>CM065591.1:360842095-360940223 GCA_033119425.1 Bufotes viridis | reverse complement strand
GCGAGGCAAATTCTTGATTGGAGTGATTTTTGCATAAACAACTGTCTTGGTTCATCGTTCTCTGTTGTAACCATTAAAATTGTACCCTCATTCATTTCCGAATTTTCTGATGTATTTTCTGAGAGTGGTAACCAGGATTTACCTCCACATCTGGAGTATGATTGTCCTGTCAATCTTTTTCCCAGAGCTAAACTGCCCAAATCTCGGTTGTATAATCTATTGGAACCCGAAAGAGTGGCCATGCGAGAGTATATCACCGAGAGTTTGGCTAAGGGACATATTAGACTGTCCAAATCCCCAGGGGCTGCTGGGTTTTTCTTTGTTAAAAAAAAAAGGTACTCTTAGGCCATGTCTGGACTTCCGTGAGCTCAATCGTATTACTGTCCGTGATCCTTACACCCTTCCTTTAATTCCGGATTTGATTAATCAGATTTTTGGTGCCAAGGTGTTCTCTAAATTGGATCTGAGGAGGGCATAAAATTTGGTAAGAATCAAGGAGGGGGACGAATGGAAGACGGCTTCTGAGGGTCCTTTTGATAATCTGGTCATGTCTTTTGGGTTAACCAATGCTCCTGCAGTTTTTCAACACTTTGTCGATGACATCTTTCATCATTTGTTGGGGAGGTTTGTTGTTGACTATATGGATGACATGCTAATTTATTCTCCAAACATGGAGGCTCATCAGGATCACATAAGACATGTGTTACAGATCCTAAGAGAGAGTAAGTTGTATGCTAAGATGAAAAAGTGTGTATTGTCAGTTCAGGAGGTGCCATTTATGGGTTACCTGCTCTCATCCGGTTTTCATATGGATCCTGAGAAGGTCAGTGCTGTGTTGGACTGGGATCGACCCGAAATTCTGATAGCGCTTATGCGGTTTTTGGAGTTCACCAACTACTACCGTAAATTCATCTTGAACTATTCGACTGTGGTTAAACCATTAACTGACATGACTAGGAAGGGTTCAGATATCTCTGTCTGGTCTGATGCGGTATTTCATACCTTTTAAGTGGTGAAGTAATGTTTTGCTTCTGCTCCTATACTGGTGCAACCGGATGTGTCACAGCCATTCATTGTAGAAGTTGACGCATCCGAGGTAGGGGTAGGAGCAGTTTTGTTGCAGGGTTCTTCACCTAGTAAATGGCACCCATGTGCTTTCTTCTCTATAAAACTCTCGGCTGCTGAAATAAATTATGATGTGGGTAATAGAGAGTTGCTGGCCATTAAGTTGGCTTTTGAGGAATGGCGTCATTGGTTGGAAGGGTCAATTCATCCTATTATGGTGAATACTGATCACAAAAATCTAGCTTACCTGAAATCGACCAAACAACGGAACCCAAGGCAGGCCAGATGGTCATTGTTTTTACCAGATTTAACTTTATTGTCATCTACCGCCTTGGGGTTAAGAATGTCAAGGTGGATGCTTTGGCGCGCAGCTTTCCTGCAGGAAGGTGGGGGGTTTCAAAAGATCCTAGCCCTATTTATTCTGAAGGGGTAGTTATATCCGCCCTATATTCTGACCTTGAGGCAAAGGTTTTAGAGGCCCAGAAAGATGCACTGGATGCTTGTCCTCCGGGGATGTTGTTTGTTCCTTCTGAATTACATCACAAGGTATTCAAGGAACATCAGTGTATGGTGCTTGCTGGACACACTGGGAGCTGATCCACTGTAGATTTCATTTTTCGTAGATTTTGGTGGCCGGGGTTGCGTAAGTGTGTTGAGAACTATGTGTCAGCCTGTAGTATCTGTGCACGTGCTAAGGTGACATATACTCGGCCTTCCGGATCTCTTCTTCTGTTACCCATCCAGTCCAGACCTTGGACTCATTTGTCCATGGATTTTATCACGGATTTACCGAATTCTTCTGGAAAAGACTTGATTCTGGTGGTAGTTGATTGTTTTAGTAAAATAGCTCACTTCATAGCATTATTAGCTCTACCTAATGCCAAAACTCTTGCACAGGTATTTGTTGATAACATCTTGAAACTACATGGCATTCCCTCGGGGGTATTTGTTAATAACATCGTGAAACTACATGGCATTCCCTCAGGGGACTCAGTTTGTTTCCAGATTCTGGAAAGCGTTCTGTACTCGACGGGGTACAATTGTCCTTCTCTTTGGCTTTTCATCCTCAGTCGAACGGACAGACTGAGCGCACTAATCAGAATCTGGAGACTTACTTGAGATGTCTGCTTTGGAGAACCAAGAAGAGTGGTCTTCATTTTTGTCGTTAGCTGAGTTTTCCATTAATAACCGTAGACAGGAGTCCGCTGACAAGTCGCCGTTTTTGGGGGCATATGGGTTCCATCCTCAGTTTGGCACATTTTCTGGTTCTCAGTTTTCCTGTATTCCTGAGGAGGAACAATGTTCCTGTTCTATGTCATCTATTTGTCGAAAAATTCAAAACAAACTGAAAATGATGGGCAACAGGTATAAATTTGTGGCTGAAAGGAGACGTATGAATGGTCCGGACCTGATAGTGGGTGATTTTATGTGGCTATCCACAAGAAACATTAAGCTTAAGGTACCTACTTAGAAGTTGGGCCCAAGATTTTTTGGTCCATATAAGATGACTGCCAATATTAACCCTGTAGCCTTCCGTCTTGAACTTCCTCAGGCTTTGAAAATTCATAATGTATTTCAAAAGTCATTGTTGAAGAAATGTGTCGAACCTGTTAAGGCTGTTGTAGATAATATGACGGCACTGCTGGAGGTATGGGTGCACGGGTGTCGCCCCAAATACTTCAGTAAGGAACGGAATGGCACTCCTTGCGATGCAATAGTATATTCTTTATTCGCCACTCATAAAGGAAGGATGCGCGTTTCGGCACGTGCAAGTGTCTTTGTCAAACACAATATATGTGAGCAGCACAAATTTCTAGAAATTTGCTCATCTCTACTCATAGTTTGTTCCAAGTAATATTTGCTTACATTTACATTAAGGAAGGACAACTGCTGAGATGAAGTGGTTATTTCATGGTTGGTGCAATACTGTCTGTAAAAGTGGAAAAAGAGAAGAGGTTCTGTTTATTTTCCAGAAACAACACCAATCTTGTCTATGTGTTGTGTATGGTATTGCAGCTCAATATAGGTTGGTGGTGTTAGCCTGCAATATAAGGCTCTATCGAACAAACTGCATGGTCCATTAAGTGAGATTATCACTGTGCTGTAGGAGGAATTCTTCTCTGACTAAAGTAGTCCAGATATGCCATATATCTCACCATTGATCAGAAACCATGTGCTCCTTACATTAATATATCCGGCTGCAAGTTTTCATGCCAGGTTTAATGCTATTGCCTTACTGTTATCTTCCTGACCTACATCTGAAACACTTCTTATGACTTGCTATGCTCAGCACAAGCACCCATACTTCTTTTTCTTTTCCAACTAGGGCAGTTGAGTGCTACTGTATTTAACATTTTGCACAGGAACAATGTAATTGTCTCTATTTGTATGAAATCAATTACTTCTGTAATTCTTTTATTCAGGGTAAGGAGCCACAGTCATCTCGGTATTCCTCTGTGGATGCAATATAAAGAATAACTGTGTTGCAATTTCTCAATATTTGTTGCCTACAACATAATTCATCCTGCTTTATTAGTGTGAATAAACAATGGATGAAGAACAATTTCTATCAAATCCATATTGTCAGCCTGTAGCGTAAAAACTCCTGAACCCAAAGGTATCACAGGACAAATATGCTGTCCTTGCCAAATTGGTGTAAATGAGCCATGTGACAAATGATATACAGTGCATGTCAAGGTTATTGGTTTTTGAGCACTGCAGTGGAAACCACTGAAAAATGCATCAGCAATACTTACTGATGAGAAGCAGCACAAAGGTGCACAGATCCTGAAACTCGTCCCTGGCCAATATGAACATAAGTACGTTGAGGCTGGTAAGAATAGAAAATGCAGAAATGTCATCCCGATTTTAACAAAATTAATCTGTATTCAACAGCCAATCCTATGATTGAAGAAGAAATCATTCTGCTGTCTTTTTCATTTCTACTTCAGATGAACAGAAGCTGTTGACAGTGAAGCTGCGTTCACACAGAATCGTCTGGCTACACTGACCTAATGTATGCCAAAAGAGTGTACTTTTGTCAGTTCAGGAATTTTATCATTTTGTAACTGTGTAGAACAGCGTAATGTCTATTTTTTTTTTTAGAGAGACTAGAGGTGATATTTTTAACTTATACCTATATACTTATCCACATCAAGGGATAAGGTCAGCTTAAAGGGGTTTTCCAGAAATTGATAATGATTATAGATGAATAAATCGAATCCCACAAAGTGGAATTCGATCCGAATTTCAGGATAAATTCGATTTGCCTCGAAGCCGAATTTCCTTGTACTTCTTGTTAGCGAATCGATTTTACCTGAAATACCTGTAATGTAAAAAAATAAAAAAAATTCATACTTACCTTCTCCATTTGCTGACGACGGGCCGCCAGTCGCCATTTTGATTGAAGATCTCGGCCAAAATACTGTGCGTAGTGACATATGATGTCACTACACCAGCCAGAGTGATGATGTAATCACGCGCCGTGCGAGATTTTGCTCCAGATCTTCAAGCAAGATGGTGGCGGCTGGAGCGTCGCAAGTAAGTCGTCATGTAAGTCGTCATGAAGCAAATTTTTTTGTGAAATTTGGCGAATCAGCTGAATCGAGCTTTTCATAAATTCGTTCATCTCTAACAATGATGATCGGTCATCATTATCATATTGGCGGAGGTCTGAGTCCTGGCACCCCTGCCAATCAGCTGTTTCTGGTAGCAACCGCACTCATCGGAGCTCTGGTGAGTGCAGCTGGCTCCTGGCATCTCACCAAGCTGTACATTGTATAGTAGTGGTGCTTGGTATTGTAGCTCAGCCCCATTCACTTTAATGGGGCTGAGCTGCAACTAGGCCATGTGACCGATGTATGGCGATGTTACATGGCCTAGGAAGAGGCCACTGCAATCATGGAGCACCGCCCTCTTCTAGCAGCTGAGCAGCAGGGGTTCCGGTTGTTGGACCCCTGCCGATCTGATATTGATTACCTATATTGAGGAAAGGATCATCCATATTGATTACTGGATAAGCCTTTCAATTGTATAAGCATCTTGAACAGTTGTGATTGTCTCTATTTTCCATTAATCACAGTCTGTGATTCCACATTAAAACCTATTATAAAACATTCCAAGTGATAAAAAAGACATTCATAAAGACTTGAAAATGGTCTTTGTAATATAATAATAATTCCATGATGGAAAAAAATAGGACCTAATTTTTCACAAGCAGTGTGCCACAAGCAGGCTTAGTTCATGCTGGATTTGCCATTTATGTTCATCAAGACCATTTGAAATCATCCGACTGAACAATGGTATACAAGCAAAAATTTTATTGGGCTCCCATTTATAGTTCTAGGTTTTACCATCTTTGACAGAAGGGCCTGATGTTTTCTTTCACCTTCTTCAGAGGTTCCAGTCATCTTCAAATAAGGGATTGGGATCAACTATAGCTTGGCTCTTCTCCTACCTGGTACATTACCTCCTCTATGGTGTGTACACCTATGCCCCATGATACCTTTTTATACAGTTGTATTAAATAATGGTGTCTACATTTTGGGGCTCTATACTCCCAACACGCAATTCCAATAAAAAATACAACAAAATTAAAGGGAATCTGTCACCATAAAATGCAGTACAATCTGCAGGCAGCATGTTATAGAGCAGGAAATGCTGGGCAGATTGATATATAGTTGTGTGGAGAAAGGAAAACTTCACTGTGTGACTTTTTGAAAAGCTGCCAATGATAAATTAGCTTGACAGGCTAACCACGATTACTTTCCCATCTACTTTTCAATACTGGAGTGAGTGGTGTAAAAGTGCAAATAAGCCCAAAAAGTCCCAAATTTAGAGTTCAAGGGTTCTCCAGGCTTTTAATATTGATGACCTATCCTCAGGATGGGTCATCAATATCAGATTGACGGGTGTCTAACACTCAGCACCTCGCCAATCAGCTATATGAGGAGACGGCACAAGCAGCACCTTCTGGTGTTTCTGGGAGTTCCCCATTGATGGTTGTTACTTGGGATAAATTATCAATGATAGATTGATTACTGTGGGTCTGATTGAGGAATCTACTTATTGACAGACTAAAGGGGCTCCAGAGCTGAGCTACAATGTCAGAGACAGACACCCATGTGAACAAGCTGCTAGGCCTGGGGTTTAAAACACCATAATTACTAATAAAGTATTGATGGCCTATCTTAAAGGGATACTTCCATTATTTTTTCTATCATATATTAACAGCCAATGTTAATACTCTATGTAATTTGTTTGCTACAAAAATGGGTGGCTTCTACTTCTACTTCCTGTTCTGGCTCTTTTTTGTCCATTTATGAAAAATATTAATTTTATAAATGCATAAAAGGAAACATATATGACAATGAAGGCTTACCTCCATCACTCCAACTGTGTTGAAACTACAACTCCCCAGCATGCTCCATTCATTTGTATGGAGTTCTGAGAACTGCCAAGCAAGTGTACATCTTGGGAGTCGTAGTTTTACCACAGCTGGAGTGCCAGAGGTTAGCCATCACAGCTCTATCAAAACCATACAAAGACACAAACATTGAGAGCATAATGACAGAAAAAACACAATACCTAGAGCATCCTATGACTTTGAAAAATGATGCCAAAGACAAAACCAAATGAAAAAGCTCCATGCAAACATCTATTGTGTTATTAAAGGGGTTATCCCATGAATAATTTAAAAAAATACATAGTGCAATAACATGACAATCTCTTTCTAAAAACCTAGAACCAGCCCTGTAACTCACTTGAGTCCAGATATATCTCCATTCCTTGCTCCAATGGCTTAAAGTTATAACAAGCGGGCAGCCCATGAAGCGTGCTTTTTCTCAGGGGGCATTTCCTCTCTGCTGCAACTCTCTCCCTATCACAGCTCAGGAGGCAGCTGAAGTATGGAACTGAGCATGTGCATCCACCTCAGCAAGTTGGACACAGAAATAAGAAAAAACAAACAGCAGGTGGCGCTATACAGATCTATTTTATTGAATAACTCAGTCGCTATACAAAATGTTTAATTACTTTTTGTGGGACAACCCCTTTAAGGAACAGTATTTTAGTATTTTCTTATTCACGTACAAAAACATCCAGTCACAGTTTTTGTGCATTTGCAGTCACTGGATTCTCCTGCCTTACTGATTTCAGAGGCAGGAGCAATGTGCTGGTAAAGACAGGGACTGTCTCTCAAAAAAGAGGGAATGGTACTGGGCACGATGAATCTAAAACCTATATCACAGACAAAACGCCTCTAAGCTAGTGTTATTCTGTGTTTAAAGATGTTTTCTTTTTTTTCTTTCTCTGTTAGACTTTCCTTCACAGCAATATCCTTATACAATATACATGAATTTCCTGATTGGGATCTTTCACACATGTCCCTCCTGATCGTCTGAGGTTCATGGCAAGGCATTATGGGCAAGCCAACAAACCAGAGCACTGTCTGGGGTCATGTGATTCCCCTTTTATCTTCCCTGTCCTGCAGTGCTGTCTTCTGTTCTTTAAAATGGTGGATGAGTTAATTCAAAATGAATTGCAAAAGCTTCAGCTATAGGGCACATTCACACGGCCAAATTTGTGTGCAAACCCATTTATTTCAATAGGGCTGCAAAAGTTGCGCGGCGTGCTGTCCACATCCTTACTTTTTTTCTGTGGCCCTGCAAAAAAAGATAGAGCATGTCCTATCCTTGTTCGCAATTTGTGGACCACAAAACACATACAGTTGTCTGATTGAGCCCTTATGGAATGCAAAGTTTTTGGCAAATTGTTACAAGCTTGGTTCCTTTAGCATTGATCTGCTCACCTCTACTGTCCATCATGTGTTTTTTGTTGTTGTTTTTTTGCATTTATTTTGTCAATTTTTTTTGCAAGTAAAAATATTTTTCTTGTCTTGCATAGTTTTATACAGGAAGTTGCTCAGGCAGTTTTCAACTTTTGTAGAGATGGCTAAAGGGAAAAATGCCACACCCAGGGCTTTCTATGTTTTGAACCCCCCCCCAAAAAAAAAAAAAAAAGTGCTCAGAATTAGGGCTCACGCACGCTTATTTTTTTTTTTCTGTGTCTGTTCCATTTTCTTTTGCCTGTATGCGGAACCATTTCCATTTTTCCGTTTTCCAATATGAAATGTCCTATTATTATCCACATTATGGACAAGGATAGGACTGTATTATTAGAGGCCAGCTGTTCTGTTCCGCAAAATATGGAATGAACATGGCCGGTATTCATGTTTTGCGGATTCCCAATTTACGGACCGCAAAACATCTAATGGCCATGTGCATGAGCCCTTACTAATATAAGACTGTTTCATAAACTTTGGTGTATCAAGTTTTGGAGGAATTCTCTGCACGTGCTTGCCACGCTCCACTTCATTACAGGATTAGCAAATCTGCCCCTCTAGGTCCCTTTACACAGGATGATGCAGCAGGCGTTCCTTTCAGGCAATTGCCTGGTGGTCATTTGCATGCAGCGATCTCCCTCAAACCATTGCTTGTCTCCATACAGACTGCTGCCGGCAAACGACGATTTTTGTGTCCACACAAATAATCTATTACCCGATGAACGAACGTTCCTATGAATGCTTGATAGCAAATATCTAGTGGATTCTCAGCCTTTAAGGCTTCCTTCACATACATTTTTAATTTACATGCTTTGCATTGCATTTTTATGGCTTTTTACAAATAGTGTGTTTTAGTGTATGCTTTTTTTTTATTGAGGGGGGTTAAAGCCATGTGCTTTTTTTAACAATGAACTATATATTCAACTTTCAAACACTTTTGGACCATCCACTGCCTACCGCTGAAATTTTGGAGGAAAGAAGTTGAGTGGTCACTTGTGCAACTGCAGACAACGGCTGGCCACAGCGATGATGTGTCCAGAAAACGAACGGGAAGGGGTAGAGAGTACATATGCATCAGTTCATAGGGCCAGCGGGATGTTTAAAAGCTGAACAACCCCACCAATGAATACCGAATTCATTCACCGAAGCCTCGCATAACTTCGGGTGAAATGAATTTTGCCAACACGGAGGCAATGCATTTTAATTTAGCAGAGAAAATCCTTTGTTTTAAAACTTAACTTTTAATAATTCAAATGAATAAATCAAATATTACGGGTTCTTCTAAAAATCAGAGTCACCAATACTGCAGACACATTTCATATGACTCTAGAATCAGAGTGTTAGTGTCCCCTGTCTGGGATATAGGGTCTAGATGGTGGAGGTTACCCTTTTCTGGTGAAAAAAAGAGGGTCCTAGGGTCAGGTGGGTATCTCTCCCTACTTCTGACCCTATGTAACCTCAGCCCAGGGACAACTCCTAATGGTGGGGTCTCCCTGTCCTCGAACCTCTCCTCAAACGCCCTACACTGGCCCTATAACCTGTGACAGACCAATACATACAAAAAATGGCTTCTACCCCAACGCGTTTCACCCAAATAGGGCTCTTCAGGGGGGTGATATTAGTTGAAGTATATAGATGCCATATACAAAAAGTAAATGAAGACCTACTTTGTGGTGGTCTCCAAAGGGAGATGGCACAAACTCCTGAAGGGTCACAGATAGATTGCCCCTCCGGATGCCGTGGCCACGGATATCTGCAGGTAAGGCAACAGATATTATACTCTTATTGTTTGAACAGTTCTTATGCAGTTCCCGTCAAGGGAGAAAAAACTTACTGTGGCCTCGGTCTGTCCGCGTCCTGCTGCCTCCTGTCTCGATGCTTCAGATAAAAGTGAGGCAGTAGGCAAGTCGGACCTATTTAAAGTGCAGCGTGGCGCTAGCCCCACCCTAAATCCCAGAGAGGGGACACTAACACTTTGTGTCTCTGATTCTAGAGTCACATGAAATGTGTCAGCAGTATTGGTGACTCTGATTTTTAGAAGCACCCGTTATATTTGATTTATCCATTTGAATTATTAAAAGTTAAGTTTTAACACAAAAGATTTTCTCTGCTAAAATAAAGTTTTCTTTGTATACTAACATGAGATCCTAGATATCTTTAAGTATGATAACCCTAGTAACTAATGCATTTTAATGTTGTATGAAGAAAGGTCTCCAGACAGCATTAAAATCAAAGTATTTAAATGAATCGACTTTGGATCTATTATTTGATACGTGATTCGCTCAAGCCTAAATATCTCATTTGTACCTGTCAGAAAATCACAAAGTATATGAAACTTAAAATCTCTTTCTCTGTTTTGTCCCTACATGTTGCTGGCTATACTTCATCCAGCCAATTAGAAGACTTTTTCACATACAATAATATTACTTATGTATGTATATGACCTCAAAAATCTACAATTAGTTGTAAATTTTAAAACAATTTCAGCTTCTCATTTCACGCTCCAGTGTTCTTCCTGAGAACGCAGTTATGTAGTAGAAGTGAAATGTGACTCAAGGGCAAAATTCCACAGATGTATCTATCATATACAGTGTATTGTATTTTTCAGGCTATTGTATAAATGATTTACACATACAGTGAAGACCACTTTTTTTTTTTTTTTTATTTGGGGGAGATTTATCATATCCAGTATTTTTAAAGTCAGTTTTGTAGGTGTCTGTGCTGCTGTAAGTTGTGCCAAATTTTTCAGTGTACAATATTTGAACAATTCGATGCATCTTTAAGTCTAACACTGTCTTGAGATTCTACTCTACTTTCTACGCCACTCATTGCGATATTTTCAGCTTTTTAAAATATGATTTTTAAAAATCTGGATTACATTAGCTCGACAGGATAACTACATCCATATTCTCACTCGAGAAAAAATAACAGCTGCTCCCTAATGGCGGTTGTGCCGTGTAATGACGTCTGCCCATGCCATTTAGGGAAAAGCCGTTATAATAACACTGCACCACCAGTATAATCTAGACTCTGTACATTGAAGAAACCGCAGTACATGCACGAGCATCACGACCTCTTTGAGCAGTGGGGGTGCCAGAAGTTGAACCCCTGCAAATCTGATAATGATTTCCTCTGAAGATAGGTAATCAATATCATAACAGTTCATTACTAGGGTTGGGTAGGGAACTGGGACTTTTTCACGGAAGTTCGGGTTCGGGGTGAGGGTGATTTTATTATTTTCCGTTATAACATGGTAATAACTGAAAATAATAGCATTCTTAAGATAGAATGCTAAATAAAATGGCCATTGAGGGGTTAAAATAATAAAAAAACTCACCTCATCCACTTTATCTTCTTTTTTCATTCAGCAAGACCTGCAAGGATGTCACCGAGCTCACCACGTGGTGAGCGCGGTGACATCACCGCCACCGCAGGTCCTGAAGAAAGAAGAGGATACCGGCTGCGGGACCAAGTGGATGAGGTGAGTTTTTTTAAAATTATTTTTAACCCCTCAATGGCCATTTTATTTAGCATTCTATCTTAAGAATGCTATTATTTTCCGGTATAACCATGTTATAACAGAAAATAATAAAGTGAAGTTCTGGTCCTCATTGACTTTAATGGGGTTCGGGTTCAGTGTTCAGGTCCAGTTCAGGTCCCAAACCCGAACTTTGACGTGAAGTTCAGCCGAACCCGGTGAACCCGAACTTTTCCGGGTTCGCTCATCCCTATGCATGACTCATTTAATATTTTAAGATATTTCATCAACTGTACTTTGATAGATGTGTGTTAACATATTACTTCCATTATGAACAGATGTGATCTAATAGCGGCAGCAGCTACAGCTCTTAGAACACTTAGGGCTCATGCACATGAACATATTCATGTTTGTCTGTTTCATGACACCCACAAAAATAATGAACATGTCTTATTATTGTCCGCATTACAGACAAGGATAGGACTGTTCTATTATGGCCTGGACGTTCTGTTCCGTAAAATGTGGAATGCACATGGCCAAAAACGGCTATGGCCGTGTGCATGAGCCCTTAAAATCTGAGAGCTCCTCTGGTGCTGTCTCCACCATTACTCATATGGCTCCCTTCTTATAAAGATTTCAGTAGTTTAAAGGGCATCTGTCAGCAGATTGTTACCTATAAATTTGGCTGACCTGTTGCATGTACGCTTGGCAGCGAATACTCAATATCGAATACTGTTCTAATACTCTTGTAAAAACTCCTGTAAAACCAAATTAGAAACTTGTCACCAAAAACAACTAGTCTTCAGCTAGTAATCTGATGCACTACTGATTTTTCAGCTGCTGATTTTGCCCTAGGAACTTAGCCAGTCACTTTAAAAGTGTTTTTCAAATCAGCTACTAAAAATACCTTTGCCATTTTAGGGATCATGCACACAGCTGCAGTTTTGGTTCGCATCTGATCTGTATTTTTACGGATCAGCTGTGGACCCATTCATTCAAATGGGGCTTTAAAAGATGCGGACAACACATGTCCTATTCTTGTCTGTTTTGCGAACAAGGATAGGACATTTCTAGTGGAGAGTGAAAAAAAATGGCAGCACGCACTCAGTGTTTTACGGATCCACAATCTGTAGACCACAAAACGGATGCACTCATGTGCCTGAGCCCTTACACTATGTGCACAAGGGGGAGTTTTTAATATTAAATTCACACGGAAAAATCCACAGCAGAAAAATCAGTAGCAGATTAATAGCTGAAAACAGGTAATTTTTGATGGCAGATTTTTAATTTATTGGTGGATTTAGAGGAGTATTAGGGCTCATGCACATAAACGCTCCATGCCCATATTGTGGACCATTGACCTGAATGGGTCCACGATCTACAAGATATGGCCAAAGACAGGACATGTCATATCTTTTGTGGAGCAGAGGCACAAATCGGAATCCCACGGAAACACTACAAAGCACTTCTGTTGACTTTTGGATCAGTGCCTCCACTCCTCAAAAGATAAGAAGTTCCTTTCTTTTGCCATATCTTGCAGATCGTGGACCCATTCAAGTCAATGGGTCCGCATCCGAAACACGGAGTGCACACGGGTGGTGCCTGTGCATTGTGGACCACTACACGGGCACGAAGCACCTCCAGTTGTGTGCATGAGCTCTAATAATTGTTTAACAAGAGTATTTGAAAGAGGATTTAGAAGAGAATTAGAAGAAAATTTAGAAGAGGTTTTGCCAGTGTTTTTCTTATTGAGCCCTTGGTTGGAATATAATTCAGACATATTTTTTTTTTTTTTGCTGAAATGCCACTGAAACCACCTCTAAAACCACTAGCATTTTTTCTGCTCTCCTATTGTCTTGAAAACAAAATCCACAATCTGCTTCTAAAATGTGACATGCAACTTCAGAAGTAGATCTCAATTTAGCAGCAGAAAAAAATTCCACCATATGCATATGGTGACATTTTGTCCATTGAAGTCAATGAAAAGCAACTGATGGCGTTTTAATAGCGGGTAGAACATGTTCTATAATTTTGCAGATGGCACGGAAAGGATGTGTGGATGCGGACAGCATCTGTTGAAGCCCCATTAAAGTTAATGGGTCTGCTTCCGACCCACAAATAATGCAAATCAGATGTAGACCAAAAATATGTTCGTGTGCATGAGCCCTTATACTGTTGTAAACCCTCCTCTAAAACTAAATTACAAATCTGCTGCCAAAAACAACCTTAAGATAGTAATCTGCAACTACCATTTTTCCCTGAAAATAAGACCTACCGTGAAAATAAGCCCTAGCGTGATTTTTCAGGATATTTGGAGAGTGCTTGAAATATAAGCCCTACTCCAAAAATGAGCCCTAGTCACAGTTCATAAAAAAAGTTAATTTAAATAGTGTCCAGGCAGCTATACATTTAAAAAATAAATAAATTGAATATAGCAGGGCAGAAACAGTAGACCCTTCATCAAGGAGAGCAGACACCCCACAAAAGAATCACACTCAAAAGACCCCACGAGACCCACCACAATAAGGGTTGGCTAGTGCCGGCTCTCACACACAGATCGGGTAGTCCCACTGACGTCACTCCACTCTCGACCCTGAACATGGTGGCTGCTTCCAGTCATCAGGGGGAGCCAACTGCTACACTTGGCTGCAGTGGAATGCAGCTGGAATGGCAAGGGACCTTTGACAGGAGAGACACAGATCTATATATGAGAGCCCGTATTTCATCGACAAACTCTAATTGTTTTAGGTCTAAGAGTGTCTGGTGAATGTGACTGTTTGAATAAATGTTGGTTTTTTTTTAGTTCAAGAATAAATGTAGATTACTGTTCATGAAAAAAAATAACACATCCCCTGAAAATAATCCATATACACACCATTTGGAGCAAAAATCAACATAAGACTGTGTCTTATTTTCGGGGAAACATGATAATCTGCTGCTAATCTGCTACTGATTTTTCTGAAACTAATTTTGCCATGTGAACATACCCTCAGTTTTTTGCTGGGAGGTGTGATTATTTAAAGCTTCTCCAGACAGGAGCTGACCACTGGTGATACTTCTAGTCATGTACACCACTATAGACACTTTTTTAGTTTATTGAAAGCCAATAAAAATGTAATTCACACTAATTTACAGAGATAAATTATCTTAGAATTCTGATCCCCTGCCATATTTAGATGCATTGTTAGACATTTACAGCACTATACATCATTGTACTAATTAATGTGACTACAGGTGCACTAAATAACCCTTTTACTCTGCTTCCACGAGCTGCACCAAATTTATGAAATTAGCTAATAACAATGCTTACTTCATGCAGACCTGTCTGCAGTGACATATAGCTAATTACTGAATATCTGTCATTGCTTCTAAATAATTCATACACTTAAAGAGAACTCAATAATTAAAGACAAACTCTACTTAGAGCATTATAAATGTCTAGAAACATTGTGCCAGAATGGGATGCATACATGTAGAAAGAAAAGCAGGAGAAATCTATAGACTAGTAATAGCTGAAATCTATAGAAAAATTGTACCAGATACAGAGAAGAAATACTGAATATGGAATGTAAGGGTGAACCTTCAATTCGTTTTATAATATATAAATGATAAAATGTATAATATTTATCTATATGATATAATAATTATTTTTATTATAATAATTCAATTATTCCAAAATAATAAAATATTCAGTCAATGCAAATTATAATTTCTAAAGACTTGTACAATGTATAGATGCCCCAGTCGCAACATTCATATATGTGAAACACTTTTTTCTTGGTGTAATCTGGTTACAGATAGTTTATGAACTATGGATATCATTTTTTAATGGTCAGAAATATTAACAGATGTTTATTTTTTTATTTTTTTGCCAGATTATTAATCCTATGCTCATAGATTTAAAGGATCACTCCAGTCAAAAATGAAAGATCAGCCATCACTTGGTATATATATATATATATATATATATATATATGTCTTTTCTACTTTTACATGGTTCAGGCTTTCTACTTCTTTTCCTTTCCTATTTCTACACATTTTCCACATTGCAGCATCAAGTGGTTGCAATGACTCCATGGAGACAGTTACTAAAGTGTCTCATTTATTAACTGATTTTGCACTTGCTTTGGAGGCATTGGCGCCTGTTGCGCCTATTTTAAGTTTTAAGACTAATTTAGATGTGTTCAATCTTTATGTAGGTGCGCCTTATTTTGCACTAGATTTAGTTATAAAAACAGTCTAATTTCTATGCCATCCCAGGGCTGGCATCCTTTTCTGCCTCTTTTATGAGTGGTAAATTGCGCCACAACTTGCCTACTTTCATGGAGACCTTCACCAAAATTCAGCTCACTTGCGCCACATTTTCATGCGCATACTAATTAGACAAGTTTTAGTGAATATGAATCTGTCTTGCAAGAAAACTACCACAAGGTGGGAAAAATGACGTTATTCAACAGGTCAGCAGCATTACAGTGATTTTATATAGTTTTGTTATAATTTACTTCTTCGGACAATGTTTTGCAGGGTGAGCTGTAGCTTCTGTTGATACTGTTTTGGCATACAAGTGGCCTTTGATCTATTTATAAAATTTTCGGGGAGACAAAGTGACCAAAAAAAATTAAGTTCTGGTATTAGAAATTTTCTTACACCTTTAAAAGTTTGGCTACATGGCAAAATGCCCTGCATGTCAAGAAATTTGCAAGACATTTAGTGTAATGTTTGTCAATGGTGTCATGTTGGATTTTGTGTTGCCTCAGGATAGGTCATTAATATTAGATTGGCAGGGGTCCGATTCCCGGCACCCCCCCCAATCAGCTGTTTAAAGATAATGTCATGCTCAACGGAGTGCTGCCTTCTCTTTTCTGTTTACCAGCTCGCTGTCTCAACTGCATCGGTGAACAGGTTTAACCACAACTCTGCAATCTCATTCACTTCAATGAGATGACTCCTTCCTATTCAAGTGACCTGAGGATAGGTCATCAATATAAAAAAAAGGGGACAACCCCTTTAATGTTTTAGTTTTTTTGTAATATCTTTAAAATTCAATTAAGCAGTTTTTTTCATTTTTGACCATTTAGGGAACTTCTACCTGCGCTCATTTGATTACTTATACTATACAATGTAATAATTCAGCATTCTAATGTGTGGAGATTTTTACCAGCATTTTATTACTTCCAGACAGATGTAGCCCTCTCCTTGCTATTGACTATGGCATCTGAGGGGTTACTAAAATGCCATGATCGGATAGGTGCTGATTGGAGGACAGATGGAGCCCTTCTTTACTATTGACCATGGCATCTGAGGGGTTAAAACGTCGTGAAGAGCAAGATGCCAGCTATACAATATAGTTGGCACCCTCATCAGCATAACACTGTACTAATACGTTGCTTCACCTTAAAGTATTAGTATGGAGTAGGGTGGGAAGAGATTATAGGGTATAAACCTTTTGTATTTTTTCTTTTTTATTATTAAATTTCATGTATTTTATCGGAAAATTTATAATTAGCTTTAATGTAAATTTTTTTCAATTTGACTTCAACAGCTGGCATGTATATACACCATACATCCAGTAGAATCGCATAGTCTGCAGAGCTATTTATGCCTCGAGCTGCAGCAAAAACCAGATGAACATCATACATTGTCCAAAGGGTCCTTGAGGATTCATTGGTATCTATCTGCAAATGGATTTGGCATAACTGTCATTGCACCATTATTAACAGAACCTATTTTATTATAACCGGGTGTAAACAGTGTTGGACTAACCCACCATTGCACTAGATTATTCTCTTATGGGCCTAGGGTCTAGTACTATAGTGGGTCCCAAGAATCCAGGAGAAAAAAAATAAACACTTTGTCTTTTGAGTCAATCAAATGCCACTAGGCTCTATTTCTTTGATTAAACTTTATTGTTGATATATGGGATTGGGTCTCGAGAATTTTCTCTGGTGGGAGCTAGTGATGAGTGGCAGGGGCAATATTCGAATTCGCGATATTTCAAGAATATTTGGTAAAATATTCGTCATATATTCGCAAATTTGAGAATTCGCGAATATGGTCTTGTTTGCAAAAATCGGCAATGTAATATGCGCGTAATGCGCGCAATACAGGCGTGGGTAACTATAGCTACATTTTTGAAGCTGCTAGAAGTTTTCTGAGACCGGAGAAAATGGTTGGCACGGCAGAACATTACAATAGCTTTATATGCAGATAGAGTGCTCTGATATATTCGTGATTGCGAAATCGGCACTAATGATGCAAATATTTTGGCGCAATTTTTACACATTTTAACAGGTCTGACTATTTATTAGTCAGACTAAAAGTATTGTTGTGAACTTGTGAAATCACAGCACTGTGTATGTATGTATGTATGTATGTATGTATGCATACATACATACATAAATACAGCACTATGTATGTAGCATGTATGTATAGACAGCTAAACTATATCACTATCTAACCTACACTGAATATCTCCCACTAACTATCTGTTAGGAGGTGGTGGTGAGTACAATAAAGGAATTCAAGAGGGGACTGGATGTATTTCTGGAGTGGAATAATAAATCAGGCTACAGCTACTAGAGAGAGGTCGTTGATCCAGGGAGTTATTCTGATTGCCTGATTGGAGTCGGAAGGAATTTTTTTCCCCTTAAGTGGGGAAAATTGGCTTCTGCCTCACAGGGGTTTTTTGCCTTTCTCTGGATCAACTTGTAGGAAACAGGCCGAACTGGATGGACAAATGTCTTTTTTCGGTCTTATATACTATGTTACTATATACACTCACCTAAAGAATTATTAGGAACACCTGTTCTGTTTCTCATTAATGCAGTTATCTAGTCAACCAATCACATGGCAGTTGCTTCAATGCATTTAGGGGTGTGGTCCTGGTCAAGACAATCTCCTGAACTCCAAACTGAATGTCAGAATGGGAAAGAAAGGTGATTCAAGCAATTTTGAGCGTGGCATGGTTGTTGGTGCCAGACGGGCCGGTCTGAGTATTTCACAATCTGCTCAGTTACTGGGATTTTCACGCACAACCATTTCTAGGGTTTACAAAGAATGGTGTGAAAAGGGAAAAACATCCAGTATGCGGCAGTCCTGTGGGCGAAAATGCCTTGTTGATGCTAGAGGTCAGAGGAGAATGGGCCGACTGATTCAAGCTAAAAGAAGAGCAAGGTTGACTGAAATAACCACTCGTTACAACCGAGGTATGCAGCAAAGCATTTGTGAAGCCACAACACGCACAACCTTGAGGCGGATGGGCTACAACAGCAGAAAACCCCACCAGGTACCACTCATCTCCACTACAAATAGGAAAAAGAGGCTACAATTTGCACAAGCTCACCAAAATTGGACTGTTGAAGACTGGAAAAATGTTGCCTGGTCTGATGAGTCTCGATTTCTGTTGAGACATTCAAATGGTAGAGTCCGAATTTGGTGTAAACAGAATGAGAACATGTATCCATCATGCCTTGTTACCACTGTGCAGGCTGGTGGTGGTGGTGTAATGGTGTGGGGGATGTTTTCTGGGCATACTTTAGGCCCCTTAGTGCCAATTGGGCATAGTTTAAATGCCACAGGCTACCTGAGCATTGTTTCTGACCATGTCCATCCCTTAATGACCACCATGTACCCATCCTCTGATGGCTACTTCCAGCAGGATAATGCACCATGTCACAAAGCTTGAATCATTTCAAATTGGTTTCTTGAACATGGCAATGAGTTCACTGTACTAAAATGGCCCCCACAGTCACCAGATCTGAACCCAATAGAGCATCTTTGGGATGTGGTGGAACGGGAGCTTCATGCCATGGATGTGCATCCCTCAAATCTCCATCAACTGCAAGATGCTATCCTATCAATATGGGCCAACATTTCTAAAGAATGCTATCAGCACCTTGTTGAATCAATGCCACATAGAATTAAGGCAGTTCTGAAGGCAAAAGGGGGTCCAACAACGTATTAGTATGGTGTTCCTAATAATTCTTTAGGTGAGTGTATATACTAGCTAACTAACTATCTAATGCAATGACACAGGAAAGCAGAGAGCATAGCAATGACACTGCTGTCTCTCTCAGATCTGCAAAATACTGCATACAATGGCTGCTGGGGAGGTTCTTATATAGTAAGGGGGTAGGCAATATTCCTATTGGTTGCTAGGGATGTTGCTAAGCTCAGACAAAGACATTGCAGCCTTCTCATCGGCAAACAAGCAAGAAGCAGGGAGGGTACATTGGTTCAGGGGAAAAAAAATCTAGAATATTTGAAAATTCAGAATTTATATCACTATGTTCTAAATATTCGCGAGTTCTCAAAGTGGCGATATTCGCAATTGAAATTTGCTATTTGCAATTCGAAAATTCGCACCCATCACTAGTGGGCGCAATAAACCCCAGTCCAACACTAGGTGGAAACCATAATAATAGTTGGGAAAACAGAATTCAATATGCAGGCATCTATTGTCATCACATCATCCAATAAAACAGAAAACATCCTCATACTATTAGCTTGGAGCTTAAAGATGTATTACAAGAGCTTCAAGGGATCAAATAACAATTTTATCTTATATCAAGCTGTGTTTTATATATTGCAATGTTTTTTGTTGATTTTTTACAGTAAGTCATAATTATGATTTTTGAGACCAATATTTATTTTTAATTAAATTGTAAAAAAAAGTATTTCTCTAAACTAGATGTGCCAATTCAATTAATTATTTTTTTCTTCTCCTGAACAGGGAATAGAAAATGACAAAGTAAAATGATAGAGTAGATTGTTAAGCAAAAGCTACAAGCAGATTAGTTATGCTTGATATCCTTAGCCCGGAGCTGAGAAACTGCACGAAGATGTAACAGACTTTAAAATTCTCAAAGGATTGACAAAGTGGAACAGACAGATTTATTTGACGTGGTGAGGTCTAACAGAACTAGTGGCTACGTGATGAGCCACAGAGAAGTATGTAAACATGATTAGCCATTAGTACCCACCTTGGGATATACACCTTAAAAATCATCAGCTCCCAACACTTTTTTAATTTCTAGAATGTATTTTAATCATGTTCTTCAATAATAACCTTTCCAGAGAAGCTAAATAAAATCAAAATGTTTGATTTTTTATAGTATTAGTTTATGGTAATTTATGTTAAACACTTAAGACACAAAACCACACACAAACATACTATGCCACCAAGGTTGCTTGCAGCAGTGCAAGTATACTGGTATTGTTGACTTCCCTGACAGGGCCAAAACTGTCCAAATAACTCAAGTATGAACTCAGCATTACAGGTCGATGTTAGCGTCAAGAAGAAGCACACTCCTTTTACACCTTCGTCAGCTGATTCTACATAGATGTCTACAGAACCTGTTCTATTAAACGCTCATACAAGTAGAGCCCCCTCCTCCATTAACAATGCAGACCACCTAAACAATGTTGTCTTTAGCACGGCCACGTCACAAGCACCACACAAGCATGTCATTTTGTTGTGCCCTGCAGTCACAGGGAGCCCACTGGACACAAGGAGCTCACACAGAGGCACAGGGAAAACAAAGAGCTGACAGTAGGAACTAACAGGTCAGTGACCGTCAGTACTTGAGGGCAGTGCAGGGCTGCTACAATAAGAGTGTGACCCCAGCAGCCCTGCACCCCCTCCTCCACAGACACTGCTGCATGCTTCTTACTAGATGGTCTTACCAGGTGCTTTATTAGGAAGGTCCTGGACAAACCAGCAGTCCGGCAGCCGAGGTCAGAGCCTATAGGTCAGATGCAGCAGAAGGCCCAGTCACCCAGTCTGATGTTTGGGCATTGCAGCCTAGAGCAAGTGCAAAGGCTGGGGGGCTATGTTTCCTCCGCCCACACAGAACGTCCTGATACTGGCCTGTCACTGAGCTCTGGTGAGAATGGGGGGGGGGGAATCTAACAGCAGGGGGACCCTGCATGGCATGCAGGGCATTATGGGCATTCCAAAAATTCCTTTCTCCATGTCCTCACACATGCAGCATCCATTTTAGGAAAAAATGCGATTGGTTACCACGAATCGTGAGGAAATTTGGATTCCGTGCGAATCAAATAATTACTGAAATTCGGATCGAATTCCACTTCGTCAGCTTTGATTTGCTCATTTCTAATTGTGGTTAATTGTGACAATGGCATATGAGTGATCTTTTACTGGAGAACCTGGCAGCCTGGGGTCTTTGGAAGGCTCTGAGACCTGCCATAGCAAAGATCGATGATGCAGACTCGAGATCTCCTGAGGGATTGCGCATTAAGTAAAAAAAACAAGGCCATCAATCAAACACATATGCCAGGAAGAGAGTGCGGCAAGCTTGATTTCAAGCAAAAAGGCTGCTGCTCCTTTGACTCCAAGCTCCTCATTTGCATACAGGGCATGGTGGAATAAAAGTTGTTTTCCTTCAATCTTTCCTATCAGAAAAATTAGCCAAGGACATCATTAGAAACCAGATGACTTCAGCACTGAGTTACTGTGGGCGGTTTAGCGGGCATTTGATTGTGATAGATTCATTTTTTTTTTTTTTTTTAGAATTTTTATTTACACAAACCAACTGAAAGGTGGCATGAAGCAGCATGTGCTCAACCCAAAAATGCAGTTGTGCATATATATACAGGGGAGCAGATCCTGCACTTGTGGCCCGTTGCTAATGGCGATCCTCAGCAAAAATGGATACAGTGGAGGATGCCCGCAGCGGACCACAAGTACCACAATAGACATCCTACACAAGATGGCAATTGTGTGGTTGTAATAAGTAATATAACAATTTGGCAATAACAAAAGACAAAACAGGTGCACACTGCGGTCTTACTAAGCCCTCAAACTGATGTTTAAAATTGAGAGATTAGTCAACATGTCCTGCAGTGGAGGACATGTCTTAAGCCCGAGCACCATGCCAAGGTTTCTCAAGTAGCTCGGGACCTAACACTAAGGTACAGGTAGGTACCTGTGCCATATGGGCAATACCAGGGGCCAGTGGGCAAAATTACAGGAATGTATTAGGCCGAATCGCAGCAGACTCCTCAGTCACCTCCAGCATGTAACCATGCTTGCAATGGGAGGAGGGAGAAGGCTGTGATCCCCACCCAAGACTGGCTGATATGGCCCAGGCCTCACAGGTGCACCTAAATATAGCCTGTGGATAGAAAACAGGCTACATTTACATGGGAGTTTATACACCTCCAATTAAATATACACAAACCAACTAAAAGGTGGCATGAATTTTTATTTAACCAAAGTGACATGGTACATATGATAAAGTACATGATATAAAGTACAAAATGTTAAGTACAAGTTATAAGAAGTTCCATATCTGGCTCATACATATGGGACATCGATGGTATGGTACTTTTATATTGTGAGACAATAAGTATAGGCAGGAAAATTGTTGTATGCATTATCCAAGGAGATGAGACGTAGGAGTATCAATCCCAAATGGGTTCACGCATTCCCAAAATGAACTCTTAATCATCTTTAGAATTGCTTGCCTCTGTGAGGCTGTCAGTAATTTAATTGTAAGTGGGACTATACTGGCTGATCTAAGTGTCTGTATACCTGCCACAAACGCCATTGTTTTAGAAACTTTTGGTGATTGCGAGCCTCCCATGAGGAGAGTTCCTCAAAGTGGTATAACAAAATAAACTGTTTCCATTGCTCCTTATGGGGTAGGGTCGTGGATAGCCAAAATTTTGGCACTAAGAGCCGTGCCGCTATGAGCAGTTATCTAAACAGGTAAGGGAGTATCTGGGGCTTAGCGTTATCATATTACCTGAGTAGAGCTTTGCTAGGTGAGCTCTGGACTGTAGTATGGCATATTTGATTGCTTATGTGAAATATCTCCTTCCACCATTTGATAATATTGGGGCACTCCTACCAAATATGGATGAAAGTCCCCCTGTTTCCAAGGCAACTCCAGCATCTGTCCGAGGCCGAGTTGGAGAAAAGACTTGTTCTATCTGGGGTTTTATACCATCTAGTCAGGAGTTTGTATCCGTTTTCTTGGAAACTAAAGCAGCGGGACATTTATGGGGAGATGAGAATATGTTTGGTAGTTTGTATAGAGAAAATTCCCAGCCCAGATCCCGTTCCCAACATCGAATAAAAGCTGGTTTAATGAGTGAGGGAGGCATGTTGAGTCTGTTGTACAGGTGTGAAATTAGTTTCTTGGGGGATTGGGGTCAGCAATAAGAGATTCAAACCAGACTATTGGCCGACCCAGATCCTCGCTCATTACATAGAGAGAGAGGAACAAATAAATGTAGGATATGAGGGGCAGGCATGGGAGATGGTGGGAGAATATCTCTTGTAGGCCTTTAATGTCAAAGAGGAAACCTGTAGGTCCGAAGAACAAAGATATGGGGATGGACGATTTCCTCAGTTCGTGCGGGGTACAGTCGATCATAGTAGTATGAGCTGTTCCTATGATGTCTCTCAATGAGAGAAGGGGGGATGGAAAAGGGATTGAATAAGGGGTGGACTGAAGCCATTTCCACGCATTAAGAGTGGCACGTATTTTTGGAGCGGAGCAAGAGGATATAATTAAGTGAGAAGAGTTTGGACGTATTAGGGCTTATTTTAACCCCTAAGTATGTTAAATAAGGAGATGTCCAATTAAATAGGGAGTCTTTCATCAGGCGTTGTTGTAGAGAGGGGGGGATCCCAATTCAGCTTACTAGAGATTTTTGCATATTTATTTTAAAGTTGGATAAGAAGCTGTAGACATGTAGGTGACTTTGGATAACAGGTAGAGATCTCTCTGGATCAGAGGTCATTATCATGATGTCGTCTGCAAAGGTGGCTAATTTATGTTCTCTCCCTCCCAGAGACACCCCATGGAACTCTGAATCAGCTCAAAGCAAGAGGATATGGGGCTCAAGAGGGGAGAGGGGGCACCCTGACGGGTACCGTTGCTTATCCTAAATGGGCTAGATATTTCTCAGTTTACCAGGACAGAAGCCAAAGCCTGAGAATACATTGCGAAGGTGACTTGTACAAAGGGATCAGGAAGGCTGAATCCAGACAGAGCTTGTCGAAGATATGCCCAATTTATTCTATCAAAATCTTTTTCCGCATCAGTGCTTAGTAGAAGCAGTGGCTTAGATCTGAGGCTAGAGTAATGTGTCAGATTTAAAATTCTATCTGTATTATCTCAACCTTCTCTGCTGCGGACGAAGCCACCCTGATCCCCATGTATCAGTAAAGTGATACCAAACGATTGACCAACATTTTTGCCAGTAGTTTAAGATCTATATTGAGAAGTGAAATGGGCCTATAATTGGCACAATGTTTATGCGTTTTTTCCCTCTTTGGGTATCAGGGTTATGTGTGCCATAGTCATGTCTTAAGAGAGTTGCTCCCCCTTAAGGGCAAGGTTACACACCGTGAGAAGGTGAGGAAGAAGATGTTGTTGGAAGGATTTATAATATGAGACAGGTAGCCCATCGGGACCTGGGCTTTTGCCAGTTGGAGATTGTCGTAAGACGGCGCTTAGTTCATCTAATGTGAATAGGGAGGCTAATTTTTGTTTTTGAGCATCCGATAAGGTCGGTAGGTTAAGTGATTAAAAAAAGAACAGATGAGGGATGAATGGGCGTTAGGTTCAAGCTTTGGAGGCAAATTATATAGGGATTCATAGAAGTCCCAGAATTGGGCTGCTATGTTTTTAGAGTAAAGTGGTTTGCCCTGGGCGGATTCTAACTGATGAATGTAGTTCTTCGATCTTCTATTTCTTACTCTTTGCATCATAAATTTAGAGGCCTTGTCCCCATGCGCAAAAAATGTATGTTGTTAGTTTAGGTAATATTTAGCTACATTAGACTGAAGGAGAGATTTCAACTCAGCCTGTAAATTAGATAATTAATGTAATTGAGACTCTGATGAAGAGCGTTTGTGTTGGGACTCTAAGACTTGAATTTTCTTGCATAAGGTGTCAAGTTTCTTTACCCTCCCTTTTTTTTATAAATGAACCATTGCTTATGAGATGTCCCTTAATGAAAGGTTTGTGTGCATCCCAGAGAGATTGGTCTGATGTGTCAGGGTGTTTCTTGGTGGAAAAGTGTTCTATCAGAAGATCGGAGATTGGGTTGGAGAAGGAGCTGAGATGGAGAGAAAAATAGGGGCATGATCAGACAGATGAATGGAGCCTATTTTGGCCTCAGAACAGAGCTGGAGGTGTTCCTTCGAGACAAACACATAGTCTATGCGTTGGTATGTGCAGTGTACCTAGGAGTACGGGGTGCATGGTACGCCATAAGTCAATGAGATGCAAGTTCCAGAGTCCCTCCCCCTCTTGGATCTCTACATGAAAATAATGTATTTGCTGTAATTCGCTAGAGGGGCATAGTTGGAGACATTGACTTCACAAGAGATGCAGAACAGCGGAGTTCAGCCACCTCTATTTGCTTCCCGCTGTTTACTGCTCCTGAATTAAAATTGGGGCAACCAGCGTCAGCTTCCTCTGATGTGTATGCTTACGGAGTCCTTTTGTTATAGCTTTGCACAGGGAGCAAGAATGTTACGCACAATTCTGATGGAACTCCTGATCTTAAGAAACTGAACTTGGACTCCAAAGCAGAGGCTCTTCTGTCATGTCTTGTGTGCTGTGGAGATCAAATGCAGACAGAGCAGATAAAAACACATGAATATTTTCAACTTACTGAAGCTGCTTGATTAGATTAGCTACTAATAGATGGCAAAAAGGGCTTTACCACATATAATTGCAGCGCTGAACGGCAAATAGAACCTTATTTTTTTCCACTTTCACACTATGCAAGGCTTTTCAAAATATAAGTGCAACTCTGAACAGCAAATATTTTTTTCTTTTGCTACTAATACACGGCAAACAGGGCTTTAGAATATATAACTGCACCACTGAAAGGCTTTTAGGACCTAATTTTTTTCAACTTTTACAGAACACAAAATGCTTTTGAACAGATAAGTGCAACTCTGAACGGCGAATATATTTTTGTTTCGCCACTAATACACGGCAAACAGGGCTTTAGAATTTATCACCTCACTGCTGAACGGCAATCAGGCCCCCATTTTTTTCTACGTTTACACAACACAGAAGGCTTTTCAACAGATAAGTGCAATGCTGAATGGCAAATATATTTTTATTTCACCACTAATACACGGCAAACTGGGATTTAGAATATATAACTACACCGCTGAACAGCACTTAGGCCCTAATTCTTTTCTACTTTTACACTAAACAAAAGGCTTTTCAACAGATAAGTGCAATGCTGAACGGCGAATATATTTTTATTTCGCCACTAATACACGGCAAACTGGGCTTTAGAATATATCACTGCACCGCTGAAGGGCAATTAGGTCCTCATTTTTTCCACTTTTACACAACACAAAAGGCTTTTCAACAGATAAGTGTAATGCTGAATGGCAAATATATTTTTATTTCGCCACTAATACACGGCAAACTGGGATTTAGAATTTATAACTACAACGCTGAACAGCACTTAGGCCCTAATTTTTTTCTACTTTAAAAAACACAAAAGGCTTTTCAACAGATAAGTGCAACGCTGAACAGCGAATATATTTTTGTTTCATCACTAATACATGTCATACAGGGCTTTAGAATATATCACTGCACCACTGAATGGCAATTAGGACTAATTTTTTTTCTACTGTTAGACAACACAAAAGGCTTTTATAGATAATTGCAATGCTGAACGGCAAATATATTTTTATTTCGTCACTAATACACGGCAAACAGGGCTTTAGAATATATCAGTGTACCGCACAAGGGCAAATATATTTTTCTTATCAGGGGTGTGGAAATTTAAAAAAAAACTACTTGTCGAAGGACTAAAGTGAGGGCTCAATCTACTTGTCCCTTATGGCCATCTACTTGTCCTGAACGGTATACTGTATGGGGCGCGGGCCACAAGGAGACATTATGCTGTATAGGGGCAGGGCCACAAGGAGACGTTATCCTGTATGGGGCGGGGGCCACAAGGAGACATCATACTGTATGGGGCAGGGGCCACAAGGAGACGTTATGCTGTATGGGGGCAGGGCCACAAGGAGATGTAATGCTGTATGGGGGTGGGAGCCACAAGGAGATGTTATACTGTATGGGGGTGGGGGCCACAGGGAGACGTTATACTGTATGGGGCGGGGGCCACAGGGTGACGTTATACTGTATGGGGGCGGGGGCCACAGGGTGACGTTATACTGTATGGGGGCGGGGGCCACAGGGTGATGTTATACTGTATGGGGGCGGAGGCCACAGGGTGATGTTATACTGTATGGGGGCGGGGGCCACAGGGTGACGTTATACTGTATGGGGGCGGGGGCCACAGGGTGACGTTATACTGTATGGGGGCGGGGGCCACAGGGTGACGTTATACTGTATGGGGGCGGGGGCCACAGGGTGACGTTATACTGTATGGGGGCGGAGGCCACAGGGTGACGTTATACTGTATAGGGGCGGAGGCCACAGGGTGACGTTATACTGTGCGGGGGCAGCCCCAAGGTGACGTTATACTGTATGGGGGCAGCAGCTTGGTGACATTATACTGTATGGGGGCAACAGGGAGACATTATAGTTTATTAAGTGCCACGTTAAGTGCAGATTGCAGGCAGGGCCAGAGCCTCAGAAGACAGACAGCACAACCTTTATTTCTGACACCCGGGCTCTTAGGCTCCCTGCAGATGAGCGTTCCTCCCAGAGTCTGTCAACGGAGCACCCAGCCTGACCTGCAAGCGCTGACTGGGGTCACATAGCATTATACTGATTTATGATGCTATGTAACCCTTACAGTTCTGGAATGTATTGGATAACGCTGACATAATGCTGTCAGTGTTATCCAACACATTCCAGAGCTGTAAGGGTTACATAGCATCATAAATCAGTATAATGCTATGTAACCCCAGTCAGCGCTTGCAAGTCAGGCCGGGAGCTGCGATGTGGACAGGCTCCGGGAGGAACGCTCATCTGCAGGGGGCCGTCTACTGTGCGCTCCTGTGCTGGCAGGTGGGCGGAGACTTCACAGGAGTCGGGAGAAGCCGGGGGCCGCCTGCAGGAAGTGCTATGGACTCGGATACACGATGCAGGGGCAGGCTGACATAGATGTAGGAGCGGTCAGCTCGCGGCTAGCATATGACCGCTCCTATTACTGCCCAACCGACATGTCCCTGCTACTTGCCCGCACAGGGCTAAATAACTGTTCAAAGTACTTGCCCGGCGCCCGGAACTGCATGTCCCGGGCGTTGGGCGATAGGAATTCCACACCCCTGCTTATGCCACAAATACATGACAAAAAGGTTTTACAACATATAACTGCACCACAAAAGGGCAAATGAGATGTACTGTAGAAACATTTCCTTGTAATAAACCATGTTAAGGGCTGTATCAAACAGCACTTGCATCCCAATAGCAAGAATGGTTTGCTGGAATGACAGAGCTTCAAAATTGGCAATTTGGATCTCCAGTCAGTGCACCAAGGTGTAATAGGATAGTTCCTATTACCCCAGTCTATAACCTTCCCTATTGAACCCTGTTCTACATAAATGCTGGGAAACGATTCCTCCCTATGCTTTCCCTGCACTTATAAATAATTTTTTCACAAGTCTTTCCTATCACTGTCACCTGCAGATGTCTTTACCTGCACTAAGTACATTTGTAAATGGCAGAATCTAAGATGGCTGATGCTATTTATAGGGCTGTGACTAGGTATGAGCGAACCCAAACTGTATAGTTCGGGTTCATACTGAATTTTGGGGTGTTCGGGACACAGAAACCCGAACATTTTCAAAAAAGTTCGGGTTCGGGTCCGTTGTTCGGCGACTTCTTCCTGCTTTCTGAAGGGCTGCACAGCAGCCAATCAGCAAGCGTTTTACTTCTTGCCTTAAGAAGCCATCACAGCCATGCCTACTAATGGCATGGCTGTGATTGGCCAAGTGCAGCATGTGACCCAGCCTCTATTTAAGCTGGAGTCACGTAGCGCCGCTCTGATTAGTGTAGGGATAGGATGCAGCTGCTGTGATGGCGAGATTAGGCAGGGAAAATTCCGCAAAAAACACCTAATCAAGTGATCGATCTACAGCTGTGAATCATTCAACTTCTGCTAGGTAATTTCTCACTGGTTTTTAGGCTGCACAGAGCGTTTTTCTGTCACTTTTTTCTGGGGTGATCGGCGGCCATTATGTGTCTTGTGGTGCACCAGCGCAAGCTGCCACCAAGTCCATCAATCCATCAATACTATTTTTTATTTTTTTTGCTATATCCTACATCAGGGGCTTGGCTGTGCTTATTGTCACCCATAGAAACTCAGGATAGAAATGTCTACATTTTATTGAGGGGTTAAATTCAATTGCCAAAATAGCAAATCCCTAAATCTGGTGTTCCAGCTGTGGCTAGCCAAGTGTAATACTGTCTGCTGTCTGGCAAAGGATAAATTTTTTTCTGTGGTGAAATTCAATTGCCAAAATAGCAATCCCCTAAATCTGGTTTCCCAGCAGTTGCTGGCCAAGTTTAATAGCGTCCGGCAAAGGATATATTTTGTTCTGGGGTGAAATTCAATTGTCAAAATAGCAATACCGTAAATCAGTGGTTTCAGCTGTGGCTGGCCAAGTTTAATAGCGTCCGGCAAAGGATATATTTTGTTCTGGGATGAAATTCAATTGCCAAAATAGCAATACCGTAAATCTGGTGTCCCAGCAGTGGCTGGCCAAATTTAATAGTGTCCGTCAAAGGATTTATTATTTTCTGGGGTTAAATTCAGTGGCCAAAATAGAAATACAGTAAATCTGGTGTTCAAGCTGTGACTGGACAAGTTTCACAGTGTCCGTCAAAGGATATATTATTTTCTGGGGTGAAATTCAGTTGCCAAAATAGAAATACCGTAAATCTGGTGTTCAAGCTGTGACTGGGCAAGTTTCATAGTGTCCGTCAAAGGATATATTATTTTCTGGGGTGAAATTCAATTGTAAAAATAGAAATACCGTGAACCTGTTGTTCCAGTTGTGGCTTGCCAAATTTAATAGCGTCCGGCAAAGGATATATTCTGGGGTGAAATAATTTGAGTGAAAGGGGGAGGGGAGTCTTGAGTGTGTAGGGTGTGAGGCTGTTTGGGTTTATTTTCCATACGCTTTCTACACTGTCTATACTGCCACTGTATCTAATTTCATTGTATAATACTGTTGAGGGGGCCCTGACAAAGTCTTTTAGTCCTCCTCCTCCTCCTGGATGGGCCCCTTCTAGGTCAGGGACACAAAACAGTGTGCTTCCCACGATTCCCTGTAGCTACGCCCCTGGGCAAACCCATCAGTCAGTACGTGCACTCTTCCACCATATTGCTGAAATGCTGCCTCCTGCTAAGACGTTCCAGATCTGCTGGTGGTGCAGGTTGTTGTGGCGTGATGACAAAGCTTTCCCACATTTCGCCAATGCTAACCCAGCCTTCTGAGGTGCTGATGGTGACCCAGGTGCCCGTGATCTGGCTTGGGTGCCACCCTGCTGAGAACACGGTTCCTCCTCATCCTACTTATTCTCCTCATCCTCCAGAACTGTGCCCTGGCTGGACAATTGTGTTGAAGGCCAGGGACTGTGTTGGTGCAGGAACCCAACCTTCGAGCCACTTAGATGTCACTGGCCTTAAGTTAAGGATAAGGCGTGTATATAGTTTTTTTTGTTTATATAGTAAGTTTAGCTGCATTATAGTTATTTTAATATGTTTTTAAGAAAATTTGTAAATAGTTTGTTAATGGTTTGAGTAAAAGGGGGGGGGGGTGTTGTGTGTGTTAGATTAACTGAATTGATTTTCACTGTCTGGTCTTTAGGAATTTCTGCACCCCAAAATCAGCACATGTGGCAGGCAGGGGATGTGTGTCAAACCGGCTAGGCCCAAACCTGCTAGTATATTTCGCTCATTAGCGCACAACACCAGGCCGGGCTGGAGGCTCAATGGCACCAACCAATGGTCGGTCTGTTGTTCCAGGCCTGTCCACAGCTCCTGTGCGGTGCGGGGTTTGTCTACAAACACACAAGTTTTAAAACAACCTGCTGTCGTTTCCCCCTGGCTATGCTGCTGTGGGTGGTAAAGGTCTTATGCTGAGTGGATGAGGAGGAGGTAGAGGAAACTGAGTAGGAGGAGGAGGTAACTGGATACAAAGAGAAATGCCCAGCAATTCTCGGGGGCAGAAGGACATTTGCAAAAATGCTATCCGCCTTTGGGCCAGCCGCTACATTTACCCACTGTGTTGTTGGTTATGTAGAAGTTGCCACAGATAGCGTTGCGCAGTGCACACTTGATTTTGTTCTCCACTTGGTTGTGCAGGGAAGGGATGCCTCGTCTGCAAAAGTAGCGACGGCTGGGATACATGTACTGTGGGATAGCCACCACGATAAGGTTTTTAAAACTGTCCACCAGACAGAATGACAGCATTTCAAAGGACCAGGAAGTTTGAAATAAGGCATTCAGAGCCATGGGTACGGGGGTACTTCCTCTTTCTATTTCTTTTTCTCTCCAGTGTTTGGGAGATGGACAGCTGATAGCTGAACACTTCCATGGGATTTGGTGGAGATGCTTGGTGACAATAACAGATGTGGTGGTGTTGCTGCCACATCCTCTGTTTGCTGGGTGACAGATGCCACTGTCAGTCACTTGGTCTCAAGTTTAGAATGTTTATTTATTATTTTCTGCATTTTATTTTATTTTAAGTCATTTCCCTATTCACATATGTTTGCAGGGCATTTACCTACATTTTTCTGCCTTTTGCAGCCCTCTAGCCAAGGGCTATTTTACAGCCATTTAAGTGCCCAAAAGTTCAGGTCCCCATTGACTTCTCGAACCCGAACATCCAGGTGTTCGCTCAACTCTAGATGTGACATCACAGTGCTGGCTGGCTGCTAATGGGCTGCATGCATGGCATTATGAGTGATCCCGCCTTCCCAGAGTTCCTTTCTCCATGTCCTCACATGTTCAGCAGCTATTTTAGAAAAAAATGCGATTTGTTGCCACGAAGCGTGAGGAAATTCGGCTTTGGTGCGAATCAAATTTTTCCTGAAATTCGGATCGAATTCCACTTCATCAACTTTGATTCGCTCATCTCTAATTCTCACTATTCACATGCATATACGCATATAACCACCACATATACATCATATTGTATAAACACTACACATACACAAATTTCACTATTTACGCTATACACATACCCCATGTATATGCTACACATATATACATATTCACTTTATATACACATTTACAAATGCACACTGCAACATACTATATATACATATGCAATAAATATTTTGTCGGTTTTGAGGGGTCAGGTACGTCATTCAGGATCCAACAGTGGAAAAGCTTACACATTAGACACCAATGGTTGAATAGCAGTATCTATAGCTGACGTTCAACCCGTAGAGGACCTCCACTATACATGTACAGCACTGGTTGACATGACTTAAGGATCAGCACCATATATGTACAGCAGGCTTATCGGGTGGGTGCAGGAGCTGTGCCTGAGCGATCACCGGCATGGACCTGGCAGTCACTGACAGCCAGGCCCCTGCTGCATATGCCAGCATTAGTGAAAACACAAATGCCGGCTTATTAACCCCTTTTATGCCGCAGTCAAAGCTGGCCGCGGCATGCCTTCCATAGGCATCAGGGCTTGCCTTCTATGGAAGCCTATGAGATCCAGCCCTTTAGGGCTGTCAGAATAGGGCAGTCAGCCCTTTAGACAGGCTGTCAGAATAAAAGCTGACAGTCAAAGCATTACAATAAAATAAAATAAAAACTGTGCTAATACAACCATTTTTTGTCACCTTACATCACAAAAAGTTCAACACCAAGTGGTCAAAAAGGCGTATGCACCCGAAAATAGTACTAATGAAACCAACACTTCATCCCACAAAAAATGAAACCCTACATAAAACAATTGGGCAAAAAAATGGCTCTCAGAATATGGAGACACTAAGGTCTCTTTCCCACGGGTGTTGAGGGTGCGTTGTGGGAAAAGATGCGGGTGTGCTGCGGAAAATTGCGTTATTTTTCTGTGCGGGTGCAAAGCGTTTTATTGCGTTTTACATGCGCGTGAGAAAAATCACCATGTTTGGTACCCAGCCCCGAACCCGGACTTCTTCACTGAAGTTCGAGTATGGATTAGGTGTTGTGTAGATTTTATTATTTTCCCTTATGACATTCTTATAAGGGAAAATAATAGCATTCTTAATACAGAATGCTTAGTAAATAAAAAACAATTAATAAACTCTTCTTAATCCACTTGAACGAGCAGCTTGGCATGTCTTTTGTCTTTTTTCAGAAAAAGGACCTGTGGTGACGTCACTGTGCTCATCCCATGGTCCATCACCACAACTCTGTAGTGCTTCAAAGGGGTTCAGTGCCTCCGTTCTGCATTCAAGTGAATGGGTCCGCATCCGTGATGTGGGGAGCAAATGGCCGGTACCCATAGCCGTGTTCATGAGGCCTTATTCTGTAGTTTCCAAAATTGGGTCACTTTTTGGAGTTTCTACTCTAAGGGTGCATCAGGGGGTTTACCATTGTAACATGGCAACTTAAAATTAAGCCAGTAAAATCTGCCCTCCAAAAACCATATGGCATTCCTTTCCTTCTGCGCCCTGCTGTGTGCCCGTACAGCAGTTTACGATCACAGTGGGGTGTTTCTTTAAACTACAGAATCAGGGTAATAAATGTGGAGTTTTGTTTGGCTATTAACCCTTGCTTTGTTACCGGAAAAATATGGATTAAAATGGAAAATCTGACAAAAAAGTGAAATTCTAAAACTTCATTTACATTTTCCTTTAATTCTTGTGGAACAGCTAAAGGGTTAACAAAGTTTGTAAAATTAGTTTTGAATACCGTAAGGGATGTAGTTTCTAAAATGGGGCCATTTATGGGTTGTTTCTATTATGCAAGCCCCACAGTGACTTCATAACTGAACTTGTCCTTAAAAAAATCAACTGGTTAAAAGATGGCTGCACAATAAATCATAAACTAACAGGAAAATAAAAAAGGGGGTCATTCCAAAAGTTGGAATGAAGGAAGCTCTTAGCGCACATTTTTGATCAAAAGTATGTCGGGCCCAAGTACCACTTCACGGCGGCTTCCGCACAAGGGTCCCTAACGCTACAGATACTGCCTCATATGGACTTACCAGTCTCCAGCTGGGAAGCTATTAGGCATCTTAGTCCACCACTGAATTCAAAAGGTGGACTAGAAAGATAAATAGTAGGAGGTGCACCAGAGAGGAAAAAGCAATGTACATAATGGTGTGTGTGTGTGTGTATACACTTTTTTTTTAAATTGCAATTATTTTACATATTGTGGGATAATCCCCTTAATTATTTTACATTTGTGGGATAATCCCCTTAATTTGGGGGCCATTTTTTAAAGTTAGTTATGCACATTAGCAATTTTCACCCACAGTATTTCTGTTTTTCGAAGCTTCCAATCCAAGTACTACAGTTAAGCATGAGCAAATTTTCTCTCTGCTTGAAGAGTTTCCTTCTAACTTGGCAATGCATATTCACACAATAATTGATAGTAATAAGATAATTCCACTTCAAATGATTTGAGCTTTTGTTAAACTAATTATTCATTTTTAGCTGAGTGCTTTAAGGTCCATTTGCACATGTTGAATATCAACTCAACATGATAACACAAAAATTGTCCACTATAAATGACAGAACAGTTCTTTTCTGAAAGATTAACATATTGTTCATAATTTGGAAAAATGACAGCTCATGCATAATTTTTTTTTTCTCTGCAAACTAGTCTGGTCACAGTATATACAAGTTTTCTTATGAAGAAGAAATTTAAAGTGTTTAACTCTTTCGCTGCTAGAAGTTTTTGGATATTTTGTAGCCAAGAAATTAAGTTTTGACATGTACAAATAAAACCTAAATTATAACTGAAAAAATTATATGTACAAATAAAGCCCAAATTACTAAATAAAAAAATTATACCATACCCAATATGTACACACCTATATATTTCCTGCAAGCATACAACCTGATGATTGCAATGGCATTGATGGACTGTTGACAACCATGTCCACCTTCATGTGACAAACAGGAATTATTCAACATGCATCAAAACAAACATTGCATCTAAAACTTACATCCTGTTATGCAAGCGAGTGTGGACTCACTGTGCCACTGACCAGCTATACCCTGGAAGGGCATGACTAATTAACTACCTGATCTTCACTAGAGCCTCTGATGGTGAGGATAGGCTTGGCCTGTTAGGGTAGACATCAGGTACCACTCCAGAGTAGTTCCTGGGCCTGTGGCAGCTGACCTGGTGGTCAGTGAGGGAGCCCCTTCTCGCATGTGGGGGTAGCAGCGCAGGCATGAAGCACTGGGCTAACACATGCAAGCAGAACTTTAACCAAAAAAGAGTGTAAAAATAATATATCAAAGTGAGCAAAGCTCATATATACCACAAGCATATACATAAACAATATCTTATGTTCGTAAAAACAATGAAACAGAGGTCATGTAAGATTTGGCCATCATCCACAAATCTGTTAAAAATGTATACTGTACATGGCCAACAGCTGTGATGTTACCAAAATATACATTTTCTGAGGTCATAGTAGTACTGTGTATAAAAATATAACCCTGTACTACTTTGTTTGTGACAAAAAATGCATAATCTGGAAGAGTCTTTAAAAGGGATGAGCGAACCCGGTGAAGTTCGAGCTCGTCGGTTTCAGCTGAACTTCAGGTCACAGTTCGCGTTCGGGACTCGAACTTGACCCCGGTCCCCATTAAAGTCAATGGGGACCCAAACTTCACTTTATTATTTTCCGTTATAACATGGTTATAACGGAAAATAATAGCATTCTTAAGATAGAATGCTAAATAAAATAGCCATTGAGGGGTTAAAAATAATAATAAAAAAACTCACGTCATCCACTTGATCGCGTATTTGGTATCGTCTTCTTTCTTCTGGACCTACAAAAGAATCTGCAATGCTGTCACTGAGCTCACCATGTGGTTCTTCAGCACTTTCCTTCCCCTTTTGTCAGCTTTGCTCCATCCTGTCAGGATGTTTATATGCAGAACAATCTGTTTTCATCAGCTTTCTGAATTTTCTAACCAAATCCAGTATGCTTTGCTCTAAAATGTTTCATAGAGCTTGCTCTACCTGCTGCCCTGTGCTCTCTGCAGTAGTCAAAACACCTACACCTTCTCTCCCCATGTTATATAGGCCGATGCTTGTAAATATCCTGCCAGGATGCAGTGAAGCTGAGAAAAGAGGAAGGAATCAGCTGACATGAAAAACAGGTATATGGAAGGAAAATATGCAATGCTTGTACTCTGGGCAGATAAAAAAAAAAAAATCATTATGAAAACAGAGAGTCCCTGTTATGCTTTTTCACAGTGTTTTTAGGTTTTTTTTAGTGTTACAGTTTAACATTATTTTATTGAATTTTGTTACAGCCAGATGTAATCTACAGTACAATATGCAGTCACCACATTATTTGGCATTTTTATGGAGTTTTGGAATTTTTAGTATGCTTTAGATATGGTATTATTTCTTACATTTTTCCTGTAGGCTTCTGCGTGGGTCTTTAAAAAATGCCAGAGAAAGCATGTTTTAAAATGTTTTTTAAAAAGTGGCAACAAAAACAATTGCAAAAATGCCTTTTAAAATGCCTTTTGAAATGCTTGGTGTTTTTTTTACAAGTTTAAAAAAAAAAATAAGAAGGAGGCCTAATTTGTGAGGTGGGGGTTAAGGTTTATTATTTTTTTATTTTAAAGAATTTTAATATAAACTGTGTTAAAACAAAAAGCATTCCCATATTCAGACTTAATAGAAGTATATGCATGCTATATGGTATGGGGGACATTTATTACATTCCAGTCTTAATCTATTCCATAATGGAATTAGATGTGACAGAATTATTTGAATGAGCATTCTTCTAAATTTTGGCACATTTGTGCAGGTCTGTCTGCCAGAACTGAAATCTACACCAGCAAGGGATCTGGCGCACATTTCAGGTAGTCTGGGTCAGTTTTTAAGAGTAGATTATAATAAACGTGCAGAGCCTGCCCTGCCCTGCACAACCTTCTTCCCACCCTGTACCGACAACATTTTGGAAACATTGCAAACCGGGCTGAAAACCCATAACGTTGTAACATTTTGAACAAGTGGGAAGTTCACCAAATCTTGCAACTTTTGCTGGTAGGTTTCTGATGTGCAAGAGAGAATATATTCTGGATGGATACTGTAAACTGTTTGGTCAAATGTGATATGAACAGAGTCTTATTATAATTCTATAAAGATAAAAAAAAGTCTCATGTCTATGTGTAACCCTATGCTTATATTGTTTTCTGAACTACAGCATCAAATATGTTTAACCAATTAATATCTGCCCACTGTCTTTTGACAAGGTTCAATGCAGGGCCTCAGTCTGCAGCTACGTTTTTTGGCGTCACTGTAGTAGCGGGCGTCAGTGGTCCTGAAGCACTCCTGCTCTAGGAACTCACTGTTACTAATAGCTGTGGTTCTTAGCATTGGTTTTTGCTTTGCATATGGGGTTGGAGGTAGTTCCAAGGTGTATGCTATTACATTATAAGTTTAAAATAAAGTTAGAGACTAGTGATCCAAAAATGGGATTATTCAAAATGTTGTAAATTATGTAATAAAAATACAATTTAAATACAAATAATAAAAAGAATACATATGTTAGGTATCCATACAACCATAAAAACATGAAGAATACAGTTATAATAACATTAATGAATAAAAACAGCAACAATCAGTTTTTGTCTATATTTCTGAAGCAAAAAGTCATATAAATTACCATGTAATTTATATGTATCTCCAAACAATATTAAAAAAATAACATTTCTCCAACACAAAAACCTCAATCATTTAAGCTTGTATTCATTGCATTTCATTGTAATCCTATCTATTTGAAAATATAATTTTTGTACACTCTCCGAATTGTCTCTGATCTTATTTGACTATGTTTTAAATAATAGAAAACTCTATAATTAAGAATTTACAATAAAAACCTCAGGCAGCCACATCAATGGAAAAAAGTTATGGCTGTTTAAATGCAGAGAAGCAAAAAAAGGAAGAAATATTGCTGGTCATCTAATGGGTTAAATGATCTTTCCTAACAAATAATAATGTCTATATCTTGGAGAATATCTTGTCCCTAGTGTTAGCTTTTATTCTTGCCCTTTCATGCTCTTATTTAATTACTAGTTCTCTAGGGTTTTAACAAACCTCATATATTCCTCTGGCCTAATTCTTGCTAATACTTAAATTTTGTAAGCAATAGGTACTATCTCTAATTAATTGAGTGCTGACACATTTAAAACCACACTGGGATTTTCAGCAGGCTCTATTCATAGCTCAGTAGATTTAGGTTGTATTACCTTTTAATAGGCCAACTAAGTGATTACTCTCCATTTACACCTTTTACTTAATTAACCCCCATGCACTATTTCCAAACTGTATGATGCACGGTTCCTATTGCACACTCTTCAGTTACTAGTTTGGATATAGAATACAATGGGGCAGACTTACTTTTTCCTAAAAAGTTGCAGACTTTTTATGTGGATTGTGATGCGTGTCCTGCGGGTGTTCACTTACAGTGCCTTGCAAAAGTATTCACCCCTTTGACTTTTTTCGTATTTTGTTACATTACAGCCTTAAGTTTAATGTTTTGTTAATCTGAATTTTATGTAAGGGATCAGAATACAATAGTCTAAGTTGGTGAAGTGAAATGAAAAAAATATATAAATAAAACTATTGTTTAGAAATAGAAAACATAAAATTGGCATGTGTATATGTATTCACCCCCTTTGTTAGGAAGCCCATAAAAGCTCTGGTGCAACCACCTTCAGAAGTCATATCATTAATGAAATAATGTCTCCCTGTGTGCAATCTAAGTGTCACATGATCTGTCATTACATATACACACCTTTTTTGAAAGGCCCCAAAGGCTGCAACACCTAAGCAAAAGGCAACACTAACCAAACACTGCCATGAAGACCAAGGAACTCTCCAAACAAGTAAGGGACAATGTTTTTGAGAAGTATAAGGTCAGGGTTAGGTTATAAAAAAATATCCAAATCTTTGATGATCCCCAGGAGCACCATCAAATGCAATATAACCAAATGGAAAGAACATGGCACAATAGAAAACCTGCCAACAGACGGCCACCCACCATGGAAAAAGATATAAATAAAACTAATGTTTATAAATAGAAAACATAAAATTGGCATGTGCGTATGTATTCACCCCCTTTGTTAGGAAAGCACATAAAAAGCTCTGGTGCAACCAATTACCTTCAGAAGTCACATAGTTAGCGCCTCTTGCACACGACCGTGTGGCTTTTTCAGTATTTTTGAGGTCTGTGTGCATTCCGTTTTTTGTGGAACGGAACAGCTGGCCCCTGATAGAACAGTACTATCATTGTCCGTTATGTGGACAATAATAGGACATGTGCTATGCCCATTGAACGGGATGGAAATATGGAAACGGAAGGCATGAGGAGTACCTTCCGTTTTTCTTACAGCCCCGCAAAAAACGGAACGGAAACGGAAAAAAAAGCAAAAGGCATCACTAACCAAACACTGCAATGAAGACCAAGGACCTCTTCAAACAAGTAAGGGACATTGTTGTTGAGAAGGGTTAGGTTATAAAAAAAATCCAAATCTTTGATGATCCCCAGGAGCACCATCAAATCTATCATAACCAAATGCAAAGAACATGGCACATCAGTAAACCTGCCAAGAGACGGCCGCCCACAAAAACTCGGACCGGGCAAGGAGGGCAATATTCCAAGAGGCAGCACAGAGACCTAAGGTAACCCTGGAGGAGCTGCAGAGTTTCATGGGCAGAGACTGTAGTATTTGTACATAGGACGAAAATAAGCCGTAGACTCCATAGAGTTGGGCTTTATGGCAGAGTGGCCAGAAGAAAGCCATTACTTTTAGCTAAAAACAAAAAGGCAGTTTGTGAGTTTGCGAAAAAGCATGTGGGAGACTCCCAAAATGTATGGAGGAAGGTGCTCTAGTCTGATGAGACTAAAATTTAACTTTTTGGCCATCAAAGAAAATGCTATATCTGGCGCAAACCCAACACATCACATCACCCAAAGAACACCATCCCCACAGTGAAACATGGTGGTGGCAGCATCATGCTGTGGAGATGTTTTTCAGCAGCCGGGACGTGGAAGCTGGTCAGAGTTGAGGGAAAAATGGATGGTGCTAAATACAGGGATATTCTTGAGCAAAACCTGTCCACTCTGTGCGTGATTTAAAGGCTAGGATGGAGGTTCACCTTCCAGCAGGATAATAACCCCAAACACACTGCTAAAGCAACACTTGAGTGGTTTAAGGGGAAACATGTAAATGTGTTGGAATGGCCTAGTCAAAGCCCAGATCTCAATCCAAAAGAAAATCTTTGGTCAGAATGCTGTTCACAAGCGCAAACCATCCAACTTGAAGGAGCGAGAGCAGTTTTGCAAGGAGGAATGGGCAAAAATCCCAGTGGTAAGATGTGGCAAGCTCATAGAGACTTATCCAAAGTGACTTGGAGCTGTGATTGCCACAAAAGGTGGCTCTACAAATTATTGACTTTAGGGGGGTAAGTAGTTATGCTTCACAATAAAAAAAATAAAGAAAGAAAAAACATCTTCAAACTTGTGGGCATGTTCTGTAAATTAAATGATGCAAATCCTCAAACAATCCATTTTAATTCCAGGTTGTGAGGCACCAAAATACGAAAAAAAGTCAAGGGGGCTGACACTGTATATACAAGAACATGGCACATCCACATGTTATACATTGATCGTTTGCATCTCATCATGATTTATAAATATCTCCATTGAGGCAGCTAGTATACGTTTTGATAAAAATGTATAGGTCCACTCACCACGTCAAGGTGGATCATACTCAGATCTCACTTTACTTTTCAGAGACCACATGGAAAGGTGAGCCTTTGAGATCTGTTCACATTGTGCAGTGCTACATGGTGACTGTTGTTGTTGTGATGCTGTAACTATGTGGGGCTCACTGCTGTGGGGAGTTAGCCTGAAAACAGGGGTTCTGTTGGGCTGCTCAATCTCGCTACCTGAAGGTGCAGTGTTCTTGCGGTAGTGGTGATCCTCATGGTGCTTCTCCCAATTACAGTAGGGACACACTAATGAATCAATTTGTCTCATAAGCAATGGGTCCTCTTTGCAAGTGAAGAAGCATCCACCTACCTGTTGATTGACAAAGGAAATCTCAACTAGCCTCTCGAGCCTGCTCCAGACGTGTAGCGCCACATATGCAATCGCAGCTCCAGTAGCGGAAGCAGAACTTCTGCACCTAAGCCACTACAAATCTATTTGTTAGAATCAATTCTCCCACCCATATTGCAGATCTGCATATATTTGCATTGGGATTAAAGGAAACAGGGGAAGCAACCAGGAGTTTGTGAAACCATGATGGTTTGGACTAGTGTACAGGGATGAATAGATGGGAGAGATGAACTAAGTTGTTCCTAAGATTGAATCCTGGCTTTTAGCACTTAAGGGGAGTGAGGAAAAGACTGAAGGTAGTCTGCATTGAAGGAACCCCAGGGCCAAACACAATGGATGTAATGATTTTACTGTCTGATGTGTATGTTGTAATGCAAGGGATTCTAGAGTTTTTGTCTTGCTCTGGTAAGAAGCCCAGCGTGAGACATAGGATTATATGCTCTATCTTTCTTTATTGGGTAGCTCTTCCTCTCTCTCCTTTTCTCTGGTACACTTTCATTTGCCGGTCAGTTTTTTTGCCTGATTGCCTGTTTTTCATGGTCTGACATCACTTCTTTCTTTTGAATCGAAATATTTGACATCCTTATCATCAAATTAATTGATATACTTTACATCTTTATCATCTGATGCTATGGTGTATGGGCTTAACTGCTGTGTAACTGGATACTCATTATGTTTTTGTATATAATTAATTTGTTGCACATATTCTCTTTTCTATCACAGCTTCTATCACAGTTAGATAAATTGTGTCCATGCCTGAAACATTGTTTTCAGTTTTGTACTCTATAATGTCGATCACAGACATTAAATGCCTCAGGTAGATTGTTACCACTGCATCTGAGGTGGCTTTTCCCAGGAGCACTGTGCCCCTGGGGGCCTAACTGCTTCCCCACACAGATATGGGAGCCATTCCTTCTCTGAAGAATCCGAGACTATTGACTATTACAGCTGTAGTTCTTATGGCGGCCTGCAAATGGCAGGGATCCATAGACACATAGAAAATCTACCATACACTGCAATAATAATGTATTTTTAGTGTATATTAAAAGTTATCTGAAGATTGCATATTCTAGTGCCCTCAGCTTAAAAAGGGAAAAATGGTTAAGAAATAAAAAGGGGAAAAAATAGTTAATAACTGTTTTAAAAAAGAAATTATATATATATATATATATATATATATATATATATATATTCAAATCAACTCCCTCTTCCCATAATAAAAATAAATAAGCAATTAAAAAATTCCACAAAAATTTCCAAAATGCCCGTACTATTAAATATATAAATGTAAAAATCTTATACAGTGAACACCGTAATGGAAAAAAATAAATGAATAAAAAAATTCACTTTTTTTCTCTTCCTCTCCAAAGAAGATCTGTGTTTATTGCATATTCAATTAGTCTGTGGCAATATATGTATATATATATATTTATATATATATTATGAGCTGAGCTTGTCCCTGTAGGTTGAGACATGTATGGACATGCAACACACATAGTAGCAGTGCAGTCTGATAAAAGCGCTAGAAATGAAAGGATGGCAAGTGGTGTACAGTGCAGGTCAAAAAAGAAAGTGAGGGATTTGGAGCTTCATTCTGTGATTAAATTCCTTACAAAGGAAAACAAGTCTAAAGAAATCCATGAAAGGATTACTGTGGTATATGGTGATGGTGCGCCTTCCTACTACAGATATAGCCGAGCTAAACTCGATGCTTAACGTGTTAACTAAACAATGGCAAGAACGTTTTAATTGACTTTTTCAATGGATTTCAATTGCTTTTGTCAATTTTAGCTCAACTATATCTATACCAAGTAAGGTTTTGGGCCAAGTAGTTTAAGTTGGGTAGGGAATCAATCAAAGATTACTCCTGTTCAGGGCAACCTGTTGAAGCATCTTTATAGGAAATGTGCTATAAAGTGGAGGTCGTGATTTTGGAAGATTGTCGGGTCAAAGTCAGTTATAGATCATGAATTAAGTATTTCAGTTGGCACAGTTTCCAGTATCATTCATGATGCATTGATGATGTCAAAGGTCAGTTCCCTTTAGGTGCCACAAATTTTGATGCATGAGCTAAAAACTTGCCTCCAGCAATTTAGCCTAGAGAGTTTAGACATGCTTAGAGAACATTCAGGAGACTTCTATTCTCTAATTATTACGGGTGATGAAACATGAGTCCACCACAATGATCCTGAGACCAAACAAGAGTCCATGAAATGGAAGCACAAGGGTCACCAACTCCAAAGAAATTTTGTGTGCAGAAATCATCTGAAAAGATCATGGCAGTTTTTTGGGATACAAAAAATGTTTTATTTCTAGAATTCATGCTACACAAAACAACAATTACTGGGGACACCTATGCACCAACAACAAAGGAATTACATGAGGCACTTAAAGAGAAACGCCCAGTTTCATGGAGCATAACCATCCACTCTACAGACCAGACCTGGCTCCCAGTAATTACTTTCTCTTTTGAAAAGTGAAGAAATTTCTGCTTCAGCAACGATTTCCTGATGATAATGAAGTCAAAGAGGCGGTAACAGGGTTCCTGCAGCAGCAAGAAATCTCCTATTCTGAGGGCATTCGATCACTGGAGGTGAAGTGGAATAAGCGTGTAAAAGTCAATAGGGATTACTTTGAAAAGTAGTAGGTTAAGGCCTCTTTCACACTAGCTTTTTAGCTTTCCGTCCTAGAGATCCGTCCTCGGGTCGCTAGGACGGAAAGCTACTGATCAGGATTATCCCCATGCATCCTGAATGGAGAGAAATCTGTTCAGGATGCATCTTCGTTCAGTATGTGAAAGTTTTTTGGATGTTGACAAAAGCGCAGCATGCTGCGGATTTGTCTCCGTCCAAAAATACGGAAGACATGCCGTAACGCCGGATCCGGAATTAATGCCCATTGAAGTGCATTAATCCGGATCCGGCCTTAAGCTAAACGTCGTTTCGGCGCATACGCCGGATCCGACGTTTAGCTTTTTGTCAATGGTTACTATGGCAGCCAGGACGCTAAAGTCCTAGTTGCCATAGTAAAGAGTAGGGGAGCGGGGGAGCGGCATACTTACATTCCGTGCGGCTCCCGGGACGCTCCAGGATGACGTCAGGGTGCCCCAGTGCATAGATCACGTGATCGCATGGATCACGTGATCCATGCGCGCTGGGCGCTCTGACGTCAATCAGGAGCACCCCGGGAGCCGCACGGAATGAAAGTATGCCGCTCTCCCGCTCCCCACTGCTACTATGGCAACCAGGACGCTAGTAGCATCCTGGCTTCCATAGTAACACTGAAAGCATTTTGAAGACTGATCAGTCTTCAAATGCTTTCAGTTCACTTGCGTTGTGCCGGATCCGGCGTGCATTCCGGCGACGGAAGTGCACGCCGGATCTTCACAACGCAAGTGTGAAAGAGGCCTAAATTTTCTCAGAAAATGTAGTTCTTTTATATTCAGATAACTTATTGAATACCCCTCATACATATAATCACAGATGAAAAGAGAGTGTAACACATTATATCACAGTTTAGTTGCTGTAACTGAACACTTGTCATAAGCATTTTTGGTTATTTTGCTGTCTACATACTTCTATTTGAAAACCTGTACTCATTTTGTATTAATTAAATTAAAAAAATAATAATAATAAACTGATGGCAGAATTCCTTTCTTCTGCATTCTCCTCGAAAAACAAAACAAAAAACAAAACACAATTTAAAGCTGGCAAAAATGAAAACATTCTATTGATCTTTAAGGCCAAAATTGACTTAGAGTAAGCCCAGGGCAGGAGCTGACATGAGACATTACTACTGCTACTGTGCCTGCCCTGCTAAAGCCTGACATTGCACTTGTATGCCAGGCTGTAGCGAGCAGTGCTGTGTTGTGGAGTTCCTGCCAGTACTGTGCTTGTGTGATTTAGTGGCATTCTGTAGACTGTTGTTGGTGGGTGCTTTTGGTAGGGCAGCCAGTCCCTATAACATTAAGGAATTTACCATATCACAGCAAGTATGATGCAAAAGTGAGCTTTATTTATTTGATTTTAAAAAAAATTACATGTGAGGTTTTAGTCTAACATAGACATTTTGCAAAGACCTTTTTGCTGAGCAGTATCGACTTCAGCACTGAGAATAGTGAAGTTTTACTATTATCACGTCACTGTACGAAATTTCGTGCAGTGTTTAACTCCCATGTCTTAGCATATTTATGCTGTGGTATTTAGCCCCACTGGCGAAAAGACAGAATGTAAGTCCCCCGCTGTGAAGGACATCCATTGACCCTGGAGAGAAGTCAGAAGCATATTTCATTTTCACATACAGTGTTCAATGAGTGCTGTCTATAGAATATAGGAAGTGGTGCTACCTCTATACTTCCTCAAGCTAAACTCACACATTTGAAAGCAGCTAACCTGTCTCTGATCCTGAAGACCGGAATTACCCTGGTTTTGAACTGGTTAAGGGTTTAAAGTTAAATAGCTGCCTTTCTAAACACAAACATGTCTTATTAAAATTAAAGTGTTTGTGGATTCGAGTGGTTACTAATCTGATTTCATTTGAGAAGGTCGGTTCACATCTCAAAATCCCCCAGCCCAGTACAGACTGGACTCCATGGTTGGTTAGCTAGCAGGATTGCTGTGATTGCAAAGAAATTGCTATAAAGAACAGTTTGTTTTTTTTTCTCTATTTTCTCTGTTCTCTGTAAGGTGAGTATTAGTGGGAGGAATAAGGGTATTAATATTAATAGTTTTTCTGTACTAGTTTTGTAGTGTAGTAATGACATGAAAAACATTAAAAAGGAAAAAAAGCAGCAATAAACATAAAATTATGTAATACAAGTAGACAATAGTAAAGAACTTCCATTAAATGAATATGTTATACAGCATAACAAATACAGCAATTCTAAAAGTGCTTAGTGTATCAGATGGAAAATGTCCAAGGAATGTCTGTCACTGTTCTCTATTAAGCATTATTTGGTATACTTGCCGTTGAGTCAACCTTTATGAATGATTCACGAGGACAGCTGGGTCAGAGAGTGTCGAAAATGAATGGTCCCTCTGGGAAGCCCTTTAACAGAGGAGTTAACCAATTATCAGTCTGTTTGCAGGACATTCATGTTTTTAGTTAGCTTTTAGATTCGCCAAATTTTTCGGGAAAAAAATGATTCGATCCGAATATATTCATGGCAATTTACATTTAAAAAAATGCTATTTCCTGGCTGCTGAGAGCCTTTATAGTGGTGTAGAACACTGTGCCTTGCAGTAACATGCATAGGGAGTCTGCTTTGGTAGTGAAATAATACTGTGAGTCCATATGACATGCAGATGACAGGTGTTTCTCTTAGAATCACTGCATACTTCACTTATTTGGGCAGTCAAGGGGTGAAAACTGACTAAATAACTCAAGTATCAACTCAGCCTAGTCTGATGTATCAGGCATGGGGGTTTGTGGAAATCCTGGCTGATCCACACCTGATTCATCTTGATGCAGTGTCCCACTATGTGCTATATGTGGGCACTTTAAACTCTTGCTAAATGTCATATCAAAAATATTGTGGTATCATGCTGTAATTCCCTTTAACAGGCTGGCAGTGTCATTTACCTTTATTCGCCCCTAGGTGGTGCTGGCACTTCTAATATATATAGCTTGGGGGTGGGGGTGTAAAGTTAGTGTGTCCGATGAGAATGAAGAGATGATGAAGTTAATGGAGGAGGTGGAGATATGTATTTCCACAAAAATAATTAAAAAAAGATTTTACTGCATATAAGTGCAGCACTTAATGCTGAATACAAGATTTTTTTCCACCAAAATATTAAAAAAAGATTTTACTGCATATAAGTGCAGCACTTAATGCTGAATACAAGATTTTTTTCCACCAAAATATTAAAAAACAGATTTTACAGCATATAAGTGCAGCACTTAACACAGAAAACAAGATTTTTGTCCAATTAAATATTTCAAAAAAGGTTTTACCGCATATAAGTGCAGTGCATAATGCTGAATACAATTTTTTTCTCCACGAAAATAATTCCAAAAAGATGTTACCGCATATAAGGTGCAGCGCTTAATGATGAATACAAGATTTTTTTCCACTAAAATATTTAAAAAAAGATTTTACAGCATATAAGTGCAGCGCTTAATGCTGAATACAAGTTTTTTCCCCACCGAAATAATTCAAAAAAGATTTTACCGCATATAAGTGCAGTGCTTAATGATGAATACAAGATTTTTTCCACCTAAACATTTCAAAAAGATTTTACCGCATATAAGTGCAGCAATTAACTTTGAATACAAGATTTTTCCACCGAAATATTTTAAATAAAATTATTTACCACATATAAGTGCAGTGCTGAACGCCGAATATCTTTTTTCTACTGATATATGCAACTAAAGGCTTTACAACATATAACTGGAACAGTGAAAGCCGAGTATATTTTTCTTTTTCAACGTATATACGCAACTAAGGGCTTTTCAACAGAGGGTTATAGGCTGTTACTTTCAAAAAAAACAACGGCGCCTGAGGCGGAGTGATCTGAAGTGAACGGGACGTAGCGGAGGAAGTAGGTCCGCACTGGAAGAGCGAGACACGGTCCTCAAGCGGTTTCTGTGCTGCAGAAAAGTTTCCGTAGTGACCAGTAAGCAATACCGCAGATAGATGCAGACTGGTGTGAATTAGTTCGCATTTTTTGTGCAGACCTCTTATGGACGTCATCACGTAAGCGCGCAGTGTGCGAAACGTAGATGCAGAATTTCACCACAACGTAATTCAGTCCATACTGCAAAAAGGACTTTCCCACATATAACTGCAGCGCTGAACGCTGAATATATCTTGATTTTTCTACAGAAATACGCCACTAAAGGCTTTACCACATATAACTGCAACAGTGAACGCTGAATATATTTTTATTTTTTTACTGATATACTTCAATAAAAGTTTTTCAAGATGTAAGTGCAGCAGCGAATGGTGAATGTATATTTCTTTTTCTACTGATATACGTCACTAAAAGTTTTTCAAGATGTAAGTGCATGAGCGAATGGCGAATGTATATTTCTTTTTCTACTGGATACGTCAATAAACGTTTTTCAAGATATAAGTGCAGCAGTGAATGGCAAATGTATATCTCTTTTTTTACTGATATACGTCAATAAAGAATTTTCTACATATAAGTGCACCAGCGAATATGCAAGTAAAGGTTTTACCAGATATAACTACAACAGTGAACTGAGAATATATTTTTCTTGTTATAATGAAATACACCCCTATATGCTTTCACCAGAAATAACTGCAGAAGTGACCAGAGAATATATTTTTCTTTTTGGACTGAAATACGCCCATATACGCTTTCACCAGAAATAACTGCAACAGTGCAGTGCATATATATTTTTCTTGTTGTACTGAAATATGCCCCTCTACGCTTTCACCAGAAATAACTGCAACAGTGCAGTGCATATATATTTTTATGTTGTACTGAAATATGCCCCTATACACTTTCAACAGAAATAACTGTGAATATATTTTTCTTGTAGTACTGAATAAGATACTAAGATATAAGCCACTAAAGGCTTTTCAACATAACACTTGCAGCCTAATAACAAAAAGCTGAAATGACAGACCTGTCTAATGACTATTTGGATCCCCCCCAAATAATCTTTCCCTGCACGTGTAAATCACTTTACTATCAATGTCCCTAGCGCCTTCAGGCATCTCTCCCTGCACTAAGATGCTGTGAAATGATTCCTCCCTATCCTTTCTCTGAATTTATAAATAGTTTTTTTAGTCTTTTTTTCTGCAATCTTTTTTCCACTTGCTGTGCCTAGCGCCTTCACACGTATGTCCCTGCACTCTGAACGCTGGAAAATGTCTGACTGTAAGATGGCTGCCATATTTATAGGCCTGTGACATCATTGGGCTGGCTGGCTGCTTATTGGCTGCATGCAGGCATGTTAATCTGGGTGATCCCACTTTCCCAGAGTTCCTTGCCCCATGTCCACAGTCCTCACATGTGTAGCCGCCATTTTAGGAAAATTGTGATTCGTTACCACGAAATATTGGGCAGACTAGTGTTATCGCAATTCATGCGCTTCTCATCTTCTTTGTGTAGTGCCAAATAAATAGATGTTATAAGTACAGTATGTGTACACCATACTGCTTTCATAATGAGACCAGACACAAGTTGGTTCCATTCAAAGCACTTCTCATCCCCCAAGCTCAGAGTGCTTTATTCAAAACTATGTTCACTTACAGTAAATAGCAGACATGACATCACATAAGAGGTGTTCCTTAAGAAATGGTAATTGGATCCTTGCCAAGATGGGAGCAGTTTGCTAACTTCAACTTTGAGTTCATAGGTAGCATTGAAAACTGCAACCTGATTCCCCCCTCCCCCTTCACAGTGACCTTACACACATGCTCACACATCTGGACAGCTGCCATCTTGTGGACAAAAATGTGTACTACGATTTTCACTAATTAATATATATATAAATAAAACTTATCTCTCACAAATCCCTCCCTTTTGCGGGAAATAGACCAATGGTGAACAGGCAAAGTGAGGTACTCTCCCAACGCCCTAAACAGCGAAGAGTTGGACTTTCCTTATTGCTTCACCAGGTCCCCCCAACTCCCTTTCGGGTTTGCCTTCACCTTGTCCTATTTACCCCGCAACCATCAACAAGGTTTTATTTACTTTAGGGTGGAATAATCTTTGTCTCTGACAGGGGCACAGCACATATACATAGTGTGGGCATGGATGAATTAAACATTTTCAAAACAATTTTCCTAACAGAAAACTATACAGCACCCTGTTAAAGTCAAAGGCTAAAAACACTGTAGTCACTGAACCAGTTCCCAAAACATTATTCTGATCATGATGTGATTAATTTCAGAATTTTTCCCATCAGTTAATTTAATAAAGTCTATCAGTTTCTTCAGATCCTTGGTGATCCTTCCATCAGGTGCAGTGTTGTCCGGAACGTAGATGCAGCAGGAACTTCCAACGATCTTGTAGATCCCTCCTTTTTCTGCTGTCAATGACCAATCGGTTCTGTAGAGTCATCACTGGAAAAGAGTTCAGTTGTTCTGCCTTTCCCTTCGCAGCATCACAGATATAATACACAAATCTCTGTTGATGACAGTAGAGATGTTAATCCAATCTACACATTTTTGTTACTAATCGTGGGAATTAATTACTCAAATCCTACAGCTATCTGACTTTTAGCTTTAAATTCTTCTGAAACTCTACTACAGACTCCTATGGAATCCATGTATACATGTGAGTCAAAAGATGTGGGGAACGACCTCCTTAATCGTGACCGGACATTGTATTTCTTACTGATTTGATCCCACTCAGGAGGTGAGAATAGAACAAATGGCATCAGTACTTGATCAGGGTACATTGGCCACTTCATTCTACCTGTGACCTGGGTCGGAGTTTCAAATCTTCACACAATCACCAGATATCCGCGTTTTGATAAACCAACTGTTAGGAACTATCATAGTCACTACTTGTCCCATTCAGCTGAATTATATAAGAACAATATCCTGGAGGGAAAACACCAAAGGGCTTTTTTCCTGTATAAAATCCTGTCTCTAAGGTCAGTTTGTCTTCATGTTTTTAAATTTGCCAAATATTTAATGCCAATTATAGGTAAGGATGTAGGAGCCACAGATGTAACTGAACTTTGAGGTTTTCCCTTACCAACATTCTAAATTTGCCTAGGGGATCTTTGTCACTTACACATGCTCCTAAAACATATATACCCAAATCCTGTTGGATAGGATTTCTAATGGACAGGAACAGAGGATTACACTCATTATGTTACAACTGTTTGGTGGTGTTCCCTTCAGGACAGTCATCCTTTGTGACAAATCTTTACCTTCACTGGTAGTTTCCATTGATTTATAGTCCCAACACTTCAGACTAGTGCTCCATTCTGTTAATCTCTAATATCCACAGTTGGTATGGTCATATCTAAACACAATTACCATAGACCAGGACAGTTCCATTCACACAGATGTACTTATCAGACCAAAAGCAAGTGTCCTATCTGTCATCTGTAGAGATGAGCGAACACCTGGATGTTCGGGTTCGAGAAGTACGGCCGAACTTCCCGAAAATGTTCAGGTTCGGGATCCGACCTCGACCCGAACTTCATCCTGAACCCTAACCCCATTGAAGTCAATGGGGACCCGAACTTTAGGCACTAAAAAGGCTGTAAAATAGTCCAGGAACGGGCTAGAGGGCTGCCAAAGGCAGCAAAATGTAGGTAAATCCCTGCAAACAAATGTGGATAGGAAATGAATTAAAATAAAATAAAATAAATCAAATTTAACCAATATCAATTGGAGACAGGTCCCACTGCAAGGAATCATGCGTCATATCACTCAACACTGGAGAAGGCCACTCTCAATTATTTCAGCCCAGCACCCAGACAGAGGAGAGAGGTCCCACAACAAGGAATCATGCGTCATATCAGCCACCACCGGAGAAGGCCACTCTCAGTTATTTCGGCCCAGCACCCAGACCGAGGAGAGAGGTCCACAGCAAGGAATCATGCGTCATATCACCCACCACCGGAGAAGGCCACTCTCAATTATTTCAGCCCAGCACCCAGACAGATGAGAGAGGTCCCACAACAAGAATCATGCGTCATATCAACCACCACCGGAGAAGGCCACTCTCAGTTATTTCGGCCCAGCACCCAGACAGAGGAGAGAGGTCCCACAGCAAGGAATCATGCGTCATATCAACCACCACCGGAGAAGGCCACTCTCAGTTATTTCGGCCAGCACCCAGACCGAGGAGAGAGGTCCCACAGCAAGGAATCATGCGTCATATCACCCACCACTGGAGATGGCCACTTTCAGTTATTTCGGCCCAGCACACAGACCTAGGATACAGGTCCCACAGCAAGGAATCATGCGTCATATCACCCACCACTGGAGAAGGCCACTCTCAGTTATTTCGGCCAGCACCCAGACCGAGGAGAGAGGTCCACAGCAAGGAATCATGCGTCATATCAGCCACCACCGGAGAAGGCCACTCTCAGTTATTTCGGCCAGCACCCAGACTGAGGAGAGGTCCCACAGCAAGGAATCATGCGTCATATCACCCACCACTGGAGAAGGCCACTTTCAGTTATTTCGGCCCAGCACCCAGACAGAGGAGAGAGGTCCCACAGCAAGGAATCATGCATCATATCAACCAGCACCGGAGAAGGCCACTCTCAGTTATTTCGGCCCCACCACCCAGACAGAGGAGAGGTTCATTCAACTTTGGGTTGCACCGCAAGATCATGGTAAAGTTAAAAAAATGAGGATTCAATAAAGAAGTGCCCCGGAGTACAAGAATACATGGTTGAGGGGGAGGCAGTTATAAATGTCTATTCTGCACAAGGGAGGCACAGGTCCTGTGGGATCCATGCCTGGTTCATTTTATGAACGTCAGCTTGTCCACTTTGGCTGTGGACAGGCGGCTGCGTTCGTCAGTAATGACGCCCCCTGCCGTGCTGAATACACGTTCAGACAAAACGCTGGCCGCCGGGCAGGCCAGAACCTCCAAGGCATAAAATGCTAACTCTGGCCACGTGGACAATTTGGAGACCCAGAAGTTGAATGGGGCCGAACCATCAGTCAGTACATGGAGGGGTGTGCAGAAGTACTGTTCAACCATGTTAGTGAAATGGTGCCTCCTGCTAACACGTTCCGCATCAGGTGGTGGTGCAGTTAGCTGTGGCGTGGAGACAAAACTTTTCCACATTTCTGCCATGCTAACCCTGCCCTCAGAGGAGTTGGCCGTGACACAGCTGGGTTGGCGACCTCTTGCTTCTCCTCTGCCTTCGCCTTGGGCTTCCACCTGTTCCCCTGGCCATGTTGGTGGAGTACTCGAAACAGCGCAACAGGGCACACAGGTCTCGCATGGAGGCCCAATCATTGGTGGTGAAGTGGTGCTGTTCCGCAGTGCGACTGAGGACGTGCGTGCTGCAGCTGAAACTCCACTATGGCCTGCTGCTGCTCGCACAGTCTCTCCAGCATGTGTAGGTGGAGTTCCACCTGGTGGGCACGTCGCATATGGGGCGGTGAGCGGGAAGGCCGAAGTTCCGCTGTAGCGCAGACAGGCGAGCAGCGGCAGGATGTGAACGCCGGAAGCGCGCACAGACGGTACTCACTTTATGCAGCAAGCTCTGACATGTCGGGGTAGTTGTGAATGAACTTCTGCACCACCAAATTCAGCACATGCGCCAAGCAAGGGATGTGCGTCAAACCGGCTAGTCCCAGAGCTGCGACGAGATTTCGCCCATTATCGTACACCACCAGGCCGGGCTTGAGGCCCACTGGCAGAAATCACTCGTCGGTCTGTTGTTCAATACCCCGCCACAACTCCTTCGCGGTGTGGGGCCTGTCCCCCAAACATATGAGTTTCAGAAAGGCCTGCTGACGTTTACCCCGGGCTGTGCTGAAGTTGGTGGTGAAGGTGTGTGGCTGACTGGATGAGCTGGTAGAAGCAGAGGAGGAGGAAGTCGAGTAGGAGGAGGAGGCTACAGGAGGCAAAGAATGATGCCCTGCGATCCTTGGCGGCGGTAGGACGTGCGCCAAGGAACTCTCCGCCTGCGGCCCAGCCGCTACTACATTTACCCAGTGTGCAGTTAGGGAGATATAGCGTCCCTGGCCGTGCTTACTGGTCCACGTATCTGTGGTTAGGTGGACCTTGCCACAGATGTCGTTGCGCAGTGCACACTTGATTTTATCGGATACTTGGTTGTGCAGGGAAGGCACGGCTGTCTTGGAGAAGTAGTGGCGGCTGGGAACAACATACTGTGGGACAGCCATGGACATCAGCTGTTTGAAGCTGTCTGTGTCCACCAGCCTAAATGACAGCATTTCAAAGGCCAGTAGTTTAGAAATGCTGGCATTCAGGCCCAGGGCTCGAGGGTGGCTAGGTGGGAATTTACGCTTTCTCTCCAAGGTTTGTGAGATGGAGAGCTGAACGCTGCCGTGTGACATGGTGGAGATGCTTGGTGGCGCAGGTGGTGTTGTCGGTGGCACATCCTCTGTTTGGTGGGCGGCAGGTGCCAACATTCCTCCCGAGGCGGAGGAAGAGGCCGAGGCAGCAGCAGAAGAGGGAGCAGGGGAGCCAGAGTGAGTTCCTTGCTTTTAAGGTGTTTACTCCACTGCAGTTCATGCTTTGCATGTAGATGCCTGGTCATGCAGGTTGTGCTAAGGTTCAGAACATTAATGCCTCGCTTCAGGATCTGATGGCACAGCGTGCAAACCACTCGGGTCTTGTCGTCAGCACATTGTTTAAAGAAGTGCCATGCCAGGGAACTCCTTGAAGCTGCCTTTGGGGTGCTCGGTCCCTGGTGGCGGTGGCCAGTAGCAGGCGAACTCTCTTGGCGGCGGCTGGTCTGCTTTGCCCCCTGCTCCCTCTTTTGCTACGCTGTTGGCTCGGTCTCACCACTGCCTCTTCCTCTGAACTATGAAAGTCAGTGGCACGACCTTCATTCCATGTGGGGTCTAGGACCTCATCGTCCCCTGCATCGTCTTCCACACAGTCTTCCTCCCTGACCTCCTGTTCGGTCTGCACACTGCAGAAAGATGCAGCAGTTGGCACCTGTGTTTCGTCATCATCAGAGACGTGCGGACTCCGATGAGGTGGTATTCCCATGTCCTCATCATCAGGAAACATCAGTGGTTGTGCATCAGTGCATTCTATGTCTTCCACCACTGGGGAAGGGCTAGAGTGGATTCCCTTGGGAAACCCTGCCAGCAGAGTCTTCAAACAGCATAAGAGACTGCTGCATAACTTGAGGCTCAGACAGTTTCCCTGATATGCATGGGGGTGATGTGACAGACTGATGGGCTTGGTTTTCAGTTGCCACCTGTGCGCTTTCTGCGAAAGACTGGGTGGGAGATAATGTTGTGAACGTGCTGGATCCACTGTCGGCCACCCAATTGACTAGCGCCTGTACCTGCTCAGGCCTTACCATCCTTAGAACGGCATTGGGCCCCACCAAATATCGCTGTAAATTCTGGCGGGTACTGGAACCTGAGGTAGTTGGTTCACTAGGATGTGTGGCTGTGGCAGAATGGCCACGTGCTCTCCCAGCACCAGGGAGTACACTAACACGACCGCGTCCGCGTCACTTACTAGATGTTTTCCTCATTGTAACCGTTCACCAAGCACCACAATAAGGAAAAAAATATTTGGCCCAATGTATTGATTTCAAATTCAGGCCTTTTTTTACAGGCACCTACCACTATCTGCCTATTTGTTTATGTAGCGTATAACACTAATCCAGGCACAGCAGTAACCATTGATTTAGGGGAATACCTCTTTTAGGGCTAGTATTTAGGCCCTGGATGAAAGGTATCCTTTTATGGACAGATTTACAATTGGCCTGCAACAGCTGGGACTCCAGATTCAGGGTATTGCTATATTGGCAGATTAATCTCACCCCAGAACAAAATATATGTTTTGGCGGACACTATGAAATCTGGCCTGCAACAGCTGGGACACCTGATTCAGGGTATTGCTATTTTGGCAGATTAATTTCACCCCAGAACAAAATATATGTTTTGGCAGACACTATGAAATCTAGCCTGCAACAGCTGGGACTCCAGATTCAGGGTATTGCTATTTTGGCAGATTAATTTCACCCCAGAACAAAATATATGTTTTGCAAGACACTATGAAATCTGGCCTGCAACAGCTGGGACACCAGATTCAGGGTATTGCTATTTTGGCAGATTAATTTCACCCCAGAACAAAATATATGTTTTGCGGACACTATGAAATCTGGCCTGCAACAGCTGGGACACCAGATTCAGGGTATTGCTATTTTGGCAGATTAATTTCACCCCAGAACAAAATATATGTTTGGCGGACACTATGAAATCTGGCCTGCAACAGCTGGGACACCAGATTCAGGGTATTGCTATTTTGGCAGATTAATTTCACCCCAGAACAAAATATATGTTTTGGCGGACACTATGAAATCTGGCCTGCAACAGCTGGGACACCAGATTCAAGGGTATTGCTATTTTGGCAGATTAATTTCACCCCAGAACAAAATATATGTTTTGCAAGACACTATGAAATCTGGCCTGCAACAGTTGGGACACCAGATTCAGGGTATTGCTATTTTGGCAGATTAATTTCACCGCAGAACAAAATATATGTTTTGGCGGACACTATTCTATTTTGCCAGCCACAGCTGAAACCACTGATTTATGGTATTGCTATTTTGGCAATTGAATTTCACCCAGAACAAAATATATGTTTTGGCGGACACTAAGAAATCTGGCCTGCAACAGCTGGGACACCAGATTCAGGGTATTGCTATATTGACAGATTATTTTCACCTAGAACAAAATATATGTTTTGGCGGACACTATTCTATTTTGCCAGCCACAGCTGAAACCACTGATTTATGGTATTGCTATTTTGGCAATTGAATTTCACCCCAGAACAAAATATATGTTTTGGCAGACACTATTAAATCTGGCCTGCAACAGCTGGGACACCAGATTCAGGTTATTGCTATTTTTGCAGATAAATTTCACCCCAGAACAAAATATATGTTTTGGCGGACACTATGAAATCTGGCCTGCAACAGCTGGGACACCAGATTCAGGGTATTGCTATATTGGCAGATTAATTTCACCCCAGAACAAAATATATGTTTTGGCGGACACTATTCTATTTTGCCAGCCACAGCTGAAAAGCTGACTTATGGTATTGCTATTTTGGCAATTGAATTTCACCCCAGAACAAAATATATGTTTTGGCGGACACTATGAAATCTGGCCTGCAACAGCTGGGATACCAGATTCAGGGTATTGCTATTTTGGCAGATTCATTTCACCCCAGAACAAAATATATGTTTTGGCAGACACTATGAAATCTGGCCTGCAACAGCTGGGACACCAGATTCAGGGTATTGCTATATTGGCAGATTAATTTTACCCCAGAACAAAATATATGTTTTGACGGACACTATGAAATCTGGCCTGCAACAGCTGGACACCAGATTCAGGGTATTGCTATTTTGGCAGATTAATTTCACCCCAGAACAAAATATATGTTTTGGCGGACACGATTCTATTTTGCCAGCCACAGCTGAAACCACTGATTTATGGTATTGCTATTTTGGCAATTGAATTTCACCCAAGAACAAAATATATGTTTTAGCAGACACTATGAATTCTGGCCTGCAATAGCTGGGACACCAGATTCAGGGTATTGCTATTTTTGCAGATTAATTTCACCCCAGAACAAAATATATGTTTTGGCGGACACTATTCTATTTTGCCAGCCACAGCTGAAACCACTGATTTATGGTATTGCTATTTTGGCAATTGAATTTCACCCAGAACAAAATATATGTTTTGGCGGACACTAAGAAATCTGGCCTGCAATAGCTGGGACACCAGATTCAGGGTATTGCTATATTGGCAGATTATTTTCACCTAGAACAAAATATATGTTTTGGCGGACACTATTCTATTTTGCCAGCCACAGCTGAAACCACTGATTTATGGTATTGCTATTTTGGCAATTGAATTTCACCCCAGAACAAAATATATGTTTTGGCGGACACTATGAAATCTGGCCTGCAACAGCTGGGACACCAGATTCAGGGTATTGCTATCTTGGCAGATTAATTTCACCCCAGAACAAAATATATGTTTTGGCGGACACTATAAAATCTGGCCTGCAACAGCTGGGACACCAAATTCAGGGTATTGCTATTTTGGCAGATTAATTTCACCCAAGAACAAAATATATGTTTTGGCAGACACTATGAAATCTGGCCTGCAACAGCTGGGACACCAGATTCAGGGTATTGCTATTTTGGCAGATTAATTTCACCCCAGAACAAAATATATGTTTTGGCGGACACTATGAAATCTGGCCTGCAACAGCTGGGACACCAGATTCAGGGTATTTCTATTTTGCCAGATTAATTTCATCCCAGAACAAAATATATGTTTTGGCGGACACTATTCTATTTTGCCATCCACAGATGAAACCACTCATTTATGGTATTGCTATTTTGGCAATTGAATTTCACCCCAGAACAAAATATATGTTTTAACAGACACTATGAAATCTGGCCTGCAACAGCTGGGACACCAGATTCAGGGTATTGCTATTTTGGCAGATTAATTTCACCCCAGAACAAAATATATGTTTTGACGGACACTATGAAATCTGGCCTGCAACAGCTGGACACCAGATTAAGGGTATTGCTATTTTGGCAATTGAATTTCACCCCAGAACAAAATATATGTTTTGGCGGACACGATTCTATTTTGCCAGCCACAGCTGAAACCACTGATTTATGGTATTGCTATTTTGGCAATTGAATTTCACCCAAGAACAAAATATATGTTTTAGCAGACACTATGAAATCTGGCCTGCAATAGCTGGGACACCAGATTCAGGGTATTGCTATTTTGGCAGATTAATTTCACCCCAGAACAAAATATATGTTTTGGCGGACACTATTCTATTTTGCCAGCCACAGCTGAAACCACTGATTTATGGTATTGCTATTTTGGCAATTGAATTTCACCCAGAACAAAATATATGTTTTGGCGGACACTAAGAAATCTGGCCTGCAACAGCTGGGACACCAGATTCAGGGTATTGCTATATTGGCAGATTATTTTCACCTAGAACAAAATATATGTTTTGGCGGACACTATTCTATTTTGCCAGCCACAGCTGAAACCACTGATTTATGGTATTGCTATTTTGGCAATTGAATTTCACCCCAGAACAAAATATATGTTTTGGTGGACACTATGAAATCTGGCCTGCAACAGCTGGGACACCAGATTCAGGGTATTGCTATCTTGGCAGATTAATTTCACCCCAGAACAAAATATATGTTTTGGCGGACACTATAAAATCTGGCCTGCAACAGCTGGGACACCAAATTCAGGGTATTGCTATTTTGGCAGATTAATTTCACCCAAGAACAAAATATATGTTTTGGCAGACACTATGAAATCTGGCCTGCAACAGCTGGGACACCAGATTCAGGGTATTGCTATATTGGCAGATTAATTTCACCCCACAACAAAATATATGTTTTGGCGGACACTATTCTATTTTGGCAGCCACAGCTGAAACCACTGATTTATGGTATTGCTATTTTGGCAATTGAATTTCACCCCAGAACAAAATATATGTTTTGGTGGACACTATGAAATCTGGCCTGCAACAGCTGGGACACCAGATTCAGGGTATTGCTATCTTGGCAGATTAATTTCACCCCAGAACAAAATATATGTTTTGGCGGACACTATAAAATCTGGCCTGCAACAGCTGGGACACCAGATTCAGGGTATTGCTCTTTTGCCAGATTAATTTCATCCCAGAACAAAATATATGTTTTGGCGGACACGATTCTATTTTGCCAGCCACAGCTGAAACCACTGATTTATGGTATTGCTATTTTGGCAATTGAATTTCACCCAAGAACAAAATATATCTTTTAGCAGACACTATGAAATCTGGCCTGCAATAGCTGGGACACCAGATTCAGGGTATTGCTATTTTTGCAGATTAATTTCACCCCAGAACAAAATATATGTTTTGGCGGACACTATTCTATTTTGCCAGCCACAGCTGAAACCAATGATTTATGGTATTGCTATTTTGGCAATTGAATTTCACCCAGAACAAAATATATGTTTTGGCGGACACTATGAAATCTGGCCTGCAACAGCTGGGACACCAGATTCAGGGTATTGCTATATTGGCAGATTATTTTCACCCAGAACAAAATATATGTTTTGGCGGACACTATTCTATTTTGCCAGCCACAGCTGAAACCACTGATTTATGGTATTGCTATTTTGGCAATTGAATTTCACCCCAGAACAAAATATATGTTTTGGCGGACACTATGAAATCTGGCCTGCAACAGCTGGGACACCAGATTCAGGGTATTGCTATCTTGGCAGATTAATTGCACCCCAGAACAAAATATATGTTTTGGCAGACGCTATGAATTCTGGCCTGCAACACCTGGGACACCAGATTCAGGGTATTGCTATATTGGCAGATTAATTTCACCCCAGAACAAAATATGTTTTGGCGGACACTATGAAATATGGCCTGCAACAGCTGGGACACCAGATTCAGGGTATTGCTATTTTGGCAGATTAATTTCACCCCAGAACAAAATATATGTTTTGCAAGACACTATTCTATTTTGCCAGACACAGCTGAAACCACTGATTTATGGTATTGCTATTTTGGCAATTGAATTTCACCCCTGAAGAAAATATATGTTTTGGCGGACACTATGAAATCTGGCCTGCAACAGCTGGGATACCAGATTCAGGGTATTGCTATATTGGCAGATTCATTTCACCTCAGAACAAAATATATGTTTTGGCGGACACTATTCCATTTTGCTAGCCACAGCTGAAACCACTGATTTATTGTATTGCTATTTTGGCAATTGAATTTCACCCTTAGAACAAAATATATGTTTTGGCAGACACTATGAAATCTGGCCTGCAACAGCTGGGACACCAGATTCAGGGTATTGCTATATTGGCAGATTAATTTCACCTAAGAACAAAATATATGTTTTGGCAGACACTATGAAATCTGGCCTGCAACAGCTGGGACATCAGATTCAGGGTATTGCTATTTTGGCAGATTAAATTCACCCCAGAACAAAATATATGTTTTGGCGGACACTATGAAATCTGGCCTGCAACAGCTGGGACACCAGATTCAGTGTATTGCTATTTTGCCAGATTAATTTCACCCCAGAACAAAATATATGTTTTGGCGGACACTATTCTATTTTGCCAGCCACAGCTGAAACCACTGATTTATGGTATTGCTATTTTGGCAATTGAATTTCACCACAGAAAATAATCTATCCTTTGCCAGACAGCAGACAGTATTATACTTGTCTAGCCAAAGCTGGAACACCAGATTTAGGGGATTGGTATTTGGGCAATTGTATTTAACCCCTTAATAAAATATAGAAATTGCTATCCTGAGTTTCTAGGGGTGACAATTAGCACAGCCAAGCCCCTGATGTAGGATATAGCAAAAAAAAATTGTATTGATAGATTGATGGACTTGGTGGCAGCTTGTTCTGGTGCACCACAAGTCACAAAATTGCCGCCGATCAACCCAGAAAATAAGTGACAGAAAAACGCTCTGTGCAGCCTAAAAACCAGTGAGCAAGTATCTAGCAGAAGTTCAATCATTTACAGCTGTAGATCGATCCGTTCATTAGGTGCTGTTGCTGACTTTACCCTGCCTAATCTCGCCCTGACAGAAGCTGCGTCCTCTCCCTACACTAATCAGAGCAGTGTGACGTGCGGCGCTACGTGACTCCAGCTTAAATAGAGGCTGGGTCACATGCTGCACTTGGCCAATCACAGCCATGCCATTAGTAGGCATGGCTGTTTTGAGCTTTAGGGCAAGAAGTAAAACGCTAGCTGATTGGCTGCTGTGCAGCCCTTCAGAAAGCGGGAAGAAATTGCCGAACAACGTAGCCGAACCCGAACTTTTTGAAAATGTCCGGGTTCGGGTCCGTGTCCCGGACACCCCAAAATTCGGTACGAACCCGAACGATGCTCGAACTGTTCGCTCAACACTAGTCATCTATCTTACAGTCCACTATACTGCAAAAGTCAACTTAATTGTTCCTGACTCATCTTGTTAATATAACACCGTTGGAGCTTGATTTGATTGTGATTTCCCCTTGTACAATATGAACCAAACAATACAACATGCAAAAACATTATGGTTCTTATAGTCCTGGCACTTGATTGCAACATGATACGTAGATCCAATCAGGCTCTCCTTCCAATTCGACAGCAGTGGTGGTGGTTATTAGGACTTGATGTAGATCTTTAAACCATAGCTCTAGGACTTTCCACACATCTCTCGTTTTATCACCTCCCCAATCTCCTGATTGTAAAGAATGAATAGCTTCTATACAGTCTGGATTCTAGAAAACAACTAAAACTTGGAAATACACATTTGTCAATAAATTTGTGCAACAGACAACATAATTTGGAAAACTACTATGCTGCATCTGGAGCTGTTGGGGAAAATAGAGACCTAATCTAGGGGCATTCCCAAAAAGTACTTCATAAGGACTTAGGCCTATGTTTCGGTTAGGGGTGTACCAGATGGAGAAAAGCCCCAGAGGTAGGTACTCTTACCTCAGTCAGTACCTTTTATCTGTAGCCTTTGCTACAGGTCAAATCTCAGAATATCCTGGAAAGAGATCAATATAGACACAGACATATTCACATTGTTCCCCCTTTGTTCTGAATGTAGTCAATCCGCAGTCTCTGAAATGGTAAGATGACCTTGGCCTATGCCTTCCTGGAACTCCCATAGTTCTCCCCTCATTATTACAGCATTCACCTTCAACTAACCTAGTGGCAGCATTGCTGAACCCAGGACACATCCACCACAGAACTCAATCACACCATCTCTCTCTTGATTTGCCCATGTTCTAAATCCATCCTCTTTAGGTAGAGTGCCCTCTGAAGGAAGAGTTTATCAACCCTCCAGAGTCCATTCTCAGTCATCACTTCTACCTTTATCCTTTGATGTTTCCTCTCTGTAGCCTATATCTGAAAAAGACAAACTTTTTGAAAGTCTACTGGCCCTAGCCATCCTGTATCACACAGACTTCCACTTAGCGTAGACTTCAGGTAATAGTTCAGCATTTACCTTCTCAGGCAGCATAAGGGCATGAAACATCTTTCATACACTCAGCATCCATTATTGATGGGCTTACCCATGGATTAAACAATCTCTGCTTCACCAGATTAGACCATAATAATGAGTGATACCGAAGGCATACCTGGATTAATATTGATGTTAGCAGTTTTACCCTCAGCCATCTTACAAACCTCAGCGAGTGTCTTCAGCTCTGTCTCCTGCACTAACATTGCTGGAGAGAGTGAGTGGTTCTTTCTTGACAACATCAGATTAAGTAGGGACAGCATATCCTGTCTGAGATGATCCATCTTCCAAGAAACTGAAATTATCTACCAGAAACTCAAAAATGTGGTTATTAATTGGAGATAGTCATTTAAATTTGAATTTTTATTTTTAGAGGTACTACAGTACTACTCCCTCCCCCTTCCAGAGGCAGCAGAGTAGTTGGATCTAAATTTGTGCACCTTTAAGGCGGTGAACAGTTGGAAAGAGGAGTAGGAACTGCATTACTATCTACTCCTACACATGTGATACTACCTTTAGCCATGATGAAAGATCATGGAACATGTTTGCTATGAGGCAATGGAAAAAAATCCTAAAGATTGTATAGATAATAGGGATCCAGCATTTAATTCTGGATTGCTGATTCCCTATGGGTGCTGCACTTGAAGGGCTGAACATTTGTAGCTCCTCCCATGGGTGAAGAAGTGGGCAAGTACATACAGAGTTTTCCTTCCCCCCCTTCTTGTGGTGAGGATTCATAGGCAGACACGCCTGCCTTAGGCCTTTGTTCAATTGAACTTCTACAACATGGAAGGACAAAATGTATTGCTACAGTGAACTGTACTCAGGCCTAACTAATACTAGACCTTTCCAGATAAACCTCAAAACCATCCACAAAGGCAGCACTTATGATTTTCTCATTTATCTCCAAGATATTTCAAAGCCCAAATCCACCCAGCTTTCCTGGAGTCTAATGAAAACTTTATCCACACTCTCTGCCCTGCACTGATGCACATTCAGACAATGTGACAGGATAATCACTTAAATGCTTCCTCCCACACCCACTAACAGCATGAGAAAACTCTTTTTTTTTTTTTAACTACAAACCAGCATAGGTAAGTCCTCTGAATTGGAAATTCTACTCATCGGTAAAATTTATGTTACTACTCTTTGGGGATAATGGGTACAGCAGATTTCATACATCATAAAATGATGCTAGATATCTCACATTTTCCCTGTGATTGTAATCCACTTCTAAATAAGGACTAAAAGTCCCTAATTTAATAGGATTGGACACTTCAATTGGCATCATAGGGATAATCACTGCAGGCACATTTTAAACTAGTAGAACATACAATTAGGACATACTGGAATCTATATGAACACACATGTTACGATCTTCACAGTGTAAAGATGCATTCCCAATTAGCAGCCCACAATTACTAGCCCCCATGATAAAGGGGGGGGGGGTCGAATTCCTGAGGAGGGGGTTTCACTAGAGCACAGGCAGGAAGGAGTTTTGTAGAACTAAAAGCACAAAATAACCATTATTGGTTACAGCAGATGTGTGGGGGAAGGTAGGGGCGTAGCTATAGGGGGTGCAGAGGTAGCAGTCGCTACCGGGCCCGGGAGCCTGAAGGGGCCCAAAGACACTTGTGCCACATAAGAAGACACACAAAGCACTGAGGGAAGGGGGGCCCAAGCTGATCACTTGGACCAGGGCCCATGAGCCTTTAGCTACGCCCCTGGGGGAAGGGATGCCACATGGCAGACTTTTTGTTCTCTATAGGATTCAAAATCCTCTATCTTGCATAGACATGCTGATAATTTAATTTCTTCACTTTCTTCAATTTCTATCAATCACTTCCATAGACAATTTTCACCATAACTCAACTTGCACCAGCCTATTACTATCCTTCAATTAGTCTACCTCCTACTGCACTTTCCTTCTTACGTTGTTTTATTATACAGTTACGTTATTTTAATACACAATACTACGTATTTCCGGATAATAACGGAAATCTCTGCTACATAATATTATATAATGCTATCAACGTTTTCTTTATTTTAACTGAAACTTTTCCTCTTTCTCTCATCAGCTGAGCTGCTCTTGACATCTCTTCATTATATCCTGTAACATTAGAATTGGCCCCTTATTGTGGGGTACCCACTTAACAATATCTGTTTGCTATTAAAATGATAATAGCTAAACAGTATTGATCCCACAATATATTCTGTGCAGGGCACCAACCTAATAATGTCAAATTGCTTATTTAATATGCAATTTTGTGTTAATCCTACACACTCTCTGTAGGGATACACAATCTTAATAACTGCCAATCGAATTGGTGTTAATCCTACTCTCACTCATGAGGACTCCTGGTCACTACTCATGAGTCTTCAAACTCTTGTCAGAGCTTGGTCCAAGATTCTCTCATCAGAGCTTGGCTGAGATACAATTCTACGTCACAGGATATGCATCAGCTGTCTAACAACTTCCGTGCTGCTCAGTTTCAGCACGTTCTACCACACAAAGAAGCAATATTCAAATGGGTTCTTTTGTTCTAAAGGACAGATCAGCTATAATTTGAACCCTTCTATCGCGATAACACCAATTCAACTCTTGAGAATTAATTTGGGCAAAAGATTCAGAGGAGTTGTAAGAATTAAAGCTTCTTACCTTTTTTTAACCGGCATGACCTCATCTGATAATTTTGGCCAAGTCCTTTCGTGGCTTTTGAATCGGAAATTACGCAAGATGATCTGCCACACGTTGGGCGCCATTTTGTTATCGCAATTCATGCGCTTCTCATCTACTTTGTGTGGTGCCAAATAAATAGAAGTTATAAATATGTGTACAACTCATACTGCTTTCATAATGAGACCAGACACAAGTTGGTTCCATTCAAAGCACTTCTCATCCCCCAAGCTCAGAGCGCTTTATTCAAAACTATGTTCACTTAAATAGCAGACATGACATCACATAAGGGGTGTTCCTTAAGAAAGGTAATTGGCTCCTTGCCAAGATGGGAGCAGTTTGCTAACTTCAACTTTGAGTTCATAGGTAGCTTTGAAAACTGCAACCTGATTCCCCCCTCCCCCTTCACAGTGACCTTACACACATGCTCACACATCTGGCCAGCGGCCATCTTGTGGACAAAAATGTGTACTACGATTTTCACTAATTAATATATATATAAATAAAACTTCTCTCACACTAGATGGGCCAAATGGTTCTTATCTGCCGACACATTCTATTTTTCTATGTTTCTATGAAGCGTCAGGAAATTCGCATTAGTTGCAAATCGAATTTTTCCTGAAATTCTAAATGAATTCCACTTCGTCAGCTTCGATTTGCTCATCTCTAGTTATATCATATAATTGTGATATGATGTCTATACCCCATTCAAGGCTATGATATATACATATTTGTAAAGCACTTGTAGAGTACTTACATTTTAATTTTGAAGGATGATGCATACAGACTTATTTTTCTTCTCTGTGGCTTCCAGTTTTAAAACAGATGACACACATACTATTAGGCCCTATTCACACGTACGCAATGTTCATCCGCACCCGTTCCGCAAATCTGCGGAATGGCTGGTGACCCATTCATTTTGAATGGAGACGTGATGGATGCGGAGAGCAGACACTGTGCTCTCCGCATCCGCATTTGCGGAGCGTGCTGCCGATATTCCGGCTGGCGGCTCTGCAATAATATAGAGCATGTCCTATTCTTGCCCGCAATTGCGGACAAGTATAAGCATCTCTATAGGGCTGGTGGCAAGGTGTGTTGTGGATCCGCAACTTGCTTGCTTTTGATTGCTTATATTATATCTCATTTGTGGGGTGTTGATAGGAGATCAATCTGTTTTTAACAGGTCAGTGTCCTACTAAAAGTGAAGCCAGGATGTGGCTACAAAGCAGCTTGGTATCAACCATGTTTCAGCACCATAAGCCCACCTGAACCCCCTTGTAGACCACACCTTTCTTCTGTTGATGTCGAGAGACATAACTTTATCTGAAAAAAGGCCTGAGTTAGGGGACTCAAGGTCAGATAGTTATCATGGATTGCCTGAGCAAAGATGAGTCATGGGAGGAGGTAGCCAAGCTGTCTTTTGAAATGGAGTGAAGGACAGGGAGAAGAGCTAAATATGATAAAATTGGTAAATGGGATACAATGCTCCTTTGTCCGCAGTTGATAAATGTGGAAAAAGGGAATGTAAACTGTCACAAACACATGCAAAACAGATGCAACTGGCAAAAATGGACAGTGTTTTCCTTTTTTTCCTGATGGAAAATAAACATAAAAATTTACTTGGTTGGTTGTGTGCTAAAGTGTGCCCTAAAATATGCTAAATATGCTAAAATATATAATATATTTATAATATATTATATTTATAATATTATTTATTTATAATAAGATTCCATATATAAAATTTGTTTTATTGTGTTCATTTATTGCTGCTGACTATAATGATTGTGCTTTTTTTTTTTTCTTTGGCAGGGGAGCATCTTAGAGTATGTCCTCAGGAATATACATGCTGCACAACTAAAATGGAAAATAAACTTAGCCAGCAAAGTAAATTGGAATTTGAAAATCTAGTTCAAGAAACAAGTCATTTTGTCCGCACAACCTTTATATTGTGGCATAGAAAGTTTGATGGTAAGTACAATATTAACACTTGGAATTTCTATCTTATTAATAAAGATTATTAGATTGGCAAAAAACATATAAAATAATTTTTTAAGTCAGTTTAAGCTAGTTTCACACTAACTAAAATAAAATAATAGCTGATCTCAGGGAGACCAGCTACAGAAAACAGAGCTGAGCCTCATTTAAGAGTCTCAACACAGCAATCCAAAGTGTAAAGCTCCCTAGTTTCACACTAGCAGCAAGCGCTCACGTGCCCCCGGACTACCGCTCCTTTGACTATAATAGGGGCAGACCAGAGTTCCGGCGGCAGCACAGCAAACATGCCGAGAGGCAGCCAGAATAAAACAAGCACATGTCTGCCAAAGTTCCTTGCCGTTAGTGAGAAAGTACCCTTAGAATTTTATTAGTTATCTCTGCTTAAAGGGGTTGTTTAACTAAGATTTGTGACAAACAGAAAATGAGATAAAAAATATAAAAAAAACTTCACCTTTAGAAAGTCCTACTATTCCAGTGCAGTACAGCTAGTTTTCAATGTCTGTTGGGCTGGAATGAATGTTCTTCCATGTCTGGTTATATGACCCATGCAGCCAATCACTGGACTCAGCAGTGACATGAGCACAAACGCACATGACTGCAGAGACTTGGCATTAAAAGTAAATTTTTAAAAATAAATAATTTGTTAATTTAAAATAGCTCACTATGCTCCCCCTAAATGTACAACAGCTTACCAGGTAACAATTTCTGGTTGTGGGTGATGTGTAGAGGGAATTCTAGTATAGAATATATCTCTCTGAAGCTTGTAAGCGCCAAATGCTCTACAGTAAAATTCTAATGAGCCAGTGTAAAGGTAGCAGTTTGAGTCTCTACTTCAGGGGGCATCAACCTTTCGGAACTCCAACTTCTGTGAAACTACAACTCCCAGCATGCACACTTGCTCAGCTTTCGTAACTCCTATATAAGTGCTCCTCTTCTACTCTACAGGTATCTTACATTTTTCCAAAGATAGCAGTGAAAGTCTTGTACAGAGGTATATTGAATTAAATGGAGACTACTGTATCCTATAATTTTAGCGGAAAGTGGGTTTAACATCATCATCATAAATTTGATTCTTTACTGTAAGAGCAGTGAGTCTATAAAACACTCTGCTAGAGGAGGTTGTGAGGATGGTTATGAGGATGGTTGTTTCATTGTATAAGTTCAAAATGGGCCTGGATGTCTTTCTTGAAAATAATATCACAAGTTATGGGTACAAGATTTCTGGAGAAGGAACAATTAATTCTTCTTTGGAAACAATTTTTCCCCTAATATGGGTCAATTGGCATCTGCTTCATGGGCTTTTTTGCCTCTCTCTGGATCAATACATTAGGACTTTAGACATTGAACTTAATGGTCCTGTGTAGAGTTGAGCGAACTTGTATTTTAAGTTCGGCGTCCAAAGTTCGGGTTCGGGTTATCGAAGAATCCTGTTCTGGATTCCGCTACCACGGACCATAACGGCATTTGGAATCCATAAGGGGATTCTTCAATGAACCCGAACCTTGAACAACACTAAGGACCTGGGGTGACATCACCATCATGTGATCAGTGCAGGGGGCGTGCCTCAGTACTGGATAACCTCTTATCCAATTCAGTGCTGAGCCACGCCCCCTGCACTGATCAAATGACGGTGACGTCACCCCAGGTCCTTAGTGTTGTCCAAGGTTCGGGTTCATTGAATAATCCCCTTATGAATTCCAAATGCCGTTATGGTCCGTGGTAGTGGAATCCATAACGGGATGCTTCGATAACCCGAACTTTGGACGCCGAACTTAAAATACATGTTCGCTCAGCTCTAGTCCTGTGTCTTTTTTAAACCTCCAAGTGGTTCTCCGGGAATTAATAAAATTACAGAAAAGTAACTTGCCCTGCCTTGTGATTAGGATGAGTTTTGTCTGTACTAATTGGATGGCAGACATTTTATATTCTCTGTTGATTGCTCCCTAGACAAAACAAGCCATTATAACTAATGAATGGTATTTGGTAATGTAATATTTATTTTCAGCGATTTTATTAATCCCCACAGAAACCTTTTAAATCAAACACAATTTGTTAAACTATATCAGAATATATATTCAGAATAGAGCATCTCACCACTCCATTGAGGATCACATAGAATGATTTTTGATGGTGTAGTAAACAAAACATCCATGTCAATGGCTGCCCAATGAGTGGAGTGTTCCGAATCATTTAAAAGCTGCCAGCAACCTGTCCTAGAATGTGAGCAGGACTAGTTGCCTCCACTTGCAGAGCTGCGTAGAGGTTTGAGGAAGTTGGGCCTTATTATACACTATGCTCTGGTACTTATAATACACATTGGTGAGCATTCCTGTCAGGCTGCTCAGTAATAATGGCATATCATAAGCAGTATCACATTTCCATCTATTGTAGAGCAGTGTAGGGAGGCCCTGCCCATCAACCTCACTGAAGCTCTTCAAGTAGAGGCAATCAGTCTTGCCCACATTGTTAGACAGGATGCTTGCGGCCATTTTAAATAATTCCTGGAGAGCCCCCTTTAATTGTAGGTTCATCACACACCAAGGTAAAGATACATTTTATTGAACCATGTTAAAACCTAGGGCCTGCACACCTAAAAAGGCACGTGTTTCAGACCTTTAGTTTGGTCTTTCACCAAAGCATGCTTAATCATGCTATGATTAAGGACCAAACTAATCATCGTAATTGTGTGAATGTCTGCTTAAGGGGTGTACACCATAGGTTTTAACGTGGTTCATTAAAATAGATTTTTTTTCCCCTGGTGTGTGCTGGGTCTCCAATTAAGATTTGGACACCTTTAACTATGTGTAACTCTCTTTGTAAGGGTTATAATTTGGTCCTGGCCCTAGATGTGTTTAACCCATTCAGGATACAAAAAAGTGGGTTGGGACAACACCATCCGTGGTCCACAGACCATGTGTCCATAATGTGGCGGTGCACGCGATGTCAGGTCCTGGCCCTCGGACCCCTTGTCTAATACGGTCAACCAAATGGAAAATCGCAGCACTCCAAAGTCTTCAATATTTCTTTATTCCACCCCAAAAATGCAACGTTTCAACTCACTAGGAGTCTTTATCAAGCATACATTGTAACAATAGTAAGACAAATATATACACAGTGCCCTCATCCTATTGGCTGCAAGTACGACCCTGGAGGTCATATCCGCCTACTTCCTGTGACAGCACCACAAATCTATACATGGTAAGACCACTGAACTCAATTCCAAAATAAATCACAAAGGTATTCCATATCATAAATAATGCACCGAAGAAGCAATGAACAATGCATACTGACCAAAAAAAGGGGTAGCTCTACATGCAGCGGGTGTATCGATCCTATGCCCATGCTCCAGTGACGACCACATCGCATGATCGGCATAATGAGCGCTGCTTTACGACTAAAATAAGATGGCTCTATGTGCAGCTTGTATATCCATCCTGTGCGCATGCGTGTCTGGTATAGACTCCATTTTCTCCCCAGCTGCAATCGTTTTGGACAAAGTATTGAGACCATATGCCACTGTTGCTTCATCTTTTGTCAAGGACACTATGGACTTCCTGAACAAATTGACTGAGCTCGTTTTTGAAATGGACAATAGACTTGTCTCTTTTGATGTGGCCAGCCTCTATACGTGCATAGAACACGAGTTGGGCCTGGAGGCTGTGAGATGGGCCCTGAGAGACTCTGGCCAAACAAGAGAGACTTGTGAATTTATATTGGTGTTACTTGAGATCCTCCTGTATTGCAATTATTTCTGTTTTGATGGACAGTACTATATGAAGTGCCACAGGACCGCTATGGGGTCTAATATGGCCCCGACCTATGCCAATATTTATATGACATTTGTGAAAGAATGTCACATATACCCATCTACCCCTTTCGGTATGAGAGGGGTGGATGAGGTATATTGATGACATTTTCCTGATCTGGACTGGCACTGACTCTGAGTTTCAGCTTTTCCATGATTTTCTTAATCACATCCATCCACAACTTAAATTTACTAGGGTGGAATCCAGACAGTCTCTACAGTTTCTCGATACCCTGGTGTATGTGTCAGACAGTCACCTGCAGACGGACCTATTCATTAAACCCACTGACCGCAACAACCTTTTAAGGTATGATAGTGCTCACCCTAAGGGTATGATCAGTTCCCTCCCCTATAGCCAGATGTTGCGAGTCAGAAGGATTGTCTCCGAGGAAACGAGAGTAGAGAAACGACTTGAGGAAATGGGACAAAAATTTATGGACAGCAGGTATCCTAAACGCTTGGTCACCCGGCACCAAGACAGGCTGAGAAGGACTGTATGGACTAATTTGCTGACAGCTAGGGTTGCTGAAAGCCAAACCCCCAGAATACCATTTGTTTCCACACAAATTAAAAGGATGGTGGAATCACTGAGGCGTAATTGGAACATACTAACACAATCTTTCCCTGTCATCAAAGAGTTTCAGGCCCCCCACTTTTGTCGTATAGGCGACCCATGAATTTGGGCAACAAACTTACACACACTTCAGTTAATACTTCCACAGTTAAAACCAAAAGGAGAACAGGATGTTTTCCTGTCTCGGGTGTTGCAATTGCAACAATTTGTTGAAAGGGGTGGATTTTACTCATGTTTTGGCAAAAACTAAAATATAAGGGATTTTTACACCTGTGCATCTGATTTTATTATCTATACATTACAATGCCCCTGTGGTTTACTTTATGTGGGGGGGACAACGCAGGCTTGCAAACTCAGAATTAATCAGCATCGATACAGTATTAGGAAAGTACTCAGTAAAAGAGGGACCGGCCATGACCCTGTGGAAAATGATCTCCCGGTTCCTGAACATTTTTTTAGGAATGGACACAACATATCACAACTCAGTTTTTGGATTATTGACGGAGTTCGCCCCCTTGGTAGAAAAACTCCTTAAATGCCTGGAGATCAGTTGGATTTACGAACCGGATACCCTGGAACCTAGGGGTATGAACCGAGACTTTAAGATAGGCTCACTTTATTAGCCCAAAACCTCAGGATGTATGGTTTTTTATACGTATTGTGTTTTATTGTTAGTTTATGTCTCACTATAATGGTATTGACTCCGCTCTCTTCTTCACATAGGGCTTCTTGTGACCAGAATTTGGACATTTTCTATGACAATACCTAGCTTTGGCAACCGAATGATGAAGAACAGGTTCTCTTCTAGGGGTCTCTGCTTATATTGATGCCCGCTATTGGTTAGTGGCTGCGATGTGTTGGTATGGTGTATATTTTAGTTATGTTGTCCTGATTGGACACTTATAGGTGGTAGGTTGGTGCTTTGTGACCAAAAGTCACCCCCTCACTTATGTAAGGGATGCATTTGTAGACACTCCTTAAGAATCCCCTCATCGACTGGTACATGTATATCGCCTGTGGATCAGGGATTGACATCACCCGACACACTGGCAGAATAGCATATGACTACCATGTGACCTTCTTTCAGTGTGTGCACCTTACCCACCTAGCTTATTTTGCATTACCCGTTATCAGGTCTATGTATTCTGGACACCATCCAACACACGCAATTATAGTGTATGATTATATGCCTTAAGGGTACTGATCCCATTCTTATAGATCCCTAGGGTACTGGTTCTTCACTTTGGACTGCCCCTTTATTTACTATCTGCATCTTTTGCCGGTACTGTCATTTTTACAAATGGTCATTTGCCACGAGTCTATTATCAAATGTTTGTGGCCAACAACTCCTTATGTATGATGGAAATTAAGAATGCTATGATTCCGTTCTATTTTGACATGTCCCCGCTATCAAGAGGATTTACATTAGATTAGCACATACATTCTGGACATGCAATATGGCCAGCCTCCGCTACCTCACTACCCACATACCAATGGGGGTGTGTTAAATGACGTACAGGCCAACAGGAGTACACGCAAGCGTACTCCGCCTACCGATAGCTTTAGGGACCTGTGGTCTTGCGAAGAAATATTGAAGACTTTGGAGTGCTGCGATTTTCCTTTTGGTTAACCCATTCAGGACACATGACGTACCGGTACGGCATGTTTCCCGAATCCTTAAGGACACATGGCGTACCGGTATGTCATGTGAGTTCCGATCACTGCCGCACGGCTGGCAGTGATCTTAACTGGGTGCCTGCTAAAATCCTTCAGCAGGCACCCCAGACATGCGCTGGGGTCCTGTGACCCTCCCGCATTGTCGATAGCTGCAAACAGCAGGTCAATTCAGACCTGCGGTCTGCAGCGCTAATGCAAGATTCTGATCCCCGTGGTCCGTGACCACAGGGATCAGAAACTTCATATAGCTTTTTATCATATAGTTAACCCCCTTCCTCTGTGTCCATTGTGCCTGCGGGCACAGCAGGAGGGGAGGATTGCGGGCATTGCGGGAGGCGGGCGGGAGGCGCGCGGCAGTGTGGGGGGATCATCTGCCTGCCCCCGTTCATTCTCAGGATGGCTGAGCGGTTGAATCAGAGTGTTAGCTCATTGACATCTGTCCGTAGTATGTATGGTAGGGGTTACCAGGAAGAGAGCTCACTCCCTCTCCCATCGGGGGCTGCTGTGCCTTTGCAGCCCACAGACAGGATGGAATTGCAGAGAGAGGGAGCCCCTCCTTCCCCTTCCCCCTCTGCTCAGTTGTGGCAGACGGGGAAGGTTCCCATGGCAACATAACGCCTTCTCAGGCATCCTGCTGTCCATGGTGCTGAACAGATCTGTGCTAAAGTCAGAGATCTGTTCAGACAAAAGTGTAAGTGAAATACAGTACAGTACACTATATAGTGTACTGTACTGTATTATACTAAACATCAGACTCACTGGATCTTCAAGAACCAAGTGGGTCTGGGTAAGAAAAATGTTAAAAAAGTAAAAATAAAAACACATTTATCACTGATTAAAAAAATAAATAAATTCCCTACACGTTATATATCACCACGTCCATAACGACCTGATCTATAAAACGGTCATGTTACATTCCCGCATGGTGAACGCCATAAAAAAATAAAAATAAAAACTATGATTAAATTGAAATATTGCCCACCTTACTTCCCAAAAAAGGCAATAAAAGTGATCAAAAAAGTTGTATGTACCCCAATATAGTACCATTCAAACCGTTGCCTCTTCCCGCAAAAAATGAGACCCTACATGAGACAATGACCCAAAAAAAATATAAATATATATGGCTCTCAGACTAAAACATGATTTTTTTGTTTCAAAAATGCTTTTTTTAATGTTAAACGTAAAACAAAATAAAAAAGTAGACATATTAGGTATAGTCACGTCCGTAAGACCCTGCTCTATGAAAATACCACATGACCTAAACCCTGAGGTAAACACCGTAAAAGAAAAACGGTGTAAAAAAACAATTTTTTGTCACCTTACATAACAAAAAGTGTATTAGCAAGCATTCAGAAAAGGCGTATGCCCCCCACAATGGTGCCAATCTAACAGTCATCTCATTCCGCACAAAATTACATAAGACAATCACTACATAAGACAATTGCCCAAAGAAAAGAAAAAAAACTATGTCTCTCAGACTATGGAGCCACTAAAATGATTTTTTTTTGTTTAAAAAATGATATTATTGTATAAAACTTAAATAAATTTAAAAAAGTAAACATATTAGGTATCCCTGCTTCCGTAACAACCTGCTCTATAAAATTAGCACATGATCTAATCTGTCAGATGAACAATGTAAATAAGAAAAAATAAAAACTGTGCCAAATCAGCAATTTTTTGGCAAATTTTCCATTTTAATCTATTTTTTCCCGTAACTAAGCAAGGGTTAACAGCCAAAAAAAACTCAATATTTATGGCCCTGATTCTGTAGTTTGCAGAAACACCCCATATGTGGTCGTAAACTGCTGTATGACCAAACGGCAGGGCACACAAGGAAAGGAGCGCCATATGGTTTTTGGAAGGCAGTTTTTGCTGGACTGGTTTTTTGACACCATGTCCCATTTAAAGCCCCCCTGATGCACCCCTAGGGTATAAACTCCAAAAAAGTGATCCCATTTAAGAAACTACACCCCTCAAGGTATTCAAAACTGATTTTACAAACTTTGTTAACCCTTTAAGTGTTCCACAAGAGTTAATGGCAACTGGAGATGAAATTTCATAATTTCTATTTTTTATTATTTTGCCTCAAAAAGTATAATATAGAGCAACCAATAATCATATGTACCCTAAAATAGTACCAAAAAAACAGCCACCTTATCAGGGGCTTCAATTGGGACATGGTGTCCAAAAACCAGTCCATCAAAAACTGCCTTAGAAAAACCACAAGGCGCTCCTTTCCCTCTACACCCTGCCGTGTGGTCGTACAGTAGTGTACAACCACATATGGGGTGTTTATGTAAACTGCAGAATCAGAGTAATAAATTTTGAGTTTTGTTTGGCTGTCAACCCTTGCTTTTTTACCAGAAAAAATTTTTTTAAATGGAAAATCTTGCAAAAAAGTTAAATTCTGAAATTTCATCTCCATTTGCCATCAACTCTTGTGGAACACCTAAAGGATTAACAACATTAGTAAAATCAGTTTTGAATACCTTGAGGGGTGTAGTTTCTTAAATGGGGTCACTTTTAGGGAGTTTCTACTGTAGGGGTGCATCAGGGGAGCTTCAAATGTGACATGGTGTAAATAAACCAGTCCATCAAAATCTGCCTTCTAAAAACCACACAGCGCTCCTTTCCCTCTACGCCCTGCTGTGTGGCCGTACAGTAGTTTACGACCACATATGGGGGTTTCTGTAGACAAGTCAGAGCAACAAAGATAGAGGCTTGTTTGGCTGTTAACCTTGCTTTGTTAGTGGAAAAATGGATTAAAATGGAAAATTTTACAAAAAATTGAAATTCTGAAATTTCATCTCCATTTGTCAATAACTCTTGTGGAGCACCTAAAGGGTTAACAATGTTTGTAAAATCTGTTTTGAATATCTTGAGGGGTGTAGTTTCTAAAATGGGGTCATTTTTGGGTGGTTTCTATTTTGTAAGCCTCACAAAGTGACTTCAGACCTGAACTGGCCCCTAAAAAATGGGTTTTTAAAAACTTCAGAAAATTTTCAAGATTTGCTTCTAAACTTCAAAGCCTTGTAATGTCCCCAAAAAATAAAATGACATTCCCAAAATGATCCAGACATGAAGTAGACACATTGGGAAAGTAAATTAATAACTTTTTGGAGTTATTACTATGTATTATAGAAGTAGAGAAATTGAAAGTTGGAAATTTGCTAATTTTTTCAAAATTTTGGTAAATTTGGTATTTTGGTATGTGTGTGGGGGCACTCAGATACATGGTACACGGATTGTATACATAATTGTAAATTTAATGGTTAAAAAATGCAATGGTAATATGCAAATAATACAACTAATATAATACAACTAAAAACAAATAACTAAGATCTCAGATTAAAAAGTCCATCTTGTAAAATCGTATATCCACCAATGGTCCGTATACAGATAAATCACACAATGGTGTGGACAGGAACCAAATGTTCAGGTGACTATACTGTCCCAATAGTAAATATTGGCAGCAGAAGCGATCTTCACCCTGTTTGGGTTTAGCGCCCTTTGGAGTGATAGTCAATGTGTACACTATGCACAATGCAATATGAGCACATACAGAGATGGTTACTTTACCGCTCCTCCTGTAGTGCCGGCAATCTCCCTTGTTCTTGCTATCAGCGGTGATGCGGGTGCGTGCCTTTCCTCTGCCAGGACCTGCAGGCGTCCACGTGGTCTTTCCGTCACTAAGTGGCGTCCCACGTGACGGGGGCGGGCGCGTCCAATTGGTTGCTAGTCTCCTGGACGCTAAGGTCGAGGCCGCTACCTCTTAAGGGATATCTTTCAAAGTGGTAATATCGGAAGAGCGATTGCCTTGTTCTCAATTCAAAGGGATATAATGTAAAGCTTCTCCCAATATATATTCATAAAGTAGCTTGCCCGGTACCGGGCATAGTGTACACATTGACTGTCACTCCGAAGGGCGCTAAACCCAAACAGGGTGAAGATCGCTTCTGCTGCCAATATTTACTATTGGGACAGTATAGTCACCTGAACATTTGGCTCCTGTCCACACCATTGTGTGATTTATCTATATACAGACCATTGGTGGATATATGATTTTACAAGATGGACTTTTTAATCTGAGATCTTAGTTATTTGTTTTTAGTTGTATTATATTAGTTGTATTATTTGCATGTTACCATTGCATTTTTTAACCATTAAATTTACAATTATGTATACAATCCGTGTACCAGGTATCTGAGTGCCCCCGCACACATACCACTATTACTTGTTTTTGACGGTTTAGGGTGAACCGGCGGGTGTGCACCGATTCACGTTGGTGAAGTGGGTGGAGCCACTGTCCTCCTCCTTGTATACTAAATTTGGTATTTTGTTAAATAAAATTTTTTCTTTTTAACTTCATTTTACTTGTGTCATGAAGTACAATATGTGACGAAAAAACAATCTCAGAATGACCTGGATAAGTAAAAGCGTTTTAAAGTTATCACCACATAAAGTGACACTGGTCAGATTTGCAAAAAATGGCCTGGTCCTTAAGGGGTTCAACATGTTTTACTCAAATTGAGGATGATGAAATGGTTCATTTCAATAGTTTAATTGGCTCTGTTTATAATGGAATTCAACAGGTCTAATTAGTGGCATATAGCTTTTCATGTAACTGACAAACTATGTAGTCTTAGACTCTTGAGGGAAGTATGCTATGCTTAGTAATAGATACATTTAATTTGGTGTATATCATACAAAACATGCGCTCTAAGTGTGCGGAATGTATTGTGGTCTCACAAGAGCTAATTTACTCATTGGATGAAAAAAATAATTGACAGCTATATTGAGTGATCATAATGTTTCTGTTTCTAGTAATTTTTCTGTATTAAATTAAAGCAATATCAATCAAAACGTCTATCACGATTGCACTTCAGTGCTGGAACAGAACAAAGTAAACATCATATATTTGTTATGTAATAAATTGTCATTACACCATGTGGAGTGATTTAGCCAGATGTCTTAAGAGATATTATACTTGCAACTCAAGAACTTTTATGGAGAGAAACAATAAAAGAAAATATCTTTGAACATAAAATTGATTCTTGCTGCTCATAATGTAAAATAAAAAACAAACAATAAAAAGATGCTTAATGCTTAAAGTGTGCATATTAGCCTACTGCTGAATAGGTCTTTATTATTGGCCTGCACAGAATGGAAATAATTTTTTTTTTAGAAAAAAGAACATTAAAGTATTGCCACAAATTGGTGACAGTAATCTGTAATCACCAGGAATTTATTCAACCTTGCAATTAAGCCTGAAAGCTGTAACTGGCTTCTTGTTCTCTTTCAAAGATTAGGTTTATTGAAACTCACGATCCAGTTATTTTTGTGTAGTGCATTAAATACCATTAAGAATAGTTGCTTAAAATTTAATAGAAAGGAACTTTTATTTTTTGTTAAAAATATATAAACAACCAAAAATAAGTTTTTAAACAATTTCTAACAAGATGGTAAAATTGGCTATAATTCAGTAAATCAGAACAGTAGCTAAGCTTTAATAATAATTCCATTTTAATTACTTTCAGAGGTATTTGACATGTCTATGGTGGGTTAAAAGGGTTGTCCAGGGTTTTTAAGTAATGGACAATCCTCAGAATAGGTCATCACTAGCTGAACGCCAGGGTTCTGACATCCTGCATTCCTGCCTATCAGCTGGTCATGTCGGATAAAACCTGTGCAAACCTCACAGTTGAGAAGTAGGTACGATTCTATTTAATATATGCAATACTGTGATTACTAGAACCTATAGAGATAGCAGTATTACCATTACTTGTATTTAAGAATGAGTGAACTGGTTTGTGATTCGGTGAATAGGAAGGAGCCATCCCATTGAGGTGAATTGGGACAGCAGGACCTATAAGTACAACTACTTGCAACTGCACAATTAGCTGTTCCAGTAAGAGGAACACAGCATCCATATGAGTGCTTTTAATTATATATATTTTCACACAGTGAATTTGGCAGAGATGTTTTCCAACCTTCTAAACAAGCTAATGTAGCAAAGCTAGAAAAATGGCCATCCTCACTTCTGAAACTAACCCTTTCAGGACAAAACAGGAGTAAAGCAGATGAAAACAGCTTTTCCAGTTGCAAGAACTTAAAGGGAACCTTTGGGTGAATACTATTTCTATTATGGAGACCAGTTGATATACGTGACCACATGGTGTAACATCTGCTTGTATCAGGTTTAGGAAAGCTAATTTGAATATCTTTCACAGAAATCCATAGGGGCATTGTTTGGCCTGCAATACTGCGCAAAAGTACTCTGCATACTAGGGGCTCTCCATAATGAGAACTAGTACCCCTAAGACAATTAATATATATTATTGAGGAACACACCATCAAGTGCCATTGCAAAAAGTATATGTTAATGTATACATTTTTTTGTAGAACTCTGCAGGATAGAAAAGCATAATGTATTATGTTTTACATCCTGTTCCCCTCAACCTATATGTTAAAGGAAGGGCAAAAATGTGATGCTAACCCAACCTAAAAGTGACCCCCCAGGCATATAAAACCATGAACCCCTTACCAGTCATCATAGTTATGTTACATAAAACATTGGATGAGTGGTTATCAATTTTTCTTTTCAATATCTGTACATAAAAGGTTGCTCCAATTGGGAAATGGTTATGGGTGTGATAAAACAACAACATAAGCATTTCTTACTTGTTTATCCCCCTGATCTAGTGCTGCTTCTGCCCTCCCACCCAGTCTCTGTTTATTGGCTGTAGCAGTAACATGCTTGTATGCCCACATGATCTGCTGTAGCCAATCACTGGCTTTGCTGGTATATGGCACAATACTGAGGTCAGTTATTAGCTGCCAGTGTCATGTGGGTATACAGGTATATATCCCCTGCAAGTAAACAGAGTGTAAGGAAGGATGGAAGTTTAATCATATCTTAGGCAATTTTTTAAGGGGGGGGATGGCGGCAAGGGAAGGTGTTCTCTACAAACGGCTTGAGAAGGGAGCAATGGAAGACTTGGTGGACCTTGATGGAATGTGGGAGGTCCAGCCGGAAGGTGACTTCATTAATCCGGCCAGAGATCCGGAAAGGCCCTATGTATTTTTAGCCCAGTTTCTGAGCGGGTACCTTCAGTCTTAGGTTTCTTGCGGAGAGCCACACTTGATCTCCAAGTCCGGAGCGGGTCTACGACGTTTGTCTGTCGCCCGCTTAAAGCATCTCTGAGCCTCAAGGAGATTATTAGAAATGTTTTCTTGTGCCTCTTGTAAACTTGCCAGGCGTTCGGCCACAGCTGGAAGCGTGGAGGTGATGGGCAGGCGTGGGATGAAAGCTGGATGCAGGCCAGTGTTGGCGTAGAAAGGACTGTAATGGGTGGAACTGTGTTCCGCATTGTTGTAGGAAAACTCGGCCGTAGGAAAGTGGTCCAACCAGTCATCCTGCAAATGAGTGATGAAATAACGTAGGTACTGCTCGAGGTTCTGGTTTGTTCTCTCTGTCTGCCAATAGACTGGGGATGGAAAGCGGAGGACAGGTTTACCGTGATCCCAAGGGCCAGGCAGAAGTCTTTCCAGAATTTAGAGGTGAATTGAACTCCTCGGTCAGAGACCACATCATCCGGAACCCCTTGTAACCTAAAGATTTCACGGAATACCAGGTCAGCCGTCTGTTTGGCAGTGGGTAGGCCCTTGCAGGGATGAAATGGGCCATCTTGGTAAGGCGGTCCACGACGACCAGAATGGTGTTCATCCCTTTTGAAGGGGTAGGTCAACCACAAAGTCCATAGAAATTGAACCCCAAGGGTGGGAGGGGATGAGGAGTGGTCGCAGAAGCCCCACGGGTGAAGAGCGGGAGTCTTGTTGCGGGCACAGACCGTGCATGAGGAGACAAACCTTTAGTATCTTCCTTATACGTCGGCCACCAGAAGGAGCGGGACAGGAGTTCCTGGGTCTTTCTTGTACCTGGATGGCCAGCCAACTTGGTATTGTGGTTATATTTTAGTACATCGAGCCGTGCCATTTCTGGTTTGCACAGTTGTCGATCCAGGTATACCCAGAAGCCACCCTTGAGGGTGAGGTTGACGTCTTCTGCTGGGTGGGAGAGGAAGGGGTCCTTTTCATAAGCCTTCTTGATTGACCCCAGGAGTTCCTTTGGGTAGGTAGCTCCTAAGACCTTTTTCTTGGGTAGAATGCTGGCTTTGCCCTTGTTGTCCTGTGAAGGTTCAGAGAACATCCTGGAAAGGGCATCTGCTTTGCCATTCTTCGACCCCGGGCGATATGTGATAATGAAATTGAATCGAGAGAAAAAAAGGCTCCATCTGGCTTGTCTGGCAGAAAGCCTCTTGGCAAAACGGATGAATTTGAGGTTTCGGTGGTCAGTAAACACAGTTATGGGATTGATGGCCCCCTCCAATAGATGTCTCCACTCCGAGAAGGCATCTTTGATTGCCAGCAACTCCTTATTCCCGTTGTCATAGTTCCTCTCTGCGGGGGACATTTGGCGAGAGAAGAAGGCGCAAGGGTGTAAAAGCATCTTTTCTCCCGTACGTTGTGATAGGACAGCGCCTACTGCAGTGTCGGAAGCGTCCACTTCAACTGTGAATGGCAGTTCGGGATTAGGATAGATCAGAATTGGAGCAGACGTGAAGAGGGATTTAAGCTTGGTGAAGGATACCTGTGCTTCGGGTGTCCAGGAAAAGGGCACAGTCTTTTTGGTTAACTGGGTAATTGGAGTAATGATTTTTGAGAAGTTCCGAATGAATTTTCGGTAAAAGTTGGCGAAGCCGACAAACCTCTGTATTTCCTTTTCGTTCTTAGGGGGAGGCCAATCTATTACAGCCTGAATCTTCCGAGGATCCATACTCAGCCCTTCCGGGGAGATGATGTAACCGAGAAACTGGGTGGTGGTCTGTTCGAACTCGCATTTCTCGAGCATGATGTAAAGGGACTGCTCACGGAGTCTTTGTAACATCTTGCGGACATGTTCGTGATGTTGTTTGAGATTTTCCGAGAAAATTAAAATATCGTCCAGGTACACCACTACAAACAGATCCAGCATGTCCCTAAGGACGTCATTAATGAAATGTTGGAAAGTGGCTGGGGCATTGCAAAGTCCGAAGGGCATAACTAAGTATTCAAAATGTCCGTATCGTGTGCGAAAGGCGGTCTTCCATTCATCCCCAGGGCGAATGCGAACCAGATTATAGGCCCCTCGAAGATCGAGCTTCGTAAAGACTTTTGCCGCCCGGAGTCTCTCGAGAAGTTCCGAAATCAGGGGGAGAGGGTAACGTTTTTTACCGTAACATCATTCAGCTTGCGGTAGTCAATGCAAGGGCGTAGAGAGAGTCTTTTTCTCCACGAAGAAGAAGGGTGCTCCCGCGGGGGAGGTGGAGGGTCGAATGAAGCCCTTCTTTAGGTCCTCGTCCAAGTAGTCCTTCAGAGCCTTGAGTTCAGGCTCCGAGAGGGAGTAGATGCTGCTGAAGGGTATTTCAGCCCCAGGTAGTAACTCAATTGGGCAGTCATATAGTCGATGCGGGGGCAGCTTGCCCGTGTTTTTTTTGTCACAGACATCCTGAAACTCGCTATATTGTGGAGGCAACAGCTCCTTGATAGTTGGTTCCGAGATGATAGATTCTTTGGGCATTGGGGAAGCAGGTTCATGCAGACAGTTCGAGGAGCAGAACTCGGATGTGAACCGTAGACAGCGGGTTTCCCAGTCCACCGAAGGGTTGTGAGTGGCTAACCACGGGATGCCCAAGACCACGGGAAACTTGGGGGAGGCAATCAAAGATAAGTGGATCGTCTCGTGGTGGTCGGTTTTAATGTGGAGCTGTAAATCTGCGGTCTGATGTGTAACTGGTCCCGAGGAGAGAGGGGACCCATCCACTGTTTCCAGATCGATGGGGGCTGTCTTGGTTACGAGTGGAATGTTGTTCTCGTGAGCAAAAAAGAAATCCATAAAATTGTCGCCAGCCCCAGAGTCGAGCATTGCGGAACAGAGAAGTTGCCGATCTCCGATGGTATTGACAATTGGAACGGTGAAGTGGGACCCGGTGGCTGCTAACTCAGTTGTCTCTGCAGTCACCGGTGGGGTTGCGGCCTGCCGCTGCTCTCACAGTTCAGTGACGGCAATGGTTCTGCGGGATTTGTTGGGGAATTTGATGGCAATGTGCCCTGGTTCCCCACAGTAGAGGCAGAGGCAGAGGCCAATCGTCGTTCTTTTTCTGCTACGGCCAGAGTCTTGCACACTGCGTCAACCTGCATCGACTCAATGGGAGGTTGGGCGACCTGCTGGGTAGTAGAGGAGAAAGAGTAAGTGGGTCTGTCGCCTTGGGACCAGAGCCTTTCTTTCCTTCTCTCGGTGAGCCTCTGATCAATACGGACACACACCTGAATGAAGTCATCCAAATCATCCGGGGCTTCAAGTCTGGCAAGTTCATCTTTGATCGCCTCCAATAGACCTCGCCGAAATTGGCTCCTTTGAGCAGCTGGGTTCCAGTTGGTGTCTGAGACCCAGCGGCGAAACTCGGCGGCGTACTCGGCAACAGAGCGTCTTCCCTGTCGAAGACTGTGTAGTCTTGCCTCAGCTGTCGCACAGCGATTGGGGTCATCAAAGACCTGGCTCATAGCTGTGATGAAAACATCCAGATCGCGCAACAGACGGCTATCGATTTCCACGTATGGAGACGCCCATGCCAGGGCCTCGTCCGTCAGGAGGTTAACAATGAACAATACTTTCTTCTCGTCAGTGGAAAAGGTGGCCGGATGCATCTGGAAGTAGATACGGCACTGATTGAGAAAGCCCCGGTACTGGCGACGATCTCCATTGAATTTCGAGGGAAGTGGCATGCGGGTGTCTGCAGCCGCACCACGTACGTCCAGGAGTTGCCGTTGGAGCTCAATGATCTCCCCCTGTTGACTCTGTACCAGGCCTTGAAGTTGCGAAAATTTCTCCTGGTAGGTGGTGCCAAACTCTTGCAGCTCAGACACCTGCTTGCGCAGGGTGGCCATTGCGGACTCCATGTTTTTTTTAGGCTGGTTATTCTGTTATGGATGGTAGTGTCAAACGAATCTCACCTTAGTCAGAGGACACCCAAGCTGGAAGTATGTAGTCCAGTGGCAAAGGCCCACAGAAGCAGGAGGCAGGTAGCGTGGTTGATCAGTCTGGGTCGGCAGCAGAGATGGCAGCAAGGTAACAGCAGGAGTAAATGGAGGCGTGGTCGGTGGTAAGCAGTGAGTCAATGCAGGCGGCAAATCAGCGAGGTCAAACGGTCCGGGCTGTCAACGATGGCAAATCAGCAGTAGTGGTGGAGGAGCAGAGACGAAGCTTGCTACAGGCTTGGAGGCACAATAACCAGAAAAGGGCTGGGTTTAAGGGCTGGGTTTTATAGGGAAGTAGCAGGTGCAAGAGATTGGAATAATCAGCAGGACAAGGCAAGGACAAGAAAGGTAGTTAGAAGCTAGCTAGAGAATAGTCCAAGGAGAGACGGTAGCCTAGTGGGTAGAGCTACCGCCTGGGACATGACTGGCCACGGGTTCGAGTCCTGACAGTGGCTATCCAGCCCCTGTGATGTCACAGCTGCTGTGAGCTGAGCATAGGTAGAGATGTGACAAGCACTAAGGACAGTGTTCAAGAAGCCTTTAATTGTGGAATATTGGATAGGAAGACTGCAGGAACAGTGTAGGGAGATCAAAGGGAGACTTTTTACACACTGTAGGGTGAGCATTGGGAGACTGCAGGGACAGTGCAGGCTCTGTAATCTGAAGCTGAAGGGATCCATAGGAGACAGCCAAATGTGCATCAATCCCTGTGTAAGGCACAAAACCATCTAATTGAACAGTGTCCACCTTGTTTAATAGATAAGCAATTCCATTAGGTCTTGATTCTCAAATTGGATTGAATAATCTGTCTAATTTAACTGTTATTGGGGTACCCACCTTGTTTAATAGATAAGCAATTCTATTACTCTTTGATTATGAAATTGGGTTGAATAAGCTGTCTAATACTTCTGTTATTGGGGGGGGAACCTTGTTTTATAGATAAGCAATTCTATGATGCCTTGATTCTCAAATTGGGGTGAATAAGCTGTCTACTTCTGTTAGTAGGGTGTCTATTCATGGAATGTGGGTAACAAAAGAGTGACACTGTGGAAAGAGGCGCTAAAATAATAACTTTATTGATGCATAGAAGATAAAAAATTATAATAAATGGGGTGATACATATAACCCTCTCTGGTTGTGTACATACAATAGATGGTGAGGTCAACAATTACTGAACAGATAGAGGATGTACACCAAATAGGTCATATGTGTCAGACAGTCCATTTGGACAATTCACTAGACTGACCTCCTCATCCAGACAAAACAAGCCTTTTGCTAGGAGGTCCACCTTGTTTCATAGATAAGCAATTCCATTAGGCCTTGATTCTCAAATTGGGTTAAATAAGCTGTCAAATACTATTGTTATTGGGGTGTCCAGCTTGGTTCATAGATAAGCAATTCTATTAAACGTTGATTATGATATTGGGCTGAATAAGCTTCCGCATTAAACTGTTATTGTGGTGTCCACCTTGTTTCATAGATAAGTAATTCCAATAGGCCTTGATTCTCAAATTGGGCTGAATAACCTGTGAAATTTAACTGTTATTGGGGTGCCCACCTTGTTTAATAGATAAGCAATTCAATTTGGCCTTGATTCTGAAATTGGAATGAATAAGCTTTCTCAATTTAAGGGGTTATCTCAGTTTTTTTATGTTTTAACTCATCAGACATAAGGGGTTTAAAATTGACTTACTTTATCTGCAGTGTCTCCATTCTCAGATCTCACTGAGGGTCACATGTCCTGTTATGTCAGCTTCTCTCCCTGCTCTGATGATGTCTCGTACACAAGCTTGAGGAGCAGGTCTGTGTCTATGCATGAGACATCACTGTACTGGCCACACCCCCTTCATTGCTGTCTGTTGCTGTCTGCCCTCTAACTGGATTCTTCATAAAAGATTCACCCCTTCTACCATCAACAGCACATACTCAGAGCTGGAGGCTTTGGTGAGCAGCTGCAGGCAGTGAAGAGACACATGATCCTCATCCTACAGACACAGAGCTGACAGACTGGAGGAGTTCTGCAGAGCATTGTACAAGAACAGGTAGGGGGAAGATCCTATGTGTATCAGCAGTGTCATTGCACAGCTGTAACTTGTAGTCCTACACCTACAACATGCTACTGAGTATCCCAGCAGTCAGACATTTTACTCAGGGCAGACTTTTATTCACATCCTTTGCAGAGCAGGGGAAGAAACACAAATATTGATGAGGAAAACCCTCAGAGATTGTTGTTATTGAAGGTAAACAATGGGCCAGAAGAGAACCAGGGAAATTAAGAAATATTTTTTTTTTGTCCTAAAACTTGTTTAGATTATGTATATATTGCTGACCATCAGATTTACAATGCTATATATTTTTTTCTTTACATAAGTCAGACAACCCATTTAACTGTTATTGTGGTGTCCACCTTGTTTCATAGATAAGCAATTCTATTACTCTTTGATTCTGAAATTGGGTTGAATACGCTGTCTAACACTACTGTTATTGGAGGGGGCGCACCTTGTTTAATAGATAAGCAATTCTATGATGCCTTGATTCTCAAATTGGGTTAAATAAGCTGTCTATTTTTATTTTATTTTATTGGGGTGCCCACCTTGTTTGATAGTTAAGCAATTCTATTAGGCCTTAAATTCCAGATTGGGGTGAATAAGCTGTCTAATTTTACTGTTAGTGGTGTGTCCACTTTGTTTAATAGATAAGCAATTCTTTTATAGTTTGATTCTCAATTTGGGGTGAATAAGCTGTCTACTTCTGTTAGTAGGGTGTCTATTCACGAAAGTGGGTAACAAAAGAGTGACACTGCGGAAAGAGGCGCTAAAACAATAACTTTATTGATGCATAGAAGATAAAAAATAATAATAAATGGGGTGATACATATTACCCTCTCTGGTTGTGTATATACAATAGATGGGTAGATCAACTATTACTGAACAGATAGAGGACGTACAAGAAATAGGTCATATGTGTCAGAGGACCGTGGTAACCACAGAAAGGTAGTGACAGTCCATTTGGACAATTCACTAGACTGACCTCCTCATCCAGACAAAACAAAAAAACAATAGTCACTCAGCACGGATGGTTATCACACCCATTTTAATATAAAACACCTGTTGGATGTGTCCATGCTGACTGTGACAAGGAGGGCTGGGGGAGGTTAATTAGTTAATACTGAGAGCTAGTCAATAGCTTACTCGGTCGTTTAGAAAATTGCCTCCAAATATTAACACACCTATAGTGCAAACTGAGACCTTCGTTCACGATACCCAGTGTCCAAATTAGTGTAAAACCCTGTACTGCCTCCTAACAAAAGAAATAATACCCTCAGCTAGCTAAGGACGACATATCAGCGTCCCGCTTGACGCGTTTCATCACAAGGGTGACTCATCAGGAGCTAACAAAGCACGTGGTGGTGAGCTGAGAAGACGGCGCCACATTGAAGGTATGTGGCAGCGTTTCCGGCACTTTAGTGGCTGTAAAGCGGGAAGAGGAAAGATCGCCCTAGGAGGAGTACGGGTGAGTTTTATGCCGGTCCGTAGAGGGGAGGGCGGGGCAAGCCTGCAAGTTACATTCCACACCCCAGTCGGCTCCATGCAATGTGTCACCAAGCTCCACAAAATAAGGTAAAGAATAAGGGACATAAAAGGCAAGACCAACTGTAGAAAAAAACTGGTATAATAGTAAATGGAATGGGATACAGTGATGGCTAGATACGTGCCTCGGACACACCTTAACTAACATAATGATCGCAGGTGCCCAGTGGGCCAGCCTCAGACTAAACAAAGTCTAAAGCCGTTGCCCCCATATATTGGCACCCACTAAAACTAGAATCATGTGTGCCGACTGTATATGTAAACAGATCAGGATTATTATTATCGTCAGCAAAAAGACCCCAATTCTGGGACACTATCTTCACAACTGCCAGATGACATAAAAACCGATCAATCACTGATCATTATAGAGGTATCGACTTTAAAGCAGAAATACTTGACAGTTTACACACACGCAGATATACAGTGCGCATTCTGATAGTAATGTCAATGCTGAATATTAATTGCAGTCATAGAATGACATCCTAATCTCCAGATGAAGGCTGCAGTAATATTGTTATGAGCCCCTGAAAAGATAAAATGAGGACAGCCATTCAGATGATAATGGTCATCCAGATGATGGCTTGGGTGGTAATTAGAGATGAGCGAATCGAAGCTGACGAAGTGGAGTTTAATCTGAATTTCCTCACGATTTGTGGTAACAAATCACATTTTTCCTAAAATGGCTACTGCACGTGTGAGGACATGGAGCAAGGAACTCTGGGAAGGTGGGGTCACCCATAATGCCATGCATGCAGCCAATCAGCAGCCAGCCAGCCCTGTAATGTCACAGCCCTATAAATAACCTCAGCCATCTTGGATTCTGCCATTTATCAGAGTACTTAGTGCAGGGAGAGACGTCAGCAGGCACTAGGGACAGTGTTAGAAAAAACTTAATTTGCTAAAAAAGGATTTATAAGTGCAGGGAAAGATTATTCAAGGTGTAGGGAAAGAATAGGGAGGAATCATTCCACATAATTTATGTTGAACAGGGTTCAGTAGGGAGGTTACAGCCTGGGTAATAGGAACAATCCAATTACACCTTGCTGCACTGACTGGGGACCCAAATTACCATTATACAGCTCTGTAATTCCAGCAAACCGTTCTTGTTATTGGGGTGTAAGTGCTGTTTGATACAGCCATTAACAGGGTTTATTACAAGGAAATATTTCTAAGTCTTATTTGCCCTTGTGCGGTGCAGTTATATGTTCTAAAGCATTTTTTGGCTTGTATTAGTGGGAAAAAAGGGCTTATTAGCTATTGTGTGGTGAAGTGTGAAAATTACAGCCCTTTTTGTCATGTATTAGTGGAAAAAGAAAAATATGCTTGCCGAAAAAAATTAAGGGCCTATTTGCCATTCAGCGGTGCAGTTATATGTTCTAAAGCCCTTTTTGGCATGTATTAGTGGCAAAAAATATATATATGCAGTTCAACAGATATGTTCTAAAGCCCTTTTTGGCATGTATTAGTGGGGAAAAAGAAAAATGGCTTATTAGCCATTGTGTGTTGAAGTGAGAAAATGACAGCCCTTTTTGGTGTATATTAGCAACTAGCAGAGTTTGCCCTGGAAAAGCTGTCCTGCCGGCCAGTATTGTGGCATCAGAGAGGGTGTTTAGTGCAGCAGGGGCCATAGTTACCCCAAGAAGAACTCGTGTGTCCATACAAAATGTGGAGAGACTGACCTTTGTCAAGATGAATCAGGTGTGGATCAGCTAGGATTTCCACCCACCACTGCCTGATGCATCAGACTAGATCATCCATGGTTCCACACCAACACTTTGACAAAAGAGACCCGTTTCTTCTGGCTACCTGCCTCAGCTACTATTCTGATGCTGCCACCTGCCTGATGCCACACATCTGGTGCCAAGTGCTCCTTCTTTCACCTTCTTTCACCATCTCCTGATGCTTCTGCCACCTCCACACTATGTCACCTTGCCACTTTGTGGTCTCCTTAAGCTCCTGTCACCTCCACACTATGTCACTTTGCCACTCTGTGGTCTCCTGATGCTGCTGCTGCCACCTCCACACTGTCATTGTGCCACCCTGTGGCCTCCTCCTGATGCTTCTGCCGCCACCTCCACACTCTGTCATTGTGCCACTCTGTGGCCTCCTGATGCTGCCGCCACATCCACACTCTGTCATTGTGCAGCTCTGTGGCCTCTTGATGCTGCCACCACCTCCACACTGTCATTGTGCCACTCTGTGGTCTCCTCTTTCACATGTCATTTCTGTTTTGGATACACTCCTGTGTTTTTTGGCATCAGCAATACTGATGGATAACTGACCAAATGCTGACCGAGTGAAGTTGGATGCTCAACAGACAGGATCCTTTTTAGGGGTTATTGTCATACTGACTCACAGTATTATTTCGCTACCACAGCAGACACTCTTTGCGTGTTACTGCAAGGCACAGTGTTCTTTACACCACTATAAAGGCTCTCCGAAGCCATGAAATAGCCTTTTTTATGTGATTCGCAACCAAATCAAAACCAAATAAATATTGGCGAACCGGTGAATCTAATTTTTGAAAAATTTGTTCATCTCTAGTGGTAATAGTTGTAAGCCCTAAAATTATAAAATGTGGACATATATATATGATGAACAGAAACACACTGGACACAATTGTGATAGTTCGATAGCTCTGATGCTCAGGGATATGATGCTCAGGGATAACTGACTGATCAATTCAAAATTATAAAGTTATAAAAAATAACAAACAAAATCATAATGTCACCTGTGGTATGACTGTCAACCCACCAACCTAAGGATGGAATAATTTTATAATTTTGTTACACACTCCTATCAATCGTTCTGTACATATGGATTAATCAATAAAACAAGCATGCGAGATGTGATTATTCAGTCCTTGAGGGCTTACCATCCTCAACAGGAAGGTCCATTGGGCTTCCTTTTGAAGGACCCTTTGGTTCAAATTGCCCCCTCTAGAGGTGCGGTCTCACAACCCCTATGCCTTGAAATCGAATTGACCGTGCATTTGCCCAAATGAAGGAGTTAATATGATGTGCGATGGGAGTACCCAGCTTTTTATGGACATCGTTTAGATGTTTAATTATCCTATGTTGAAACTCTTGGATCATCTTGCCCACATATTGAAGGCCACATAAACATGTGGCAAAGTAGACAAGACCCTATGATTTGCAGTTAATGAAACTTCTGATCTTATATGATTTCAATGTGGTAGTACTAACAAAAGTGCTATCTTGTTAGATCGAACCACAGGCCACGCAACTGCTACATCGGAATGTCCCCATCATAGGGTTCACCAACCAAGTGGTAGGATGAGGTGTCTCAACAGACAGGATCCTTTTTTTAGGGGTTATTGTCATACTGACTCACAGTATTATTTCGCTACCACAGCAGACACTCTTTGCGTGTTACTGCAAGGCACAGTGTTCTTTACACCACTATAAAGGCTCTCTGAAGCCATGAAATAGCCTTTTTTTTATGTGATTCGCAACCAAATCAAAACCAAATAAATTTTGGCGAACCGGTGAATCTAATTTTTGAAAAATTTGTTTCATCTCTAGTGGTAATAGTTGTAAGCCCTAAAATTATAAAATGTGGACATATATATATGATTGAACAGGAGACACACTGGACACAATTGTGATGAGTTCGGTAAGCTCTGATGCTCCAGGGATATGATGCTCAGGGATGAACTGACTGATCAGTTGCAAAAAAATTATAAAGTTATAAAAATAACAAAACAAAATCATAATGTCACCTGTGGTATGACTGTCAACCCACCAACCTAAGGATGGAATAATTTTTATAATTTTGTTTACACACTCCTATCCAATCGTTCTGTACATATGGATTAATCAATAAAACAAGCATGCGAGATGTGATTATTCAGTCCTTGGGGGCTTACCATCCTCAACAGGAAGGTCCATTGGGCTTCCTTTTGAGAAGGACCCTTTGGTTCAAATTGCCCCCTCTAAAGTGCGGTCTCACAACCCCTATGCCTTGAAGTCGAATTGACCGTGCATTGCCCAAATGAAGGGAGTTAATATGACGTGCATGGGAGTACCCGCTTTTTATGGACATCGTTTAGATGTTTAATTATCCTATGTTGAAACTCTTGGATCATCTTGCCCACATATTGAAGGCCACATAAACATGGGCAAAGTAGACAAGACCCTATGATTTGCAGTTAATGAAACTTCTGATCTTATATGATTTCAATGTGGTAGTACTAACAAAAAGTGCTATCTTGTTAGATCGAACCACAGGCCACGCAACTGCCACATCGGATGTCCCCATCATAGGGTTCACCAACCAAGTGGTAGGATGGCGGTGCCTGAATAGGCTATGAACCAACCTATCCTTTAACATACGCCCCTGCATCGCCCACCAGATGACCAACGTCTAAATCCATATGAAGAATGCCCCAATTCTTGGACAGGACGTTGCGTACTGCATCATTTCGGCATTAAAAGTTCATATCAACAGTACTTGTTTATTCTTCTGCTCTCTAATTCTTGGGTTGAGTAGTGATTCACGTGTACACGACAGGAGTACTAATATGCCAAGGTTAGTATGCATTGAGGTAACCCTGTTGTAAAACTTCTTTTTCTAAATTGATAGCTTTAATTCGAAGTCAGAGATTAGTGATGAGAGGCAGGCAATATTCGAATTTAAGATGTTTGCAAATATTTGGGCGAGATTATTTTTATTGCGAAAATTGACAATGTAATACGCGCACAATACAGGCGTGGGTCACTATTGCTACATTTTCCAAGCTGCTAGAAGTTTTCTGAGACTGGAGAAAATGGTTGTACGACAGAACACCACAGCTTTACATACAGAGAGTGCTCGGAATATTCGCGATTGCGCAAATCGGCTATTAATGATGAGCATATTTTGCGCAATACATGCAACTTCACATTTTAGCAGGTCTGACTAGATATTAACGATTGGTGCACTAAGTATTGTTGTGAACTTGCCTGTAGCAGGTATGGATAGCAGAACCAATGATGAGACTGAGCCAACAGCGTAGCAAAAAAGAGGGTGCAGGGGCAAAAGCAGAACAGCCGACTCAAGAGAGTTCGCCTGCTACTAGCCACCGCCACCAGGGACCGAGCAACCCCAAAGGCAGCTAAAGGAGTTCCCTGGCATTGCACTTCTTTAAACAATGTGCTGACGACAAGACCCGAGTGGTTTGCACGCTGTGCCATCAGAGCCTGAGCGAGGCATTAACGTTCTGAACCTTAGCACAACCTGCATGACCAGGCATCTACATGCAAAGCATGAACTGCAGTGGAGTAAACACCTTAAAAGCAAGGAACTCACTCTGGCTCCCCTGCTCCCTCTCTCTGCTGCTGCCTCGGCCTCTTCCTCCGCCTCGGGAGGAATGTTGGCACCTGCCGCCCACCAAACAGAGGATGTGCCACCGACAACACCACCTGCGTCACCAAGCATCTCCACCATGTCACACCGGCAGCGTTCAGCTCTCCATCTCACAAACCTTGGAGAGAAGCGTAACTTCCCACCTAGCCACCCTCGAGGCCCTGGGTCTGAATGCCAGCATTTCTAAACTACTGGCCTTTGAAATGCTGTCATTCAGGCTGGTGAACACAGACAGCTTCAAACAGCTGATGTCCGTGGCTGTCCCACATTATGTTGTTCCCAGCCGCCACTACTTCTCCAAGACAGCCGTGCCTTCCCTGCACAACCAAGTATCCGATAAAATTAAGTGTGCACTGCGCAGCGCCATCTGTGGCAAGGTCCACCTAACCACAGATACGTGGACCAGTAAGCATGGCCAGGGACGCTATCTCTCCTAACTGCACACTGGGTAAATGTAGTGGCGGCTGGGCCCCAGGAGGAGAAGTTCCTTGGCGCCGTCCTTCCGCCGCCAAGGATCGCAGGGCATTGTTCTTTGCCTCCTGTAGCCTCCTCCTCCTACTCGGCTTCCTCCTCCTCTGCTTCCACCAGCTCATCCAGTCAGCCACACACCTTCACCACCAACTTCAGCACAGCCAGGGTAAACGTCAGCAGGCCATTCTGAAACTCATATGTTTGGGGACAGGCCCCACACCGCGCAGGTGTTGTGGCGGGGTATTGAACAACAGACCGACAAGTGGTTTCTGCCGGTGGGCCTCAAGCCCGGCCTGGTGGTGTGCGATAATGGGCAAATCTCGTCGCAGCTCTGGGACTAGCCGGTTTGGCGCACATCCCTTGCCTGGCGCATGTGCTGAATTTGGTGGTGCAGAAGTTCATTCACAACTACCCCGACATGTCAGAGATGCGGTATAAAGTGCGGGCCATCTGTGCGCGCTTCCGGCATTCACATCCTGCCGCTGCTCGCTCTGTCTGCGCTACAGCGGAACTCGGCCTTCCACTCACCGCCTCATATGCGGCGTGCCCACCAAATGGAACTCAACCTTGCACATGCTGGAGAGACTGTGCGAGCAGCAGCAGGCCATGGTGGGGTTTCAGCTGCAGCACGCAGCGTCAGTCGCACTGCTGGAACAGCACCACTTTACCACCAATGATTGAGCGTCCATGCGAGACCTGTGTACCCTGTTTCGAGTGCTCCACCAACATGGCCAGTGGCGATGACACTGTTATCAGCATTACAATACCACTTCTATGTCTCCTTGAGAAAGCGCTTAGGGCGGTGATGGAAGAGGAGGTGGCCCAGGAGGAGGAGGAGGAGGATGAGGGGTCATTTTAGGGGTCACTTTCAGGCCAGTCTGTTAGAAGTGGCTGAGAGGAGGTTTTTGCAACAGCAGAGGCCAGGTACAAATGTGGCCAGCCAGGGCCCACTACTGGAGGACGAGGGAGGATGAGGAGGAGGTGGAGGAGATGAGGATGAAGCAGGTTCACAGCGACACAGCTCAGGCCAATCACTGGTGCATGGCTGGGGGGATACGGAGGCGATGTCTGCCTCCACAGAGGACAGCTTGTCCTTACCTCTGGGGAGCCTGGCACACATGAGCGACTACATGCTGCAGTGCCTGTGCAACGACAGCAGAGTTGCCCACGTTTTAGCTGTGCGGACTACTGGGTTGCCACCCTGCTGGATCCACAGTACAAAGACAATGTGCCCACCTTACTTCCTGCACTGGAGCGTGATAGGAAGATGCGCGAGTACAAGCGCAACGCTGGTAGAGCGTGCTCCTGAGAGCATTCCCAAATGTCACAGGGGAACAAGTGGAAGCCCAAGGTGAAGGCAGAGGAGGAGCAAAAGGTCAGCAAGCGCAGCAGTGTGTCACGGCCAGCTCCTCTGAGAGCAGGATTAGCATGGCAGAAATGTGGAAAAGTTTTGTCTCCACGCCTCAGCTAACTGCACCACCACCTGATATGGATCGTGTTAGCAGGAGGCAGCATTTCACTAACATGGTTGAACAGTACGTCTGCACACCCCTCCACGTGCTGACTGATGGTTCGGCCCCATTCAACTTCTGGGTCTCCAAATTGTCCACGTGGCCAGAGTTAGCATTTTATGCTTTGGAGGTGCTGGCCTGCCCAGCAGCCAGCGTTTGTCTGATACGTGTATTCAGCACGGCAGGGGCGCCATTACTGACAAGCGCAGCCGCCTGTCCACAGCCAACGTGGACAAGCTGACGTCTCATAAAAATGAACCAGGCATGGATCCCACAGGACCTGTGCCTCCCTTGTGCAGAATAGACATCTATAACTGCCTCCACCTCAACCATGTATTCTTGTACTCCAAGGCACTTCTTTATTGAATCCTCATTTTTTCAACTTTACCATGATCTTGCGGTGCAACCCAAAGTTGAATGAACCTCTCCTCTGTCTGGGTGCTGGGTCAAAATAACTGAAAGTGGCCTTCTCTAGTGGTGGGTGATATGACGCATGATTCCTTGCTGTGGGACCTCTCTCCTCTGTCTGGGTGCTGGGGCCGAAATAACTGAAAGTGGCCTTCTCCTGTGGTGGGTGATATGACGCCATATTCCTTGCTGTGGGACCTCTCTCCTCTGTCTGGGTGCTGGGGCCTAAATAACTGAAAGTGGCCTTCTCCAGTGGTGGGTGATATGACGCATGATTCCTTGCTGTGGGACCTCTCTCCTCTGTCTGGGTGCTGGGCCGAAATAACTGAAAGTGGCCTTCTCCAGTGGTGGGTGATATGACGCATGATTCCTTGCTGTGGGACCTCTCTCCTCTGTCTGGGTGCTGGGGCTAAATAACTGAAAGTGGCCTTCTCCAGTGGTGGGTGATATGACGCATGATTCTCTGCTATGGGACCTCTCTCAATTGATATTGGTTAATTTTTATTTATTTTATTTTAATTCATTTCCTATCCACATTTGTTTGCAGGGCATTTATCTACATTTTGCTGCCTTTGCAGCCCTCTAGCCCTTTCCTGGACTATTTTACAGCCTTTTAGTGCCCAAAGTTCGTCCCCGTTGACTTCAATGTGGGGTTCGGGATAAAGCCTCGGGTCGAAGTTCGGATCCCAACGAACATTTTTGGGAAGTTCGGCCAGACTTTCTCAAACCCGAACATCCAGGTGTTCGCTCATCTCTATGAACCTTGCTACATCTGTATTCATACATCAGCCATAAACTAAGATAGTAATTTATATCAATAAGATGGAAGCCTTTATTATTTCCTTTCCTGTTGGCCATCGAATACCGTCCAGTCTGCACCCTTAAGATAGCCAGGTTTTAATAATGACCATTATCATCTTTTGCTGACAAAAGATGTGAGAGAGAGGTTCTGGATGCTCCCGATGATGGCATTTTCTCATCGATATTAGATGATGTGGAAAAGGAGGAAAAGCACTTGGCACAGAAGGGCTCCCACCTGTGGGGCAGAAGAGCGCTATGATTGGAGCAGCGTATGCCACAGCTGATTAATATTCTGTGTTTACATTAAATAAGACTATACAAACCATTAGAAAACATAGTGTTAAACAGGCAGGATATGCTTAAACCCAGCGGTTGTGCATATATATAGGGAGGCATATCCTGCACTTGTAGTCTGTTGCTTAAGGCAATCAACAGCAAAAATTGCATACATGGAAGATGCCAGCAACGGACTACAAGTACCACAATAACCATCCTACATAAGGTAACAATTATGTGGATGTGAAGAACAATCAAAGACTAAACAAAAGCAAGACAGGTACACTCTGTGATAATTCCTAAACCCTCACTGATGTAAAATGGAGAGGTTAGTTCGACATATCCTGCTAGGAGGACATGTCTTAAGCTTGGGCACCACGCTCAAGGTCTCTCAAAGTAGCCCGAGGCCCTATCACTCACCTACCTGTGCCTTTTGGGGCAATACCAGGGAGCCAGTGGGTGGATTACGGGAAGATGGTCACCCGCCAGACAGCTTACCAGTAACCTCCAGCATGTAGCCATGCCTGCAATG
>CM065591.1:360470768-360842084 GCA_033119425.1 Bufotes viridis | reverse complement strand
TGTATTTCCACAAAAATAATTAAAAAGATTTTACTGCATATAAGTGCAGCACTTAATGCTGAATACAAGATTTTTTTCCACCAAAATATTAAAAACAGATTTTACAGCATATAAGTGCAAAGCACTTAACACAGAAAACAAGATTTTTGTCCAATTAAATATTTCAAAAAAGGTTTTACCGCATATAAGTGCAGTGCATAATGCTGAATACAATTTTTTTCTCCACGAAAATAATTCCAAAAAGATGTTACCGCATATAAGGTGCAGCGCTTAATGATGAATACAAGATTTTTTTCCACTAAAATATTTAAAAAAAGATTTTACAGCATATAAGTGCAGCGCTTAATGCTGAATACAAGTTTTTTCCCCACCGAAATAATTCAAAAAAGATTTTACCGCATATAAGTGCAGTGCTTAATGATGAATACAAGATTTTTTTCCACCTAAACATTTCAAAAAAGATTTTACCGCATATAAGTGCAGCAATTAACTTTGAATACAAGATTTTTTCCACCGAAATATTTTAAATAAAATTATTTACCACATATAAGTGCAGTGCTGAACGCCGAATATCTTTTTTCTACTGATATATGCAACTAAAGGCTTTACAACATATAACTGGAACAGTGAAAGCCGAGTATATTTTTCTTTTTCAACGTATATACGCAACTAAGGGCTTTTCAACAGAGGGTTATAGGCTGTTACTTTCAAAAAAACAACGGCGCCTGAGGCGGAGTGATCTGAAGTGAACGGGACGTAGCGGAGGAAGTAGGTCCGCACTGGAAGAGCGAGACACGGTCCTCAAGCGGTTTCTGTGCTGCAGAAAAGTCTCCCGAGTGACCAGTAAGCAATACCGCAGATAGATGCAGACTGGTGTGAATTAGTTCGCATTTTTGTGCAGACCTCTTATGGGACGTCATCACGTAAGCGCGCAGTGTGCAAACGTAGATGCAGAATCTCACCACAACGTAATTCAGTCCATACTGCAAAAAGGACTTTCCCACATATAACTGCAGCGCTGAACGCTGAATATATCTTGATTTTTCTACAGAAATACGCCACTAAAGGCTTTACCACATATAACTGCAACAGTGAATGCTGAATATATTTTTATTTTTTACTGATATACGTCACTAAAAGTTTTTCAAGATGTAAGTGCATAAGCGAATGGCGAATGTATATTTCTTTTTCTACTGCTATACCTCAATAAAGGTTTTTCAAGATGTAAGTGCATGAGCGAATGGCGAATGTATATTTCTTTTTCTACTGGATACGTCAATAAACGTTTTTCAAGATATAAGTGCAGCAGTGAATGGCAAATGTATATCTCTTTTTTTACTGATATACGTCAATAAAGAATTTTCTACATATAAGTGCACCAGCGAATATGCAAGTAAAGGTTTTACCAGATATAACTACAACAGTGAACTGAGAATATATTTTTCTTGTTATAATGAAATACACCCCTATATGCTTTCACCAGAAATAACTGCAGAAGTGACCAGAGAATATATTTTTCTTTTTGGACTGAAATACGCCCATATACGCTTTCACCAGAAATAACTGCAACAGTGCAGTGCATATATATTTTTCTTGTTGTACTGAAATATGCCCCTCTACGCTTTCACCAGAAATAACTGCAACAGTGCAGTGCATATATATTTTTATGTTGTACTGAAATATGCCCCTATACACTTTCAACAGAAATAACTGCGAATATATTTTTTTTGTAGTACTGAATAAGATACTAAGATATAAGCCACTAAAGGCTTTTCAACATAACACTTGCAGCCTAATAACAAAAAGCTGAAATGACAGACCTGTCTAATGACTATTTCAGACTAGTGCTCCATTCTGTTAATCTCTAATATCCACAGTTGGTATGGTCATATCTAAACACAATTACCATAGACCAGGACAGTTCCATTCACACAGATGTACTTATCAGACCAAAAGCAAGTGTCCTATCTGTCATCTGTAGAGATGAGCGAACACCTGGATGTTCGGGTTCGAGAAGTACGGCCGAACTTCCCGAAAATGTTCAGGTTCGGGATCCGACCTCGACCCGAACTTCATCCTGAACCCTAACCCCATTGAAGTCAATGGGGACCCGAACTTTTAGGCACTAAAAAGGCTGTAAAATAGTCCAGGAACGGGCTAGAGGGCTGCCAAAGGCAGCAAAATGTAGGTAAATCCCCTGCAAACAAATGTGGATAGGGAAATGAATTAAAATAAAATAAAATAAATCAAATTTAACCAATATCAATTGGAGACAGGTCCCACTGCAAGGAATCATGCGTCATATCACTCAACACTGGAGAAGGCCACTCTCAATTATTTCAGCCCAGCACCCAGACAGAGGAGAGAGGTCCCACAACAAGGAATCATGCGTCATATCAACCACCACCGGAGAAGGCCACTCTCAGTTATTTCGGCCCAGCACCCAGACCGAGGAGAGAGGTCCCACAGCAAGGAATCATGCGTCATATCACCCACCACCGGAGAAGGCCACTCTCAATTATTTCAGCCCAGCACCCAGACAGATGAGAGAGGTCCCACAACAAGGAATCATGCGTCATATCAACCACCACCGGAGAAGGCCACTCTCAGTTATTTCGGCCCAGCACCCAGACAGAGGAGAGAGGTCCTACAGCAAGGAATCATGCGTCATATCAACCACCACCGGAGAAGGCCACTCTCAGTTATTTCGGCCAGCACCCAGACCGAGGAGAGAGGTCCCACAGCAAGGAATCATGCGTCATATCACCCACCACTGGAGATGGCCACTTTCAGTTATTTCGGCCCAGCACACAGACCTAGGATACAGGTCCCACAGCAAGGAATCATGCGTCATATCACCCACCACTGGAGAAGGCCACTCTCAGTTATTTCGTGCCAGCACCCAGACCGAGGAGAGAGGTCCCACAGCAAGGAATCATGCGTCATATCAACCACCACCGGAGAAGGCCACTCTCAGTTATTTCGGCCAGCACCCAGACTGAGGAGAGAGGTCCCACAGCAAGGAATCATGCGTCATATCACCCACCACTGGAGAAGGCCACTTTCAGTTATTTCGGCCCAGCACCCAGACAGAGGAGAGAGGTCCCACAGCAAGGAATCATGCATCATATCAACCAGCACCTGGAGAAGGCCACTCTCAGTTATTTCGGCCCCACCACCCAGACAGAGGAGAGGTTCATTCAACTTTGGGTTGCACCGCAAGATCATGGTAAAGTTAAAAAATGAGGATTCAATAAAGAAGTGCCCTGGAGTACAAGAATACATGGTTGAGGGGGAGGCAGTTATAAATGTCTATTCTGCACAAGGGAGGCACAGGTCCTGTGGGATCCATGCCTGGTTCATTTTATGAACGTCAGCTTGTCCACTTTGGCTGTGGACAGGCGGCTGCGCTCGTCAGTAATGACGCCCTGCCGTGCTGAATACACGTTCAGACAAAACGCTGGCCGCCGGGCAGGCCAGAACCTCCAAGGCATAAAATGCTAACTCTGGCCACGTGGACAATTTGGAGACCCAGAAGTTGAATGGGGCCGAACCATCAGTCAGTACATGGAGGGGTGTGCAGAAGTACTGTTCAACCATGTTAGTGAAATGGTGCCTCCTGCTAACACGTTCCGCATCAGGTGGTGGTGCAGTTAGCTGTGGCGTGGAGACAAAACTTTTCCACATTTCTGCCATGCTAACCCTGCCCTCAGAGGAGTTGGCCGTGACACAGCTGGGTTGGCGACCTCTTGCTTCTCCTCTGCCTTCGCCTTGGGCTTCCACCTGTTCCCCTGGCCATGTTGGTGGAGTACTCGAAACAGCGCAACAGGGCACACAGGTCTCGCATGGAGGCCCAATCATTGGTGGTGAAGTGGTGCTGTTCCGCAGTGCGACTGAGACGTGCGTGCTGCAGCTGAAACTCCACTATGGCCTGCTGCTGCTCGCACAGTCTCTCCAGCATGTGTAAGGTGGAGTTCCACCTGGTGGGCACGTCGCATATGGGGCGGTGAGCGGGAAGGCCGAAGTTCCGCTGTAGCGCAGACAGGCGAGCAGCGGCAGGATGTGAACGCCGGAAGCGCGCACAGACGGTACTCACTTTATGCAGCAAGCTCTGACATGTCGGGGTAGTTGTGAATGAACTTCTGCACCACCAAATTCAGCACATGCGCCAAGCAAGGGATGTGCGTCAAACCGGCTAGTCCCAGAGCTGCGACGAGATTTCGCCCATTATCGTACACCACCAGGCCGGGCTTGAGGCCCACTGGCAGAAATCACTCGTCGGTCTGTTGTTCAATACCCCGCCACAACTCCTTCGCGGTGTGGGGCCTGTCCCCCAAACATATGAGTTTCAGAAAGGCCTGCTGACGTTTACCCCGGGCTGTGCTGAAGTTGGTGGTGAAGGTGTGTGGCTGACTGGATGAGCTGGTAGAAGCAGAGGAGGAGGAAGTCGAGTAGGAGGAGGAGGCTACAGGAGGCAAAGAATGATGCCCTGCGATCCTTGGCGGCGGTAGGACGTGCGCCAGGAACTCTCCGCCTGCGGCCCAGCCGCTACTACATTTACCCAGTGTGCAGTTAGGGAGATATAGCGTCCTGGCCGTGCTTACTGGTCCACGTATCTGTGGTTAGGTGGACCTTGCCACAGATGTCGCTGCGCAGTGCACACTTGATTTTATCGGATACTTGGTTGTGCAGGGAAGGCACGGCTGTCTTGGAGAAGTAGTGGCGGCTGGGAACAACATACTGTGGGACAGCCATGGACATCAGCTGTTTGAAGCTGTCTGTATCCACCAGCCTAAATGACAGCATTTCAAAGGCCAGTAGTTTAGAAATGCTGGCATTCAGGCCCAGGGCTCGAGGGTGGCTAGGTGGGAATTTACGCTTTCTCTCCAAGGTTTGTGAGATGGAGAGCTGAACGCTGCCGTGTGACATGGTGGAGATGCTTGTTGACGTAGGTGGTGTTGTCGGTGGCACATCCTCTGTTTGGTGGGCGGCAGGTGCCAACATTCCTCCCGAGGCGGAGGAAGAGGCCGAGGCAGCAGCAGAAGAGAGAGCAGGGGGAGCCAGAGTGAGTTCCTTGCTTTTAAGGTGTTTACTCCACTGCAGTTCATGCTTTGCATGTAGATGCCTGGTCATGCAGGTTGTGCTAAGGTTCAGAACATTAATGCCTCGCTTCAGGAACTGATAGCACAGCGTGCAAACCACTCGGGTCTTCTCGTCAGCACATTGTTTAAAGAAGTGCCATGCCAGGGAACTCCTTGAAGCTGCCTTTGGGGTGCTCGGTCCCTGGTGGCGGTGGCCAGTAGCAGGCGAACTCTCTTGGCGGCGGCTGGTCTGCTTTTGCCCCCTGCTCCCTCTTTTGCTACGCTGTTGGCTCGGTCTCACCACTGCCTCTTCCTCTGAACTATGAAAGTCAGTGGCACGACCTTCATTCCATGTGGGGTCTAGGACCTCATCGTCCCCTGCATCGTCTTCCACACAGTCTTCCTCCCTGATCTACTGTTCGGTCTGCACACTGCAGAAAGATGCAGCAGTTGGCACCTGTGTTTTGTCATCATCAGAGACGTGCGGACTCCGATGAGGTGGTATTCCCATGTCCTTATCATCAGAAAACATCAGTGGTTGTGCATCAGTGCATTCTATGTCTTCCACCACTGGGGAAGGGCTAGGTGGATTCCCTTGGGAAACCCTGCCAGCAGAGACTTCAAACAGCATAAGAGACTGCTGCATAACTTGAGGCTCAGACAGTTTCCCTGATATGCATGGGGGTGATGTGACAGACTGATGGGCTTGGTTTTCAGTTGACTGGGTGGGAGATAATGTTGTGAACGTGCTGGATCCACTGTCGGCCACCCAATTGACTAGCGCCTGTACCTGCTCAGGCCTTACCATCCTTAGAACGGCATTGGGCCCCACCAAATATCGCTGTAAATTCTGGCGGGTACTGGAACCTGAGGTAGTTGGTTCACTAGGATGTGTGGCTGTGGCAGAATGGCCACGTGCTCTCCCAGCACCAGGGAGTACACTAACACGACCGCGTCCGCGTCACTTACTAGATGTTTTCCTCATTGTAACCGTTCACCAAGCACCACAATAAGGAAAAAAATATTTGGCCCAATGTATTGATTTCAAATTCAGGCCTTTTTTTACAGGCACCTACCACTATCTGCCTATTTGTTTATGTAGCGTATAACACAAATCCAGGCACAGCAGTAACCATTGATTTAGGGGAATACCTCTTTTAGGGCTAGTATTTAGGCCCTGGATGAAAGGTATCCTTTTATGGACAGATTTACAATTGGCCTGCAACAGCTGGGACTCCAGATTCAGGGTATTGCTATATTGGCAGATTAATCTCACCCCAGAACAAAATATATGTTTTGGCGGACACTATGAAATCTGGCCTGCAACAGCTGGGACACCTGATTCAGGGTATTGCTATTTTGGCAGATTAATTTCACCCCATAACAAAATATATGTTTTGGCAGACACTATGAAATCTAGCCTGCAACAGCTGGGACTCCAGATTCAGGGTATTGCTATTTTGGCAGATTAATTTCACCCCAGAACAAAATATATGTTTTGCAAGACACTATGAAATCTGGCCTGCAACAGTTGGGACACCAGATTCAGGGTATTGCTATTTTGCCAGATTAATTTCACCCCAGAACAAAATATATGTTTTGCAAGACACTATGAAATCTGGCCTGCAACAGTTGGGACACCAGATTCAGGGTATTGCTATTTTGGCAGATTAATTTCACCCCAGAACAAAATATATGTTTTGGCGGACACTATAAAATCTGGCCTGCAACAGCTAGGACTCCAGATTAAGGGTATTGCTATTTTGCCAGATTAATTTCACCCCAGAACAAAATATATGTTTTGCAAGACACTATGAAATCTGGCCTGCAACAGTTGGGACACCAGATTCAGGGTATTGCTATTTTGGCAGATTAATTTCACCGCAGAACAAAATATATGTTTTGGCGGACACTATTCTATTTTGCCAGCCACAGCTGAAACCACTGATTTATGGTATTGCTATTTTGGCAATTGAATTTCACCCCAGAACAAAATATATGTTTTGGCGGACACTAAGAAATCTGGCCTGCAACAGCTGGGACACCAGATTCAGGGTATTGCTATATTGACAGATTATTTTCACCTCAGAACAAAATATATGTTTTGGCGGACACTATTCTATTTTGCCAGCCACAGCTGAAACCACTGATTTATGGTATTGCTATTTTGGCAATTGAATTTCACCCCAGAACAAAATATATGTTTTGGCAGACACTATTAAATCTGGCCTGCAACAGCTGGGACACCAGATTCAGGTTATTGCTATTTTGGCAGATTAATTTCACCCCAGAACAAAATATATGTTTTGGCGGACACTATTCTATTTTGCCAGCCACAGCTGAAACAGCTGATTTATGGTATTGCTATTTTGGCAATTGAATTTCACCCCAGAACAAAATATATGTTTTGGCGGACACTATGAAATCTGGCCTGCAACAGCTGGGACACCAGATTCAGGGTATTGCTATTTTGGCAGATTCATTTCACCCCAGAACAAAATATATGTTTTGGCAGACACTATGAAATCTGGCCTGCAACAGCTGGGACACCAGATTCAGGGTATTGCTATATTGGCAGATTAATTTCACCCCAGAACAAAATATATGTTTTGACGGACACTATGAAATCTGGCCTGCAACAGCTGGGACACCAGATTCAGGGTATTGCTATTTTGGCAGATTAATTTCACCCCAGAACAAAATATATGTTTTGGCGGACACTATTCTATTTTGCCAGCCACAGCTGAAACCACTGATTTATGGTATTGCTATTTTGGCAATTGAATTTCACCCAAGAACAAAATATATGTTTTGGCGGACACTATGAAATCTGGCCTGCAACAGCTGGGACACCAGATTCAGGGTATTGCTATATTGGCAGATTATTTTCACCCCAGAACAAAATATATGTTTTGGCGGACACTATTCTATTTTGCCAGCCACAGCTGAAACCACTGATTTATGGTATTGCTATTTTGGCAATTGAATTTCACCCCAGAACAAAATATATGTTTTAGCGGACACTATGAAATCTGGCCTGCAACAGCTGGGACACCAGATTCAGGGTATTGCTATCTTGGCAGATTAATTTCACCCCAGAACAAAATATATGTTTTGGCAGACACTATGAATTCTGGCCTGCAACAGCTGGGACACCAGATTCAGGGTATTGCTATTTTGGCAGATTAATTTCACCCCAGAACAAAATATATGTTTTGGCGGACACTATGAAATCTGGCCTGCAACAGCTGGGACACCAGATTCAGGGTATTGCTATTTTGGCAGATTAATTTCACCCCAGAACAAAATATATGTTTTGCAAGACACTATTCTATTTTGCCAGACACAGCTGAAACCACTGATTTATGGTATTGCTATTTTGGCAATTGAATTTCACCCCTGAAGAAAATATATGTTTTGGCGGACACTATGAAATCTGGCCTGCAACAGCTGGGATACCAGATTCAGGGTATTGCTATATTGGCAGATTCATTTCACCTCAGAACAAAATATATGTTTTGGCGGACACTATTCCATTTTGCTAGCCACAGCTGAAACCACTGATTTATTGTATTGCTATTTTGGCAATTGAATTTCACCCTAGAACAAAATATATGTTTTGGCAGACACTATGAAATCTGGCCTGCAACAGCTGGGACACCAGATTCAGGGTATTGCTATATTGGCAGATTAATTTCACCTAAGAACAAAATATATGTTTTGGCAGACACTATGAAATCTGGCCTGCAACAGCTGGGACATCAGATTCAGGGTATTGCTATTTTGGCAGATTAAATTCACCCCAGAACAAAATATATGTTTTGTCGGACACTATGAAATCTGGCCTGCAACAGCTGGGACACCAGATTCATTGTATTGCTATTTTGCCAGATTAATTTCACCCCAGAACAAAATATATGTTTTGGCGGACACTATTCTATTTTGCCAGCCACAGCTGAAACCACTGATTTATGGTATTGCTATTTTGGCAATTGAATTTCACCACAGAAAATAATCTATCCTTTGCCAGACAGCAGACAATATTATACTTGTCTAGCCAAAGCTGGAACACCAGATTTAGGGGATTGGTATTTGGGCAATTGTATTTAACCCCTTAATAAAATATAGAAATTGCTATCCTGAGTTTCTAGGGGTGACAATTAGCACAGCCAAGCCCCTGATGTAGGATATAGCAAAAAAAAAATTGTATTGATAGATTGATGGACTTGGTGGCAGCTTGTTCTGGTGCACCACAAGTCACAAAATTGCCGCCGATCAACCCAGAAAATAAGTGACAGAAAAACGCTCTGTGCAGCCTAAAAACCAGTGAGCAAGTATCTAGCAGAAGTTCAATCATTTACAGCTGTAGATCGATCCGTTCATTAGGTGCTGTTGCTGACTTTACCCTGCCTAATCTCGCCCTGACAGAAGCTGCGTCCTCTCCCTACACTAATCAGAGCAGTGTGACGTGCGGCGCTACGTGACTCCAGCTTAAATAGAGGCTGGGTCACATGCTGCACTTGGCCAATCACAGCCATGCCATTAGTAGGCATGGCTGTTTTGGGCTTTTAGGGCAAGAAGTAAAACGCTAGCTGATTGGCTGCTGTGCAGCCCTTCAGAAAGCGGGAAGAAATTGCCGAACAACGTAGCCGAACCCGAACTTTTTTGAAAATGTCCGGGTTCGGGTCCGTGTCCCGGACACCCCAAAATTCGGTACGAACCCGAACGATGCTCGAACTGTTCGCTCAACACTAGTCATCTATCTTACAGTCCACTATACTGCAAAAGTCAACTTAATTGTTCCTGACTCATCTTGTTAATATAACACCGTTGGAGCTTGATTTGATTGTGATTTCCCCCTTGTACAATATGAACCAAACAATACAACATGCAAAAACATTATGGTTCTTATAGTCCTGGCACTTGATTGCAACATGATACGTAGATCCAATCAGGCTCTCCTTCCAATTCGACAGCAGTGGTGGTGGTTATTAGGACTTGATGTAGATCTTTAAACCATAGCTCTAGGACTTTCCACACATCTCTCGTTTTATCACCTCCCCAATCTCCTGATTGTAAAGAATGAATAGCTTCTATACAGTCTGGATTCTAGAAAACAACTAAAACTTGGAAATACACATTTGTCAATAAATTTGTGCAACAGACAACATAATTTGGAAAACTACTATGCTGCATCTGGAGCTGTTGGGGAAAATAGAGACCTAATCTAGGGGCATTCCCAAAAAGTACTTCATAAGGACTTAGGCCTATGTTTCGGTTAGGGGTGTACCAGATGGAGAAAAGCCCCAGAGGTAGGTACTCTTACCTCAGTCAGTACCTTTTATCTGTAGCCTTTGCTACAGGTCAAATCTCAGAATATCCTGGAAAGAGATCAATATAGACACAGACATATTCACATTGTTCCACCTTTGTTCTGAATGTAGTCAATCCGCAGTCTCTGAAATGGTAAGATGACCTTGGCCTATGCCTTCCTGGAACTCCCATAGTTCTCCCTCATTATTACAGCATTCACCTTCAACTAACCTAGTGGCAGCATTGCTGAACCCAGGACACATCCACCACAGAACTCAATCACACCATCTCTCTCTTGATTTGCCCATGTTCTAAATCCATCCTCTTTAGGTAGAGTGCCCTCTGAAGGAAGAGTTTATCAACCCTCCAGAGTCCATTCTCAGTCATCACTTCTACCATTATCCTTTGATGTTTCCTCTCTGTAGCCTATATCTGAAAAAGACAAACTTTTTGAAAGTCTACTGGCCCTAGCCATCCTGTATCACACAGACTTCCACTTAGCGTAGACTTCAGGTAATAGTTCAGCATTTACCTTCTCAGGCAGCATAAGGGCATGAAACATCTTTCATACACTCAGCATCCATTATTGATGGGTTTACCCATGGATTAAACAATCTCTGCTTCACCAGATTAGACTATAATAATGAGTGATACCGAAGGCATACCTGGATTAATATTGATGTTAGCAGTTTTACCTCAGCCATCTTACAAACCTCAGCGAGTGTCTTCAGCTCTGTCTCCTGCACTAACATTGCTGGAGAGAGTGGTTCTTTCTTGACAACATCAGATTAAGTAGGGACAGCATATCCTGTCTGAGATGATCCATCTTCCAAGAAACTGAAATTATCTACCAGAAACTCAAAAATGTGGTTATTAATTGGAGATAGTCATTTAAATTTGAATTTTTATTTTTAGAGGTACTACAGTACTACTCCCTCCCCCTTCCAGAGGCAGCAGAGTAGTTGGATCTAAATTTGTGCACCTTTAAGGCGGTGAACAGTTGGAAAGAGGAGTAGGAACTGCATTACTATCTACTCCTACACATGTGATACTACCTTTAGCCATGATGAAAGATCATGGAACATGTTTGCTATGAGGCAATGGAAAAAAATCCTAAAGATTGTATAGATAATAGGGATCCAGCATTTAATTCTGGATTGCTGATTCCCTATGGGTGCTGCACTTGAAGGGCTGAACATTTGTAGCTCCTCCCACGGGTGAAGAAGTGGGCAAGTACATACAGAGTTTTCCTTCCCCCCCTTCTTGTGGTGAGGATTCATAGGCAGACACGCCCGCCTTAGGCCTTTGTTCAATTGAACTTCTACAACATGGAAGGACAAAATGTATTGCTACAGTGAACTGTACTCAGGCCTAACTAATACTAGACCTTTCCAGATAAACCTCAAAACCATCCACAAAGGCAGCACTTATGATTTTCTCATTTATCTCCAAGATATTTCAAAGCCCAAATCCACCCAGCTTTCCTGGAGTCTAATGAAAACTTTATCCACACTCTCTGCCCTGCACTGATGCACATTCAGACAATGTGACAGGATAATCACTTAAATGCTTCCTCCCACACCCACTAACAGCATGAGAAAACTCTTTTTTTTTTTTTTTAACTACAAACCAGCATAGGTAAGTCCTCTGAATTGGAAATTCTACTCATCGGTAAAATTGATGTTACTACTCTTTGGGGATAATGGGTACAGCAGATTTCATACATCATAAAATGATGCTAGATATCTCACATTTTCCCTGTGATTGTAATCCACTTCTAAATAAGGACTAAAAGTCCCTAATTTAATAGGATTGGACACTTCCAATTGGCATCATAGGGATAATCACTGCAGGCACATTTTAAACTAGTAGAACATACAATTAGGACATACTGGAATCTATATGAACACACATGTTACGATCTTCACAGTGTAAAGATGCATTCCCAATTAGCAGCCCACAATTACTAGCCCCCATGATAAGGGGGGTCGAATTCCTGAGGAGGGGGTTTCACTAGAGCACAGGCAGGAAGGAGTTTTGTAGAACTAAAAGCACAAAATAACCATTATTGGTTACAGCAGATGTGTGGGAAGGTAGGGCGTAGCTATAGGGGTGCAGAGGTAGCAGTCGCTACCGGGCCCGGGAGCCTGAAGGCCTAAAGACACTTGTGCCACATAAGAAGACACACAAAGCACTGAGGGAAGGGGGCCCAGCTGATCACTTGGACCAGGGCCCATGAGCCTTTAGCTACGCCCCTGGGGGAAGGGATGCCACATGGCAGACTTTTTGTTCTCTATAGGATTCAAAATCCTCTATCTTGCATAGACATGCTGATAATTTAATTTCTTCACTTTCTTCAATTTCTATCAATCACTTCCATAGACAATTTTCACCATAACTCAACTTGCACCAGCCTATTACTATCCTTCAATTAGTCTACCTCCTACTGCACTTTCCTTCTTACGTTGTTTTATTATACAGTTACGTTATTTTAATACACATTACTACGTATTTCCAGATAATAACGGAAATCTCTGCTACATAATATTATATAATGCTATCAACGTTTTCTTTATTTTAACTGAAACTTTTCCTCTTTCTCTCATCAGCTGAGCTGCTCTTGACATCTCTTCATTATATCCTGTAACATTAGAATTGGCCCCTTATTGTGGGGTACCCACTTAACAATATCTGTTTGCTATTAAAATGATAATAGCTAAACAGTATTGATCCCACAATATATTCTGTGCAGGGCACCAACCTAATAACGTCAAATTGCTTATTTAATATGCAATTTTGTGTTAATCCTACACACTCTCTGTAGGGATACACAATCTTAATAACTGCCAATCGAATTGGTGTTAATCCTACTCTCACTCATGAGGACTCCTGGTCACTACTCATGAGTCTTCAAACTCTCGTCAGAGCTTGGTCCAAGATTCTCTCATCAGAGCTTGGCTGAGATACAATTCTACGTCACAGGATATGCATCAGCTGTCTAACAACTTCCGTGCTGCTCAGTTTCAGCACGTTCTACCACACAAAGAAGCAATATTCAAATGGGTTCTTTTGTTCTAAAGGACAGATCAGCTATAATTTGAACCCTTCTATCGCGATAACACCAATTCAACTCTTGAGAATTAATTTGGGCAAAAGATTCAGAGGAGGTGTAAGAATTAAAGCTTCTTACCTTTTTTTAACCGGCATGACCTCATCTGATAATTTTGGCCAAGTCCTTTCGTGGCTTTTGAATCGGAAATTACGCAAGATGATCTGCCACACGTTGGGCGCCATTTTGTTATCGCAGTTCATGCGCTTCTCATCTACTTTGTGTGGTGCCAAATAAATAGAAGTTATAAATATGTGTACACCATACTGCTTTCATAATGAGACCAGACACAAGTTGGTTCCATTCAAAGCACTTCTCATCCCCCAAGCTCAGAGCGCTTTATTCAAAACTATGTTCACTTAAATAGCAGACATGACATCACATAAGGGGTGTTCCTTAAGAAAAGGTAATTGGCTCCTTGCCAAGATGGGAGCAGTTTGCTAACTTCAACTTTGAGTTCATAGGTAGCTTTGAAAACTGCAACCTGATTCCCCCCTCCCCCTTCACAGTGACCTTACACACATGCTCACACATCTGGCCAGCGGCCATCTTGTGGACAAAAATGTGTACTACGATTTTCACTAATTAATATATATATAAATAAAACTTCTCTCACACTAGATGGGCCAAATGGTTCTTATCTGCCGACACATTCTATTTTTCTATGTTTCTATGAAGCGCCAGGAAATTCGCATTAGTTGCAAATCGAATTTTTCCTGAAATTCTAAATGAATTCTACTTCGTCAGCTTCGATTTGCTCATCTCTAGTTATATCATATAATTGTGATATGATGTCTATACCCCATTCAAGGCTATGATATATACATATTTGTAAAGCACTTGTAGTCGTAGAGTACTTACATTTTAATTTTGAAGGATGATGCATACAGACTTATTTTTCTTCTCTGTGGCTTCCAGTTTTAAAACAGATGACACACATACTATTAGGCCCTATTCACACGTACGCAATGTTCATCCGCACCCGTTCCGCAAATCTGCGGAATGGCTGGTGACCCATTCATTTTGAATGGAGACGTGATGGATGCGGAGAGCAGACACTGTGCTCTCCGCATCCGCATTTGCGGAGCGTGCTGCCGATATTCCGGCTGGCGGCTCTGCAATAATATAGAGCATGTCCAATTCTTGTAAAAGATATGTCAATGGCTGCACCCGGTAGGTAGGATGGAAGGAGGTGACCAGCCACACAGTTTCACCCAAAAAACCAAAATAAGAAAAAGTAAAAGAAAGTGGCGGCAGCACTCCACAGAGGGGAACAGTAGGTAAAATATAAATTTAATTCAAAACAGGGGCGGTGGCGCCCAATAAAAGCAATAAAACCAAACAAGCAAGGATGATGGTAAATACAACAGTACAAACACATATAATATGCAATGGCCTATTAGTAGAGGCAGCTAGGTGATGAATGGCGTCCTGGATATAGTGATAACCGCGGATAATCCACTGGGCAAATAGGATGGTGAATGGCCCCTCTATCAGCAATATCACTATGACGTTAGCTGTAGGTAAAATATATCTCTCAGCAGCAGTCCGCTGGTTCGTAATGCACCTGTATAAGCAATGTCACTGTGATGTTGGCTGTTGGTACAATATATCTCTCAGCAGCAGTCCGCTAGTTCGCAATGCACATTGTAGGTGTTAGTTCATTGGCTGCTCACACACCGGACAAAGCACTTGGTGTGTGGACCAGTGTACCGGTATAGTGCTGTGGTGCCGTGCCTAGCGCTGTCCTGCTGGACTATGCGGTGCAATGTCAACATATGCTCCAAGAGAAGGATTGGGATCCAAATAGCTATTATCCAATAAGAAGAATACTATCTGTACGATATACAGACACTATTACGCCAAGCACTAGGACCCAGAGGCACACTGACAGCCCCGTCTACTTCCTCCCTGAGGTCACGTGGGACGCCGCGTTAGACCCGAACACCACGCGGGACGCCGCGGGTGCACCTGGAGGAGCAGCGCCCCAAGATACATCAGACCAGCAAAGGTAAGGGGCCTTACCAGTGTGATTCTACTGAAAAATATATGCACTAATACCGGAGGTCTGCATTGAGTGACATTGCACCGCATAGTCCAGCAGGACAGCGCTAGGCACGGCACCACAGCACTATACCGGTACACTGGTCCACACACCAAGTGCTTTGTCCGGTGTGTGAGCAGCCAATGAACTAACACCTACAATGTGCATTGCGAACTAGCGGACTGCTGCTGAGAGATATATTGTACCAACAGCCAACATCACAGTGACATTGCTTATACAGGTGCATTACGAACCAGCGGACTGCTGCTGAGAGATATATTTTACCTACAGCTAACGTCATAGTGATATTGCTGATAGAGGGGCCATTCACCATCCTATTTGCCCAGTGGATTACCCGCGGTTATCACTATATCCAGGACGCCATTCATCACCTAGCTGCCTCTACTAATAGGCCATTGCATATTATATGTGTTTGTACTGTTGTATTTACCATCATCCTTGCTTGTTTGGTTTTATTGCTTTTATTGGGCGCCACCGCCCCTGTTTTGAATTAAATTTATATTTTACCTACTGTTCCCCTCTGTGGAGTGCTGCCGCCACTTTCTTTTACCATGTCCTATTCTTGCCCGCAATTGCGGACAAGTATAAGCATCTCTATAGGGCTGGTGGCAAGGTGTGTTGTGGATCCGCAACTTGCTTGCTTTTGATTGCTTATATTACATCTCATTTGTGGGGTGTTGATAGGAGATCAATCTGTTTTTAACAGGTCAGTGTCCTACTAAAAGTGAAGCCAGGATGTGGCTACAAAGCAGCTTGGTATCAACCATGTTTCAGCACCATAAGCCCACCTGAACCCCCTTGTAGACCACACCTTTCTTCTGTTGATGTCGAGAGACATAACTTTATCTGAAAAAAGGCCTGAGTTAGGGGACTCAAGGTCAGATAGTTATCATGATTGCCTGAGCAAAGATGAGTCATGGGAGGAGGTAGCCAAGCTGTCTTTTGAAATGGAGTGAAGGACAGGGAGAAGAGCTAAATATGATAAAATTGGTAAATGGGATACAATGCTCCTTTGTCCGCAGTTGATAAATGTGGAAAAAGGGAATGTAAACTGTCACAAACACATGCAAAACAGATGCAACTGGCAAAAAAATGGACAGTGTTTTCCTTTTTTTTCCTGATGGAAAATAAACATAAAAATTTACTTGGTTGGTTGTGTGCTAAAGTGTGCCCTAAAATATGCTAAATATGCTAAAATATATAATATATTTATAATATATTATATTTATAATATTATTTATTTATAATAAGATTCCATATATAAAATTTGTTTTATTGTGTTCATTTATTGCTGCTGACTATAATGATTGTGCTTTTTTTTTTTTTTTTCTTTGGCAGGGGAGCATCTTAGAGTATGTCCTCAGGAATATACATGCTGCACAACTAAAATGGAAAATAAACTTAGCCAGCAAAGTAAATTGGAATTTGAAAATCTAGTTCAAGAAACAAGTCATTTTGTCCGCACAACCTTTATATTGTGGCATAGAAAGTTTGATGGTAAGTACAATATTAACACTTGGAATTTCTATCTTATTAATAAAGATTATTAGATTGGCAAAAAACATATAAAATAATTTTTTAAGTCAGTTTAAGCTAGTTTCACACTAACCAAAATAAAATAATAGCTGATCTCAGGGAGACCAGCTACAGAAAACACAGCTGAGCCTCATTTAAGAGTCTCAACACAGCAATCCAAAGTGTAAAGCTCCCTAGTTTCACACTAGCGGCAAGCGCTCACGTGCCCCCGGACTACCGCTCCTTTGACTATAATAGGGGCAGACCAGAGTTCCGGCGGCAGCACAGCAAACATGCCGAGAGGCAGCCAGAATAAAACAAGCACATGTCTGCCAAAGTTCCTTGCCGTTAGTGAGAAAGTACCCTTAGAATTTTATTAGTTATCTCTGCTTAAAGGGGTTGTTTAACTAAGATTTGTGACTGACAAACAGAAAATGAGATAAAAAATATAAAAAAAACTTCACCTTTAGAAAGTCCTACTATTCCAGTGCAGTACAGCTAGTTTTCAATGTCTGTTGGGCTGGAATGAATGTTCTTCCATGTCTGGTTATATGACCCATGCAGCCAATCACTGGACTCAGCAGTGACATGAGCACAAACGCACATGACTGCAGAGACTTGGCATTAAAAGTAAATTTTTAAAAATAAATAATTTGTTAATTTAAAATAGCTCACTATGCTCCCCCTAAATGTACAACAGCTTACCAGGTAACAATTTCTGGTTGTGGGTGATGTGTAGAGGGAATTCTAGTATAGAATATATCTCTCTGAAGCTTGTAAGCGCCAAATGCTCTACAGTAAAATTCTAACGAGCTAGTGTAAAGGTAGCAGTTTGAGTCTCTACTTCAGGGGGCATCAACCTTTCGGAACTCCAACTTCTGTGAAACTACAACTCCCAGCATGCACACTTGCTCAGCTTTCGTAACTCCTATATAAGTGCTCCTCTTCTACTCTACAGGTATCTTACATTTTTCCAAAGATAGCAGTGAAAGTCTTGTACAGAGGTATATTGAATTAAATGGAGACTACTGTATCCTATAATTTTAGCGGAAAGTGGGTTTAACATCATCATCATAAATTTGATTCTTTACTGTAAGAGCAGTGAGTCTATAAAACACTCTGCTAGAGGAGGTTGTGAGGATGGTTATGAGGATGGTTGTTTCATTGTATAAGTTCAAAATGGGCCTGGATGTCTTTCTTGAAAATAATATCACAAGTTATGGGTACAAGATTTCTGGAGAAGGAACAATTAATTCTTCTTTGAAACAATTTTCCCCTAATATGGGTCAATTGGCATCTGCTTCATGGGCTTTTTGCCTCTCTCTGGATCAATACATTAGGACTTTAGACATTGAACTTAATGGTCCTGTGAGAGTTGAGCTGAACTTGTATTTTAAGTTCGGCGTCCAAGTTCGGGTTCGGGTTATCGAAGAATCCTGTTCTGGATTCCGCTACCACGGACCATAACGGCATTGGAATCCATAAGGGATTCTTCAATGAACCCGAACCTTGAACAACACTAAGGACCTGGGGTGACATCACCATCATGTGATCAGTGCAGGGGCGTGCCTCAGTACTGGATAACCTCTTATCCAATTCAGTGCTGAGCCACGCCCCTGCACTGATCAAATGACGGTGACGTCACCCCAGGTCCTTAGTGTTGTCCAAGGTCTGGGTTGATTGAATAACTCCTTATGAATTCCAAATGCCGTTATGGTCCGTGGTAGTGGAATCCATAACGAGATGCTTCGATAACCCGAACTTTGGACGCCGAACTTAAAATACAAGTTCGCTCAGCTCTAGTCCTGTGTCTTTTTAAACCTCCAAGTGGTTCTCCGGGAATTAATAAAATTACAGAAAAGTAACTTGCCCTGCCTTGTGATTAGGATGAGTTTTGTCTGTACTAATTGGATGGCAGACATTTTATATTCTCTGTTGATTGCTCCCTAGACAAAACAAGCCATTATAACTAATGAATGGTATTTGGTAATGTATTTTATAATAAAGTAATATTTATTTTCAGCGATTTTATTAATCCCCACAGAAACCTTTTAAATCAAACACAATTTGTTAAACTATATCAGAATATATATTCAGAATAGAGCATCTCACCACTCCATTGAGGATCACATAGAATGATTTTTGATGGTGTAGTAAACAAAACATCCATGTCAATGGCTGCCCAATGAGTGGAGTGTTCCGAATCATTTAAAAGCTGCCAGCAACCTGTCCTAGAATGTGAGCAGGACTAGTTGCCTCCACTTGCAGAGCTGCGTAGAGGTTTGAGGAAGTTGGGCCTTATTATACACTATGCTCTGGTACTTATAATACACATTGGTGAGCATTCCTGTCAGGCTGCTCAGTAATAATGGCATATCATAAGCAGTATCACATTTCCATCTATTGTAGAGCAGTGTAGGGAGGCCCTGCCCATCAACCTCACTGAAGCTCTTCAAGTAGAGGCAATCAGTCTTGCCCACATTGTTAGACAGGATGCTTGCGGCCATTTTAAATAATTCCTGGAGAGCCCCCTTTAATTGTAGGTTCATCACACACCAAGGTAAAGATACATTTTATTGAACCATGTTAAAACCTAGGGCCTGCACACCTAAAAAGGCACGTGTTTCAGACCTTTAGTTTGGTCTTTCACCAAAGCATGCTTAATCATGCTATGATTAAGGACCAAACTAATCATCGTAATTGTGTGAATGTCTGCTTAAGGGGTGTACACCATAGGTTTTAACGTGGTTCATTAAAATAGATTTTTTTTTCCCCTGGTGTGTGCTGGGTCTCCAATTAAGATTTGGACACCTTTAACTATGTGTAACTCTCTTTGTAAGGGTTATAATTTGGTCCTGGCCCTAGATGTGTTTAACCCATTCAGGATACAAAAAAGTGGGTTGGGACAACACCATCCGTGGTCCACAGACCATGTGTCCATAATGTGGCGGTGCACGCGATGTCAGGTCCTGGCCCTCGGACCCCTTGTCTAATACGGTCAACCAAATGGAAAATCGCAGCACTACAAAGTCTTCAATATTTCTTTATTCCACCCCAAAAATGCAACGTTTCAACTCACTAGGAGTCTTTATCAAGCATACATTGTAACAATAGTAAGACAAATATATACACAGTGCCCTCATCCTATTGGCTGCAAGTACGACCCTGGAGGTCATATCCGCCTACTTCCTGTGACAGCACCACAAATCTATACATGGTAAGACCACTGAACTCAATTCCAAAATAAATCACAAAGGTATTCCATATCATAAATAATGCACTCGAAGAAGCAATGAACAATGCATACTGACCAAAAAAGGGTAGCTCTACATGCAGCAGGTGTATCGATCCTATGCCCATGCTCCAGTGACGACCACATCGCATGATCGGCATAATGAGCGCTGCTTTACGACTAAAATAAGATGGCTCTATGTGCAGCTTGTATATCCATCCTGTGCGCATGCGTGTCTGGTATAGACTCCATTTTCTCCCCAGCTGCAATCGTTTTGGACAAAGTATTGAGACCATATGCCACTGTTGCTTCATCTTTTGTCAAGGACACTATGGACTTCCTGAACAAATTGACTGAGCTCGTTTTTGAAACGGACAATAGACTTGTCTCTTTTGATGTGGCCAGCCTCTATACGTGCATAGAACACGAGTTGGGCCTGGAGGCTGTGAGATGGGCCCTGAGAGACTCTGGCCAAACAAGAGAGACTTGTGAATTTATATTGGTGTTACTTGAGATCCTCCTGTATTGCAATTATTTCTGTTTTGATGGACAGTACTATATGAAGTGCCACAGGACCGCTATGGGGTCTAATATGGCCCCGACCTATGCCAATATTTATATGACATTTGTGAAAGAATGTCACATATACCCATCTACCCCCTTTCGGTATGAGAGGGGGTGGATGAGGTATATTGATGACATTTTCCTGATCTGGACTGGCACTGACTCTGAGTTTCAGCTTTTCCATGATTTTCTTAATCACATCCATCCACAACTTAAATTTACTAGGGTGGAATCCAGACAGTCTCTACAGTTTCTCGATACCCTGGTGTATGTGTCAGACAGTCACCTGCAGACGGACCTATTCATTAAACCCACTGACCGCAACAACCTTTTAAGGTATGATAGTGATCACCCTAAGGGTATGATCAGTTCCCTCCCCTATAGCCAGATGTTGCGAGTCAGAAGGATTGTCTCCGAGGAAACGAGAGTAGAGAAACGACTTGAGGAAATGGGACAAAAATTTATGGACAGCAGGTATCCTAAACGCTTGGTCACCCGGCACCAAGACAGGGTGAGAAGGACTGTATGGACTAATTTGCTGACAGCTAGGGTTGCTGAAAGCCAAACCCCCAGAATACCATTTGTTTCCACACAAATTAAAAGGATGGTGGAATCACTGAGGCGTAATTGGAACATACTAACACAATCTTTCCCTGCCATCAAAGAGTTTCAGGCCCCCCACTTTTGTCGTATAGGCGACCCATGAATTTGGGCAACAAACTTACACACACTTCAGTTAATACTTCCACAGTTAAAACCAAAAGGAGAACAGGATGTTTTCCTGTCTCGGGTGTTGCAATTGCAACAATTTGTTGAAAGGGGTGGATTTTACTCACCCATGTTTTGGCAAAAACTAAAATATAAGGGATTTTTACACCTGTGCATCTGATTTTATTATCTATACATTACAATGCCCCTGTGGTTTACTTTATGTGGGGGGGACAACGCAGGCTTGCAAACTCAGAATTAATCAGCATCGATACAGTATTAGGAAAGTACTCAGTAAAAGAGGGACCGGCCATGACCCTGTGGAAAATGATCTCCCGGTTCCTGAACATTTTTTTAGGAATGGACACAACATATCACAACTCAGTTTTTGGATTATTGACGGAGTTCGCCCCCTTGGTAGGGGAGGGGACCGCGAAAAACTCCTTAAATGCCTGGAGATCAGTTGGATTTACGAACCGGATACCCTGGAACCTAGGGGTATGAACCGAGACTTTAAGATAGGCTCACTTTATTAGCCCAAAACCTCAGGATGTATGGTTTTTTATACGTATTGTGTTTTATTGTTAGTTTATGTCTCACTATAATGGTATTGACTCCGCTCTCTTCTTCACATAGGGCTTCTTGTGACCAGAATTTGGACATTTTCTATGACAATATCTAGCTTTGGCAACCGAATGATGAAGAACAGGTTCTCTTCTAGGGGTCTCTGCTTATATTGATGCCCGCTATTGGTTAGTGGCTGCGATGTGTTGGTATGGTGTATATTTTAGTTATGTTGTCCTGATTGGACACTTATAGGTGGTAGGTTGGTGCTTTGTGACCAAAAGTCACCCCCTCACTTATGTAAGGGATGCATTTGTAGACACTCCTTAAGAATCCCCTCATCGACTGGTACATGTATATCGCCTGTGGATCAGGGATTGACATCACCCGACACACTGGCAGAATAGCATATGACTACCATGTGACCTTCTTTCAGTGTGTGCACCTTACCCACCTAGCTTATTTTGCATTACCCGTTATCAGGTCTATGTATTCTGGACACCATCCAACACACGCAATTATAGTGTATGATTATATGCCTTAAGGGTACTGATCCCATTCTTATAGATCCCTAGGGTACTGGTTCTTCACTTTGGACTGCCCCTTTATTTACTATCTGCATCTTTTGCCGGTACTGTCATTTTTACAAATGGTCATTTGCCACGAGTCTATTATCAAATGTTTGTGGCCAACAACTCCTTATGTATGATGGAAATTAAGAATGCTATGATTCCGTTCTATTTTGACATGTCCCCGCTTATCAAGAGGATTTACATTAGATTAGCACATACATTCTGGACATGCAATATGGCCAGCCTCCGCTACCTCACTACCCACATACCAATGGGGGTGTGTTAAATGACGTACAGGCCAACAGGAGTACACGCAAGCGTACTCCGCCTACCGATAGCTTTAGGGACCTGTGGTCTTGCGAAGAAATATTGAAGACTTTGGAGTGCTGCGATTTTCCTTTTGGTTAACCCATTCAGGACACATGACGTACCGGTACGGCATGTTTCCCGAATCCTTAAGGACACATGGCGTACCGGTATGTCATGTGAGTTCCGATCACTGCCGCACGGCTGGCAGTGATCTTAACTGGGTGCCTGCTAAAATCCTTCAGCAGGCACCCCAGACATGCGCTGGGGTCCTGTGACCCTCCCGCATTGTCGATAGCTGCAAACAGCAGGTCAATTCAGACCTGCGGTCTGCAGCGCTAATGCAAGATTCTGATCCCCGTGGTCCGTGACCACAGGGATCAGAAACTTCATATAGCTTTTTATCATATAGTTAACCCCCTTCCTCTGTGTCCATTGTGCCTGCGGGCACAGCAGGAGGGGAGGATTGCGGGCATTGCGGGAGGCGGGCGGGAGGCGCGCGGCAGTGTGGGGGGATCATCTGCCTGCCCCCGTTCATTCTCAGGATGGCTGAGCGGTTGAATCAGAGTGTTAGCTCATTGACATCTGTCCGTAGTATGTATGGTAGGGGTTACCAGGAAGAGAGCTCACTCCCTCTCCCATCGGGGGCTGCTGTGCCTTTGCAGCCCACAGACAGGATGGAATTGCAGAGAGAGGGAGCCCCTCCTTCCCCTTCCCCCTCTGCTCAGTTGTGGCAGACGGGGAAGGTTCCCATGGCAACATAACGCCTTCTCAGGCATCCTGCTGTCCATGGTGCTGAACAGATCTGTGCTAAAGTCAGAGATCTGTTCAGACAAAAGTGTAAGTGAAATACAGTACAGTACACTATATAGTGTACTGTACTGTATTATACTAAACATCAGACTCACTGGATCTTCAAGAACCAAGTGGGTCTGGGTAAGAAAAATGTTAAAAAAGTAAAAATAAAAACACATTTATCACTGATTAAAAAAATAAATAAATTCCCTACACGTTATATATCACCACGTCCATAACGACCTGATCTATAAAACGGTCATGTTACATTCCCGCATGGTGAACGCCATAAAAAAATAAAAATAAAAACTATGATTAAATTGAAATATTGCCCACCTTACTTCCCAAAAAGGCAATAAAAGTGATCAAAAAAGTTGTATGTACCCCAATATAGTACCATTCAAACCGTTGCCTCTTCCCGCAAAAAATGAGACCCTACATGAGACAATGACCCAAAAAAAAATATATATGGCTCTCAGACTAAAACATGATTTTTTGTTTCAAAAATGCTTTTTTAATGTTAAACGTAAAACAAAATAAAAAAGTAGACATATTAGGTATAGTCACGTCCGTAAGACCCTGCTCTATGAAAATACCACATGACCTAAACCCTGAGGTAAACACCGTAAAAGAAAACGGTGTAAAAACAATTTTTTGTCACCTTACATAACAAAAAGTGTATTAGCAAGCATTCAGAAAAGGCGTATGCCCCCCACAATGGTGCCAATCTAACAGTCATCTCATTCCGCACAAAATTACATAAGACAATCACTACATAAGACAATTGCCCAAAGAAAAGAAAAAAAACTATGTCTCTCAGACTATGGAGCCACTAAAATGATTTTTTTGTTTAAAAATGATATTATTGTATAAAACTTAAATAAATTTAAAAAAGTAAACATATTAGGTATCCCTGCTTCCGTAACAACCTGCTCTATAAAATTAGCACATGATCTAATCTGTCAGATGAACAATGTAAATAAGAAAAAATAAAAACTGTGCCAAATCAGCAATTTTTTGGCAAATTTTCCATTTTAATCTATTTTTTCCCGTAACTAAGCAAGGGTTAACAGCCAAAAAAAACTCAATATTTATGGCCCTGATTCTGTAGTTTGCAGAAACACCCCATATGTGGTCGTAAACTGCTGTATGACCAAACGGCAGGGCACACAAGGAAAGGAGCGCCATATGGTTTTTGGAAGGCAGTTTTTGCTGGACTGGTTTTTTGACACCATGTCCCATTTAAAGCCCCCTGATGCACCCCTAGGGTATAAACTCCAAAAAGTGATCCCATTTAAGAAACTACACCCCTCAAGGTATTCAAAACTGATTTTACAAACTTTGTTAACCCTTTAAGTGTTCCACAAGAGTTAATGGCAACTGGAGATGAAATTTCATAATTTCTATTTTTTATTATTTTGCCTCAAAAAGTATAATATAGAGCAACCAATAATCATATGTACCCTAAAATAGTACCAAAAAAACAGCCACCTTATCACGTAGTTTCCAAAATGGGGTAACTTTTTGGGTTTCTACCTAGGGGTGCATCAGGGCTTCAATTGGGACATGGTGTCCAAAACCAGTCCATCAAAACTGCCTTAGAAAACCACAAGGCGCTCCTTTCCCTCTACACCCTGCCGTGTGGTCGTACAGTAGTGTACAACCACATATGGGGTGTTTATGTAAACTGCAGAATCAGAGTAATAAATTTTGAGTTTTGTTTGGCTGTCAACCCTTGCTTTTTTACCAGAAAAATTTTTTAAAATGGAAAATCTTGCAAAAAAGTTAAATTCTGAAATTTCATCTCCATTTGCCATCAACTCTTGTGGAACACCTAAAGGATTAACAACATTAGTAAAATCAGTTTTGAATACCTTGAGGGGTGTAGTTTCTTAAATGGGGTCACTTTTAGGGAGTTTCTACTGTAGGGGTGCATCAGGGGAGCTTCAAATGTGACATGGTGTAAATAAACCAGTCCATCAAAATCTGCCTTCTAAAAACCACACAGCGCTCCTTTCCCTATACGCCCTGCTGTGTGGCCGTACAGTAGTTTACGACCACATATGGGGGTTTTCTGTCAGAGCAAGTCAGAGCAACAAAGATAGAGGCTTGTTTGGCTGTTAACCCTTGCTTTGTTAGTGGAAAAAATGGATTAAAATGGAAAATTTTACAAAAAATTGAAATTCTGAAATTTCATCTCCATTTGTCAATAACTCTTGTGGAGCACCTAAAGGGTTAACAATGTTTGTAAAATCTGTTTTGAATATCTTGAGGGGTGTAGTTTCTAAAATGGGGTCATTTTTGGGTGGTTTCTATTTTGTAAGCCTCACAAAGTGACTTCAGACCTGAACTGGCCCCTAAAAAATGGGTTTTTAAAAACTTCAGAAAATTTTCAAGATTTGCTTCTAAACTTCAAAGCCTTGTAATGTCCCCAAAAAATAAAATGACATTCCCAAAATGATCCAGACATGAAGTAGACACATTGGGAAAGTAAATTAATAACTTTTGGAGTTATTACTATGTATTATAGAAGTAGAGAAATTGAAAGTTGGAAATTTGCTAATTTTTTCAAAATTTTGGTAAATTTGGTATTTTGGTATGTGTGTGGGGGCACTCAGATACATGGTACACGGATTGTATACATAATTGTAAATTTAATGGTTAAAAAATGCAATGGTAATATGCAAATAATACAACTAATATAATACAACTAAAAACAAATAACTAAGATCTCAGATTAAAAAGTCCATCTTGTAAAATCGTATATCCACCAATGGTCCGTATACAGATAAATCACACAATGGTGTGGACAGGAACCAAATGTTCAGGTGACTATACTGTCCCAATAGTAAATATTGGCAGCAGAAGCGATCTTCACCCTGTTTGGGTTTAGCGCCCTTTGGAGTGATAGTCAATGTGTACACTATGCACAATGCAATATGAGCACATACAGAGATGGTTACTTTACCGCTCCTCCTGTAGTGCCGGCAATCTCCCTTGTTCTTGCTATCAGCGGTGATGCGGGTGCGTGCCTTTCCTCTGCCAGGACCTGCGACGTCCCACGTGGTCTTTCCGTCACTAAGTGGCGTCCCACGTGACGGGGGCGGGCGCGTCCAATTGGTTGCTAGTCTCCTGGACGCTAAGGTCGAGGCCGCTACCTCTGAAGGGATATCTTTCAAAGTGGTAATATCGGAAGAGCGATTGCCTTGTTCTCAATTCAAAGGGATATAATGTAAAGCTTCTCCCAATATATATTCATAAAGTAGCTTGCCCGGTACCGGGCATAGTGTACACATTGACTGTCACTCCGAAGGGCGCTAAACCCAAACAGGGTGAAGATCGCTTCTGCTGCCAATATTTACTATTGGGACAGTATAGTCACCTGAACATTTGGCTCCTGTCCACACCATTGTGTGATTTATCTATATACAGACCATTGGTGGATATATGATTTACAAGATGGACTTTTTAATCTGAGATCTTAGTTATTTGTTTTTAGTTGTATTATATTAGTTGTATTATTTGCATGTTACCATTGCATTTTTAACCATTAAATTTACAATTATGTATACAATCCGTGTACCAGGTATCTGAGTGCCCCCACACACATACCACTATTACTTGTTTTTGACGGTTTAGGGTGAACCGGCGGGTGTGCACCGATTCACGTTGGTGAAGTGGGTGGAGCCACTGTCCTCCTCCTTGTATACTAAATTTGGTATTTTGTTAAATAAAAATTTGTCTTTTTAACTTCATTTTACTTGTGTCATGAAGTACAATATGTGACGAAAAAACAATCTCAGAATGACCTGGATAAGTAAAGCGTTTTAAAGTTATCACCACATAAAGTGACACTGGTCAGATTTGCAAAAAATGGCCTGGTCCTTAAGGGGTTCAACATGTTTTACTCAAATTGAGGATGATGAAATGGTTCATTTCAATAGTTTAATTGGCTCTGTTTATAATGGAATTCAACAGGTCTAATTAGTGGCATATAGCTTTTCATGTAACTGACAAACTATGTAGTCTTAGACTCTTGAGGAAGTATGCTATGCTTAGTAATAGATACATTTAATTTGGTGTATATCATACAAAACATGCGCTCTAAGTGTGCGGAATGTATTGTGGTCTCACAAGAGCTAATTTACTCATTGGATGAAAAAAATAATTGACAGCTATATTGAGTGATCATAATGTTTCTGTTTCTAGTAATTTTTCTGTATTAAATTAAAGCAATATCAATCAAAACGTCTATCACGATTGCACTTCAGTGCTGGAACAGAACAAAGTAAACATCATATATTTGTTATGTAATAAATTGTCATTACACCATGTGGAGTGATTTAGCCAGATGTCTTAAGAGATATTATACTTGCAACTCAAGAACTTTTATGGAGAGAAACAATAAAAGAAAATATCTTTGAACATAAAATTGATTCTTGCTGCTCATAATGTAAAATAAAAAACAAACAATAAAAAGATGCTTAATGCTTAAAGTGTGCATATTAGCCTACTGCTGAATAGGTCTTTATTATTGGCCTGCACAGAATGGAAATAATTTTTTTTTTAGAAAAAAGAACATTAAAGTATTGCCACAAATTGGTGACAGTAATCTGTAATCACCAGGAATTTATTCAACCTTGCAATTAAGCCTGAAAGCTGTAACTGGCTTCTTGTTCTCTTTCAAAGATTAGGTTTATTGAAACTCACGATCCAGTTATTTTTGTGTAGTGCATTAAATACCATTAAGAATAGTTGCTTAAAATTTAATAGAAAGGAACTTTTATTTTTTGTTAAAAATATATAAACAACCAAAAATAAGTTTTTAAACAATTTCTAACAAGATGGTAAAATTGGCTATAATTCAGTAAATCAGAACAGTAGCTAAGCTTTAATAATAATTCCATTTTAATTACTTTCAGAGGTATTTGACATGTCTATGGTGGGTTAAAAGGGTTGTCCAGGGTTTTTAAGTAATGGACAATCCTCAGAATAGGTCATCACTAGCTGAACGCCAGGGTTCTGACATCCTGCATTCCTGCCTATCAGCTGGTCATGTCGGATAAAACCTGTGCAAACCTCACAGTTGAGAAGTAGGTACGATTCTATTTAATATATGCAATACTGTGATTACTAGAACCTATAGAGATAGCAGTATTACCATTACTTGTATTTAAGAATGAGTGAACTGGTTTGTGATTCGGTGAATAGGAAGGAGCCATCCCATTGAGGTGAATTGGGACAGCAGGACCTATAAGTACAACTACTTGCAACTGCACAATTAGCTGTTCCAGTAAGAGGAACACAGCATCCATATGAGTGCTTTTAATTATATATATTTTCACACAGTGAATTTGGCAGAGATGTTTTCCAACCTTCTAAACAAGCTAATGTAGCAAAGCTAGAAAAATGGCCATCCTCACTTCTGAAACTAACCCTTTCAGGACAAAACAGGAGTAAAGCAGATGAAAACAGCTTTTCCAGTTGCAAGAACTTAAAGGGAACCTTTGGGTGAATACTATTTCTATTATGGAGACCAGTTGATATACGTGACCACATGGTGTAACATCTGCTTGTATCAGGTTTAGGAAAGCTAATTTGAATATCTTTCACAGAAATCCATAGGGGCATTGTTTGGCCTGCAATACTGCGCAAAAGTACTCTGCATACTAGGGGCTCTCCATAATGAGAACTAGTACCCCTAAGACAATTAATATATATTATTGAGAACACACCATCAAGTGCCATTGCAAAAGTATATGTTAATGTATACATTTTTTGTAGAACTCTGCAGGATAGAAAAGCATAATGTATTATGTTTTACATCCTGTTCCCCTCAACCTATATGTTAAAGGAAGGGCAAAAATGTGATGCTAACCCAACCTAAAAGTGACCCCAGGCATATAAAACCATGAACCCCTTACCAGTCATCATAGTTATGTTACATAAAACATTGGATGAGTGGTTATCAATTTTTCTTTTCAATATCTGTACATAAAGGTTGCTCCAATTGGGAAATGGTTATGGGTGTGATAAAACAACAACATAAGCATTTCTTACTTGTTTATCCCCTGATCTAGTGCTGCTTCTGCCCTCCCACCCAGTCTCTGTTTATTGGCTGTAGCAGTAACATGCTTATAGGCCCACATGATCTGCTGTAGCCAATCACTGGCTTTGCTGGTATATGGCACAATACTGAGGTCAGTTATTAGCTGCCAGTGTCATGTGGGTATACAGGTATATATCCCCTGCAAGTAAACAGAGTGTAAGGAAGGATGGAAGTTTAATCATATCTTAGGCAATTTTTTAAGGGGGGATGGCGGCCAGGGAAGGTGTTCTCTACAAACGGCTTGAGAAGGGAGCAATGGAAGACTTGGTGGACCTTGATGGAATGTGGGAGGTCCAGCCGGAAGGTGACTTCATTAATCCGGCCAGAGATCCGGAAAGGCCCTATGTATTTTTAGCCCAGTTTCTGAGCGGGTACCTTCAGTCTTAGGTTTCTTGCGGAGAGCCACACTTGATCTCCAAGTCCGGAGCGGGTCTACGACGTTTGTCTGTCGCCCGCTTAAAGCATCTCTGAGCCTCAAGGAGATTATTAGAAATGTTTTCTTGTGCCTCTTGTAAACTTGCCAGGCGTTCGGCCACAGCTGGAAGCGTGGAGGTGATGGGCAGGCGTGGGATGAAAGCTGGATGCAGGCCAGTGTTGGCGTAGAAAGGACTGTAATGGGTGGAACTGTGTTCCGCATTGTTGTAGGAAAACTCGGCCGTAGGAAAGTGGTCCAACCAGTCATCCTGCAAATGAGTGATGAAATAACGTAGGTACTGCTCGAGGTTCTGGTTTGTTCTCTCTGTCTGCCAATAGACTGGGGATGGAAAGCGGAGGACAGGTTTACCGTGATCCCAAGGGCCAGGCAGAAGTCTTTCCAGAATTTAGAGGTGAATTGAACTCCTCGGTCAGAGACCACATCATCCGGAACCCCTTGTAACCTAAAGATTTCACGGAATACCAGGTCAGCCGTCTGTTTGGCAGTGGGTAGGCCCTTGCAGGGATGAAATGGGCCATCTTGGTAAGGCGGTCCACGACGACCAGAATGGTGTTCATCCCTTTTGAAGGGGTAGGTCAACCACAAAGTCCATAGAAATTGAACCCCAAGGGTGGGAGGGGATGAGGAGTGGTCGCAGAAGCCCCACGGGTGAAGAGCGGGAGTCTTGTTGCGGGCACAGACCGTGCATGAGGAGACAAACCTTTAGTATCTTCCTTATACGTCGGCCACCAGAAGGAGCGGGACAGGAGTTCCTGGGTCTTTCTTGTACCTGGATGGCCAGCCAACTTGGTATTGTGGTTATATTTTAGTACATCGAGCCGTGCCATTTCTGGTTTGTACAGTTGTCGATCCAGGTATACCCAGAAGCCACCCTTGAGGGTGAGGTTGACGTCTTCTGCTGGGTGGGAGAGGAAGGGGTCCTTTTCATAAGCCTTCTTGATTGACCCCAGGAGTTCCTTTGGGTAGGTAGCTCCTAAGACCTTTTTCTTGGGTAGAATGCTGGCTTTGCCCTTGTTGTCCTGTGAAGGTTCAGAGAACATCCTGGAAAGGGCATCTGCTTTGCCATTCTTCGACCCCGGGCGATATGTGATAATGAAATTGAATCGAGAGAAAAAAGGCTCCATCTGGCTTGTCTGGCAGAAAGCCTCTTGGCAAAACGGATGAATTTGAGGTTTCGGTGGTCAGTAAACACAGTTATGGGATTGATGGCCCTCTCAATAGATGTCTCCACTCCGAGAAGGCATCTTTGATTGCCAGCAACTCCTTATTCCCGTTGTCATAGTTCCTCTCTGCGGGGACATTTGGCGAGAGAAGAAGGCGCAAGGGTGTAAAAGCATCTTTTCTCCCGTACGTTGTGATAGGACAGCGCCTACTGCAGTGTCGGAAGCGTCCACTTCAACTGTGAATGGCAGTTCGGGATTAGGATGGATCAGAATTGGAGCAGACGTGAAGAGGATTTAAGCTTGGTGAAGGATACCTGTGCTTCGGGTGTCCAGGAAAAGGGCACAGTCTTTTTGGTTAACTGGGTAATTGGAGTAATGATTTTTGAGAAGTTCGAATGAATTTTCGGTAAAAGTTGGCGAAGCCGACAAACCTCTGTATTTCCTTTTCGTTCTTAGGGGGAGGCCAATCTATTACAGCCTGAATCTTCCGAGGATCCATACTTAGCCCTTCCGGGGAGATGATGTAACCGAGAAACTGGGTGGTGGTCTGTTCGAACTCGCATTTCTCGAGCATGATGTAAAGGGACTGCTCACGGAGTCTTTGTAACATCTTGCGGACATGTTCGTGATGTTGTTTGAGATTTTCCGAGAAAATTAAAATATCGTCCAGGTACACCACTACGAACAGATCCAGCATGTCCCTAAGGACGTCATTAATGAAATGTTGGAAAGTGGCTGGGGCATTGCAAAGCCCGAAGGGCATAACTAAGTATTCAAAATGTCCGTATCCTGTGCGAAAGGTGGTCTTCCATTCATCCCCGGGGCGAATGCGAACCAGATTATAGGCCCCTCGAAGATCGAGCTTCGTAAAGACTTTTGCCGCCCGGAGTCTCTCGAGAAGTTCCGAAATCAGGGGAGAGGGTAACGTTTTTTACCGTAACATCATTCAGCTTGCGGTAGTCAATGCAAGGGCGTAGAGAGGAGTCTTTTTTCTCCACGAAGAAGAAGGGTGCTCCCGCGGGGGAGGTGGAGGGTCGAATGAAGCCCTTCTTTAGGTCCTCGTCCAAGTAGTCCTTCAGAGCCTTGAGTTCAGGCTCCGAGAGGGAGTAGATGCTGCTGAAGGGTATTTCAGCCCCAGGTAGTAACTCAATTGGGCAGTCATATAGTCGATGCGGGGGCAGCTTGCCCGCGTTTTTTTTGTCACAGACATCCTGAAACTCGCTATATTGTGGAGGCAACAGCTCCTTGACAGTTGGTTCCGAGATGATAGATTCTTTGGGCATTGGGGAAGCAGGTTCATGCAGACAGTTCGAGGAGCAGAACTCGGATGTGAACCGTAGACAGCGGGTTTCCCAGTCCACCGAAGGGTTGTGAGTGGCTAACCACGGGATGCCCAAGACCACGGGAAACTTGGGGGAGGCAATCAAAGAGAAGTGGATCGTCTCGTGGTGGTCGGTTTTAATGTGGAGCTGTAAATCTGCGGTCTGATGTGTAACTGGTCCCGAGGAGAGGGGACCCATCCACTGTTTCCAGATCGATGGGGGCTGTCTTGGTTACGAGTGGAATGTTGTTCTCGTGAGCAAAAAATAAATCCATAAAATTGTCGCCAGCCCCAGAGTCGAGCATTGCGGAACAGAGAAGTTGCCGATCTCCGATGGTATTGACAATTGGAACGGTGAAGTGGGACCCGGTGGCTGCTAACTCAGTTGTCTCTGCAGTCACCGGTGGGGTTGCGGCCTGCCGCTGCTCTCACAGTTCAGTGACGGCAATGGTTCTGCGGGATTTGTTGGGGAATTTGATGGCAATGTGCCCTGGTTCCCCACAGTAGAGGCAGAGGCAGAGGCCAATCGTCGTTCTTTTTCTGCTACGGCCAGAGTCTTGCACACTGCGTCAACCTGCATCGACTCAATGGGAGGTTGGGCGACCTGCTGGGTAGTAGAGGAGAAAGAGTAAGTGGGTCTGTCGCCTTGGGACCAGAGCCTTTCTTTCCTTCTCTCGGTGAGCCTCTGATCAATACGGACACACACCTGAATGAAGTCATCCAAATCATCCGGGGCTTCAAGTCTGGCAAGTTCATCTTTGATCGCCTCCGATAGACCTCGCCGAAATTGGCTCCTTTGAGCAGCTGGGTTCCAGTTGGTGTCTGAGACCCAGCGGCGAAACTCGGCGGCGTACTCGGCAACAGAGCGTCTTCCCTGTCGAAGACTGTGTAGTCTTGCCTCAGCTGTCGCACAGCGATTGGGGTCATCAAAGACCTGGCTCATAGCTGTGATGAAAACATCCAGATCGCGCAACAGACGGCTATCGATTTCCACGTATGGAGACGCCCATGCCAGGGCCTCGTCCGTCAGGAGGTTAACAATGAACAATACTTTCTTCTCGTCAGTGGAAAAGGTGGCCGGATGCATCTGGAAGTAGATACGGCACTGATTGAGAAAGCCCGGTACTGGCGGCGATCTCCATTGAATTTCGAGGAAGTGGCATGCGGGTGTCTGCAGCCGCACCACGTACGTCCAGGAGTTGCCGTTGGAGCTCAATGATCTCCCCTGTTGACTCTGTACCAGGCCTTGAAGTTGCGAAAATTTCTCCTGGTAGGTGGTGCCAAACTCTTGCAGCTCAGACACCTGCTTGCGCAGGGTGGCCATTGCGGACTCCATGTTTTTTAGGCTGGTTATTCTGTTATGGATGGTAGTGTCAAACGAATCTCACCTTAGTCAGAGGACACCCAAGCTGGAAGTATGTAGTCCAGTGGCAAAGGCCCACAGAAGCAGGAGGCAGGTAGCGTGGTTGATCAGTCTGGGTCGGCAGCAGAGATGGCAGCAAGGTAACAGCAGGAGTAAATGGAGGCGTGGTCGGTGGTAAGCAGTGAGTCAATGCAGGCGGCAAATCAGCGAGGTCAAACGGTCCGGGCTGTCAACGATGGCAAATCAGCAGTAGTGGTGGAGGAGCAGAGAGGAAGCTTGCTACAGGCTTGGAGGCACAATAACCAGAAAAGGGCTGGGTTTAAGGGCTGGGTTTTATAGGGAAGTAGCAGGTGCAAGAGATTGGAATAATCAGCAGGACAAGGCAAGGACAAGAAAGGTAGTTAGAAGCTAGCTAGAGAATAGTCCAAGGAGAGACGGTAGCCTAGTGGGTAGAGCTACCGCCTGGGACATGACTGGCCACGGGTTCGAGTCCTGACAGTGGCTATCCAGCCCTGTGATGTCACAGCTGCTGTGAGCTGAGCATAGGTAGAGATGTGACAAGCACTAAGGACAGTGTTCAAGAAGCCTTTAATTGTGGAATATTGGATAGGAAGACTGCAGGAACAGTGTAGGGAGATCAAAGGGAGACTTTTTACACACTGTAGGGTGAGCATTGGGAGACTGCAGGGACAGTGCAGGCTCTGTAATCTGAAGCTGAAGGGATCCATAGGAGACAGCCAAATGTGCATCAATCCCTGTGTAGGCACAAAACCATCTAATTGAACAGTGTCCACCTTGTTTAATAGATAAGCAATTCCATTAGGTCTTGATTCTCAAATTGGATTGAATAATCTGTCTAATTTAACTGTTATTGGGGTACCCACCTTGTTTAATAGATAAGCAATTCTATTACTCTTTGATTATGAAATTGGGTTGAATAAGCTGTCTAATACTTCTGTTATTGGGGGAACCTTGTTTTATAGATAAGCAATTCTATGATGCCTTGATTCTCAAATTGGGGTGAATAAGCTGTCTACTTCTGTTAGTAGGGTGTCTATTCATGGAATGTGGGTAACAAAAGAGTGACACTGTGGAAAGAGGCGCTAAAATAATAACTTTATTGATGCATAGAAGATAAAAAATTATAATAAATGGGGTGATACATATAACCCTCTCTGGTTGTGTACATACAATAGATGGTGAGGTCAACAATTACTGAACAGATAGAGGATGTACACCAAATAGGTCATATGTGTCAGACAGTCCATTTGGACAATTCACTAGACTGACCTCCTCATCCAGACAAAACAAGCCTTTTGCTAGGAGGTCCACCTTGTTTCATAGATAAGCAATTCCATTAGGCCTTGATTCTCAAATTGGGTTAAATAAGCTGTCAAATACTATTGTTATTGGGGTGTCCAGCTTGGTTCATAGATAAGCAATTCTATTAAGCGTTGATTATGATATTGGGCTGAATAAGCTTCCGCATTAAACTGTTATTGTGGTGTCCACCTTGTTTCATAGATAAGTAATTCCAATAGGCCTTGATTCTCAAATTGGGCTGAATAACCTGTGAAATTTAACTGTTATTGGGGTGCCCACCTTGTTTAATAGATAAGCAATTCAATTTGGCCTTGATTCTGAAATTGGAATGAATAAGCTTTCTCAATTTAAGGGGTTATCTCAGTTTTTATGTTTTAACTCATCAGACATAAGGGGTTTAAAATTGACTTACTTTATCTGCAGTGTCTCCATTCTCAGATCTCACTGAGGGTCACATGTCCTGTTATGTCAGCTTCTCTCCTGCTCTGATGATGTCTCGTACACAAGCTTGAGGAGCAGGTCTGTGTCTATGCATGAGACATCACTGTACTGGCCACACCCCTTCATTGCTGTCTGTTGCTGTCTGCCCTCTAACTGGATTCTTCATAAAAGATTCACCCCTTCTACCATCAACAGCACATACTCAGAGCTGGAGGCTTTGGTGAGCAGCTGCAGGCAGTGAAGAGACACATGATCCTCATCCTACAGACACAGAGCTGACAGACTGGAGGAGTTCTGCAGAGCATTGTACAAGAACAGGTAGGGGAAGATCCTATGTGTATCAGCAGTGTCATTGCACAGCTGTAACTTGTAGTCCTACACCTACAACATGCTACTGAGTATCCCAGCAGTCAGACATTTTACTCAGGGCAGACTTTTATTCACATCCTTTGCAGAGCAGGGGAAGAAACACAAATATTGATGAGGAAAACCCTCAGAGATTGTTGTTATTGAAGGTAAACAATGGGCCAGAAGAGAACCAGGAAATTAAGAAATATATTTTTTTGTCCTAAAACTTGTTTAGATTATGTATATATTGCTGACCATCAGATTTACAATGCTATATATTTTTTTCTTTACATAAGTCAGACAACCCATTTAACTGTTATTGTGGTGTCCACCTTGTTTCATAGATAAGCAATTCTATTACTCTTTGATTCTGAAATTGGGTTGAATACGCTGTCTAACACTACTGTTATTGGAGGGGGCGCACCTTGTTTAATAGATAAGCAATTCTATGATGCCTTGATTCTCAAATTGGGTTAAATAAGCTGTCTATTTTTATTTTATTTTATTGGGGTGCCCACCTTGTTTGATAGTTAAGCAATTCTATTAGGCCTTAAATTCCAGATTGGGGTGAATAAGCTGTCTAATTTTACTGTTAGTGGTGTGTCCACTTTGTTTAATAGATAAGCAATTCTTTTATAGTTTGATTCTCAATTTGGGGTGAATAAGCTGTCTACTTCTGTTAGTAGGGTGTCTATTCACGAAAGTGGGTAACAAAAGAGTGACACTGCGGAAAGAGGCGCTAAAACAATAACTTTATTGATGCATAGAAGATAAAAAATAATAATAAATGGGGTGATACATATTACCCTCTCTGGTTGTGTATATACAATAGATGGGTAGATCAACTATTACTGAACAGATAGAGGACGTACAAGAAATAGGTCATATGTGTCAGAGGACCGTGGTAACCACAGATAGGTAGTGACAGTCCATTTGGACAATTCACTAGACTGACCTCCTCATCCAGACAAAACAAAAAAACAATAGTCACTCAGCACGGATGGTTATCACACCCATTTTAATATAAAACACCTGTTGGATGTGTCCATGCTGACTGTGACAAGGAGGGCTGGGGGAGGTTAATTAGTTAATACTGAGAGCTAGTCAATAGCTTACTCGGTCGTTTAGAAAATTGCCTCCAAATATTAACACACCTATAGTGCAAACTGAGACCTTCGTTACGATACCCAGTGTCCAAATTAGTGTAAAACCCCTGTACTGCCTCCTAACAAAAGAAATAATACCCTCAGCTAGCTAAGGACGACATATCAGCGTCCCGCTTGACGCGTTTCATCACAAGGGTGACTCATCAGGAGCTAACAAAGCACGTGGTGGTGAGCTGAGAAGACGGCGCCACATTGAAGGTATGTGGCAGCGTTTCCGGCACTTTAGTGGCTGTAAAGCGGGAAGAGGAAAGATCGCCCTAGGAGGAGTACGGGTGAGTTTTATGCCGGTCCGTAGAGGGGAGGGCGGGGCAAGCCTGCAAGTTACATTCCACACCCCAGTCGGCTCCATGCAATGTGTCACCAAGCTCCACAAAATAAGGTAAAGAATAAGGGACATAAAAGGCAAGACCAACTGTAGAAAAAAACTGGTATAATAGTAAATGGAATGGGATACAGTGATGGCTAGATACGTGCCTCGGACACACCTTAACTAACATAATGATCGCAGGTGCCCAGTGGGCCAGCCTCAGACTAAACAAAGTCTAAAGCCGTTGCCCCCATATATTGGCACCCACTAAAACTAGAATCATGTGTGCCGACTGTATATGTAAACAGATCAGGATTATTATTATCGTCAGCAAAAAGACCCCAATTCTGGGACACTATCTTCACAACTGCCAGATGACATAAAAACCGATCAATCACTGATCATTATAGAGGTATCGACTTTAAAGCAGAAATACTTGACAGTTTACACACACGCAGATATACAGTGCGCATTCTGATAGTAATGTCAATGCTGAATATTAATTGCAGTCATAGAATGACATCCTAATCTCCAGATGAAGGCTGCAGTAATATTGTTATGAGCCCCTGAAAAGATAAAATGAGGACAGCCATTCAGATGATAATGGTCATCCAGATGATGGCTTGGGTGGTAATTAGAGATGAGCGAATCGAAGCTGACGAAGTGGAGTTTAATCTGAATTTCCTCACGATTTGTGGTAACAACACATTTTTTCCTAAAATGGCTACTGCACGTGTGAGGACATGGAGCAAGGAACTCTGGGAAGGTGGGGTCACCCATAATGCCATGCATGCAGCCAATCAGCAGCCAGCCAGCCCTGTAATGTCACAGCCCTATAAATAACCTCAGCCATCTTGGATTCTGCCATTTATCAGAGTACTTAGTGCAGGGAGAGACGTCAGCAGGCACTAGGGACAGTGTTAGAAAAAACTTAATTTGCTAAAAAAAGGATTTATAAGTGCAGGGAAAGATTATTCAAGGTGTAGGGAAAGAATAGGGAGGAATCATTCCACATAATTTATGTTGAACAGGGTTCAGTAGGGGAGGTTACAGCCTGGGTAATAGGAACAATCCAATTACACCTTGCTGCACTGACTGGGGACCCAAATTACCATTATACAGCTCTGTAATTCCAGCAAACCGTTCTTGTTATTGGGGTGTAAGTGCTGTTTGATACAGCCATTAACAGGGTTTATTACAAGGAAATATTTCTAAGTCTTATTTGCCCTTGTGCGGTGCAGTTATATGTTCTAAAGCATTTTTTGGCTTGTATTAGTGGGAAAAAAGGGCTTATTAGCTATTGTGTGGTGAAGTGTGAAAATTACAGCCCTTTTTGTCATGTATTAGTGGAAAAAGAAAAATATGCTTGCCGTTCAGCGGTGCGATACATCGTCTAATGCCTTTTGTGTCATGTATAAGTGGAAAAAAATTAAGGGCCTATTTGCCATTCAGCGGTGCAGTTATATGTTCTAAAGCCCTTTTTGGCATGTATTAGTGGCAAAAAATATATATATGCAGTTCAACAGATATGTTCTAAAGCCCTTTTGGCATGTATTAGTGGGGAAAAGAAAAATGGCTTATTAGCCATTGTGTGTTGAAGTGAGAAAATGACAGCCCTTTTGGTGTATATTAGCAACTAGCAGAGTTTGCCCTGGAAAAGCTGTCCTGCCGGCCAGTATTGTGGCATCAGAGAGGGTGTTTAGTGCAGCAGGGGCCATAGTTACCCCAAGAAGAACTCGTGTGTCCATACAAAATGTGGAGAGACTGACCTTTGTCAAGATGAATCAGGTGTGGATCAGCTAGGATTTCCACCCACCACTGCCTGATGCATCAGACTAGATCATCCATGGTTCCACACCAACACTTTGACAAAAGAGACCCGTTTCTTCTGGCTACCTGCCTCAGCTACTATTCTGATGCTGCCACCTGCCTGATGCCACACATCTGGTGCCAAGTGCTCCTTCTTTCACCTTCTTTCACCATCTCCTGATGCTTCTGCCACCTCCACACTATGTCACCTTGCCACTTTGTGGTCTCCTTAAGCTCCTGTCACCTCCACACTATGTCACTTTGCCACTCTGTGGTCTCCTGATGCTGCTGCTGCCACCTCCACACTGTCATTGTGCCACCCTGTGGCCTCCTCCTGATGCTTCTGCCGCCACCTCCACACTCTGTCATTGTGCCACTCTGTGGCCTCCTGATGCTGCCGCCACATCCACACTCTGTCATTGTGCAGCTCTGTGGCCTCTTGATGCTGCCACCACCTCCACACTGTCATTGTGCCACTCTGTGGTCTCCTCTTTCACATGTCATTTCTGTTTTGGATACACTCCTGTGTTTTTTGGCATCAGCAATACTGATGGATAACTGACCAAATGCTGACCGAGTGAAGTTGGATGCTCAACAGACAGGATCCTTTTTTTAGGGGTTATTGTCATACTGACTCACAGTATTATTTCGCTACCACAGCAGACACTCTTTGCGTGTTACTGCAAGGCACAGTGTTCTTTACACCACTATAAAGGCTCTCTGAAGCCATGAAATAGCCTTTTTTTTATGTGATTCGCAACCAAATCAAAACCAAATAAATATTGGCGAACCGGTGAATCTAATTTTTGAAAAATTTGTTCATCTCTAGTGGTAATAGTTGTAAGCCCCTAAAATTATAAAATGTGGACATATATATATGATGAACAGAAACACACTGGACACAATTGTGATAGTTCGATAGCTCTGATGCTCAGGGATATGATGCTCAGGGATAACTGACTGATCAATTCAAAAAATTATAAAGTTATAAAAAATAACAAACAAAATCATAATGTCACCTGTGGTATGACTGTCAACCCACCAACCTAAGGATGGAATAATTTTATAATTTTGTTACACACTCCTATCAATCGTTCTGTACATATGGATTAATCAATAAAACAAGCATGCGAGATGTGATTATTCAGTCCTTGGGGGCTTACCATCCTCAACAGGAAGGTCCATTGGGCTTCCTTTTGAAGGACCCTTTGGTTCAAATTGCCCCCTCTAGGGTACGGTCTCACAACCCCTATGCCTTGAAATCGAATTGACCGTGCATTGCCCAAATGAAGGGAGTTAATATGATGTGCGATGGGAGTACCCGCTTTTTTATGGACATCGTTTAGATGTTTAATTATCCTATGTTGAAACTCTTGGATCATCTTGCCCACATATTGAAGGCCACATAAACATGTGGCAAAGTAGACAAGACCCTATGATTTGCAGTTAATGAAACTTCTGATCTTATATGATTTCAATGTGGTAGTACTAACAAAAGTGCTATCTTGTTAGATCGAACCACAGGCCACGCAACTGCCACATCGGAATGTCCCCATCATAGGGTTCACCAACCAAGTGGTAGGATGAGGTGTCTGAAATAAGCTATGAACCAACCTATCCTTTAAATAACGCCCCCTGCATCGCCCACCAGATGACCAACGTCTAAATCCATATGAAGAATGCCCCAATTCTTGGACAGGACGTTGCGTACTGCATCATTTGCAGCATTAAAAGTTGCTATCAACAGTACTTGTTTATTCTTCTGCTCTCTAATTCTTGGGTTGAGTAGTGATTCACGTGTACACGACAGGGAGTACTAATATGCCAAGGTTAGTATACTTGAGGGTAACCCTGTTGTAAAAAAACTTTTTTCTAAATTGATAGCTTTAATTCGAAGTCAGAGATTAGTGATGAGAGGCAGGGGCAATATTCGAATTTAAGATATTTCGCAAATATTTGGGCGAGATTATTTTTTTTTATTGCGAAAATTGACAATGTAATACGCGCACAATACAGGCGTGGGTCACTATTGCTACATTTTTCAAGCTGCTAGAAGTTTTCTGAGACTGGAGAAAATGGTTGGCACGGCAGAACATTACCATAGCTTTATATACAGAGAGAGTGCTCCGAAATATTCGCGATTGCGCAAATCGGCTATTAATGATGAGCATATTTTTGCGCAATACATGCAACTTCACATTTTAGCAGGTCTGACTAGATATTAATGATTGGTGCACTAAGTATTGTTGTGAACTTGCCTGTAGCAGGTATATATGGACAGCAGAACCAATGATGAGACTGAGCCAACAGCGTAGCAAAAGAGGGTGCAGGGGGCAAAAGCAGAACAGCCGACTCCAAGAGAGTTCGCCTGCTACTGGCCACCGCCACCAGGGACCGAGCACCCCAAAGGCAGCTTCAAGGAATTCCCTGGCATTGCACTTCTTTAAACAATGTGCTGACGACAAGACCCGAGTGGTTTGCACGCTGTGTCATCAGAGCCTGAAGCGAGGCATTAACGTTCTGAACCTTAGCAAAACCTGCATGACCAGGCATCTACATGCAAAGCATGAACTGCAGTGGAGTAAACACCTTAAAAGCAAGGAACTCACTCTGGCTCCCCCTGCTCCCTCCTCTGCTGCTGCCTCTGCCTCTTCCTCCGCCTCGGGAGGAATGTTGGCACCTGCCGCCCACCAAACAGAGGATGTGCCACCGACAACACCACCTGCGTCAACAAGCATCTCCACCATGTCACACGGCAGCGTTCAGCTCTCCATCTCACAAACCTTGGAGAGAAAGTGTATCTTCCCACCTAGCCAGCCTCGAGCCCTGGGTCTGAATGCCAGCATTTCTAAACTACTGGCCTTTGAAATGCTGTCATTCAGGCTGGTGGACACAGACAGCTTCAAACAGCTGATGTCCGTGGCTGTCCCACATTATGTTGTTCCCAGCCGCCACTACTTCTCCAAGACAGCCGTGCCTTCCCTGCACAACCAAGTATCCGATAAAATTAAGTGTGCACTGCGCAACGCCATCTGTGGCAAGGTCCACCTAACCACAGATACGTGGACCAGTAAGCACGGCCAGGGACGCTATCTCTCCCTAACTGCACACTGGGTAAATGTAGTGGCGGCTGGGCCCCAGGAGGAGAGTTCCTTGGCGCACGTCCTTCCGCCGCCAAGGATCACAGGGCATTGTTCTTTGCCTCCTGTAGCCTCCTCCTCCTACTCGGCTTCCTCCTCCTCTGCTTCCACCAGCTCATCCAGTCAGCCACACACCTTCACCACCAACTTCAGCACAGCCCGGGGTAAACTTCAGCAGGCCATTCTGAAACTCATATGTTTGGGGGACAGGCCCCACACCGCGCAGGTGTTGTGGCGGGGTATTGAACAACAGAACGACAAGTGGTTTCTGCCGGTGGGCCTCAAGCCCGGCCTGGTGGTGTGCGATAATGGGCAAAATCTCGTCGCAGCTCTGGGACTAGCCGGTTTGACGCACATCCCTTGCCTGGCGCATGTGCTGAATTTGGTGGTGCAGAAGTTCATTCACAACTACCCCGACATGTCAGAGATGCGGTATAAAGTGCGGGCCATCTGTGCGCGCTTCCGGCATTCACATCCTGCCGCTGCTCGCCTGTCTGCGCTACAGCGGAACTTCGGCCTTCCCACTCACCGCCTCATATGCGACGTGCCCACCAAATGGAACTCAACCTTGCACATGCTGGAGAGACTGTGCGAGCAGCAGCAGGCCATGGTGGGGTTTCAGCTGCAGCACGCACGCGTCAGTCGCACTGCGGAACAGCACCACTTTACCACCAATGATTGAGCGTCCATGCGAGACCTGTGTACCCTGTTTCGAGTACTCCACCAACATGGCCAGTGGCGATGACACTGTTATCAGCATTACAATACCACTTCTATGTCTCCTTGAGAAAACGCTTAGGGCGGTGATGGAAGAGGAGGTGGCCCAGGAGGAGGAGGAGGAGGATGAGGGGTCATTTTTAGGGGGTCACTTTCAGGCCAGTCTGTTAGAAGTGGCTGAGAGGGAGGTTTTTTGCAACAGCAGAGGCCAGGTACAAATGTGGCCAGCCAGGGCCCACTACTGGAGGACGAGGAGGATGAGGAGGAGGTGGAGGAGTATGAGGATGAAGCAGGTTCACAGCGACACAGCTCAGGCCAATCACTGGTGCATGGCTGGGGGGATACGGAGGGCGATGATGATACGCCTCCCACAGAGGACAGCTTGTCCTTACCTCTGGGGAGCCTGGCACACATGAGCGACTACATGCTGCAGTGCCTGCACAACGACAGCAGAGTTGCCCACATTTTAACTGTGCGGACTACTGGGTTGCCACCCTGCTGGATCCACGGTACAAAGACAATGTGCCCACCTTACTTCCTGCACTGGAGCGTGATAGGAAGATACGCGAGTACAAGCGCAAGCTGGTAGACGTGCTCCTGAGAGCATTCCCAAATGTCACAGGGGAACAAGTGGAAGCCCAAGGTGAAGGCAGAGGAGGAGCAAAAGGTCAACAACGCAGCAGTGTTACGGCCAGCTCCTCTGAGAGCAGGTTAGCATGGCAGAAATGTGGAAAAGTTTTGTCTCCACGCCTCAGCTAACTGCACCACCACCTGATATGGATCGTGTTAGCAGGAGGCAGCATTTCACTAACATGGTTGAACAGTACGTCTGCACACCCCTCCACGTACTGACTGATGGTTCGGCCCCATTCAACTTCTGGGTCTCCAAATTGTCCACGTGGCCAGAGTTAGCATTTTATGCTTTGGAGGTGCTGGCCTGCCCAGCAGCCAGCGTTTTGTCTGATAGTGTATTCAGCACGGCAGGGGGCGTCATTACTGACAAACGCAGCCGCCTGTCCACAGCCAACGTGGACAAGCTGACGTTCATAAAAATGAACCAGGCATGGATCCCACAGGACCTGTGCCTCCCTTGTGCAGAATAGACATCTATAACTGCCTCCACCTCAACCATGTATTCTTGTACTCCAAGGCACTTCTTTATTGAATCCTCATTTTTTCAACTTTACCATGATCTTGCGGTGCAACCCAAAGTTGAATGAACCTCTCCTCTGTCTGGGTGCTGGGTCAAAATAACTGAAAGTGGCCTTTTCTAGTGGTGGGTGAAATGACGCATGATTCCTTGCTGTGGGACCTCTCTCCTCTGTCTGGGTGCTGGGGCCGAAATAACTGAAAGTGGCCTTCTCCTGTGGTGGGTGATATTACGCCATATTCCTTGCTGTGGGACCTCTCTCCTCTGTCTGGGTGCTGGGGCCTAAACAACTGAAAGTTGCCTTCTCTAGTGGTGGGTGAAATGACGCCTTATTCCTTGATGTGGGACCTCTCTCCTCTGTCTGGGTGCTGGGGCCGAAATAACTGAAAGTGGCCTTCTCCAGTGGTGGGTGATATGACGCATGATTCCTTGCTGTGGGACCTCTCTCCTCTGTCTGGGTGCTGGGGCCAAAATAACTGAAAGTGGCCTTCTCCAGTGGTGGGTGATATGACGCATGATTCTCTGCTATGGGACCTCTCTCCAATTGATATTGGTTAATTTTTATTAATTTTAATTCATTTCCCTATCCACATTTGTTTGCAGGGCATTTATCTACATTTTGCTGCCTTTTGCAGCCCTCTAGCCCTTTCCTGGACTATTTTACAGCCTTTTTAGTGCCCAAAAGTTCGGGTCCCCGTTGACTTCAATGGGGTTCGGGATAAAGTTCGGGTCGAGTTCGGATCCCGAACCCGAACATTTTTGGGAAGTTCGGCCGAACTTCTCAAACCCGAACATCCAGGTGTTCGCTCATCTCTATTAACCTTGCTACATCTGTATTCATACATCAGCCATAAACTAAGATAGTAATTTATATCAATAAGATGGAAGCCTTTATTATTTCCTTTCCTGTTGGCCATCGAATACCGTCCAGTCTGCACCCCTTAAGATAGCCAGGTTTTAATAATGACCATTATCATCTTTTGCTGACAAAAGATGTAGAGAGAGGAGGTTCTGGATGCTCCCGATGATGGCATTTTCTCATCGATATTAGATGATGTGGAAAAGGAGGAAAAGCACTTGGCACAAGAAGGGCTCCCACCTGTAGGGCAGAAGAGCGCTATGATTGGAGCAGCGTATGCCACAGCTGATTAATATTCTGTGTTTACATTAAAATAAGACTATACAAACCATTAGAAAACATGGTGTTAAACAGGCAGGATATGCTTAAACCCACATGCGGTTGTGCATATATATAGGGGAGCATATCCTGCACTTGTAGTCTGTTGCTTAAGGCAATCAACAGCAAAAAATTGCATACAATGGAAGATGCCAGCAACGGACTACAAGTACCACAATAACCATCCTACATAAGGTAACAATTATGTGGATGTGAAGAACAATCAAAGACTAAACAAAAGCAAAGACAGGTACACTCTGTGATAATACTAAACCCTCACACTGATGTAAAATGGAGAGGTTAGTTCGACATATCCTGCTAGGAGGACATGTCTTAAGCTTGGGCACCACGCCAAGGTCTCTCAAAGTAGCCCGAGGCCCTATCACTCACCTACCTGTGCCTTTTGGGCAATACCAGGGGCCAGTGGGTGGATTACGGGAGCATAAGGCCTGACTCACAGACAGCTTACCAGTAACCTCCAGCATGTAGCCATGCCTGCAATGGGAGGTGGGAAGTGCCTGTGAGCCCCACCTGAGACTGGCTGATATGGCCCAGGGCTTAAACAGGTGCACCTGAATGTAGCCTGTAGATGAAAAACAGGCACATTTAAATAGGAGTTTATACACTTCCATACATAAGACTATACAAACCATTAGAAAACGTGGTGTTAAACACCACGTAAGGCCCAGGGCTTAAACAGGTGCACCTGAATGTAGCCTGTAGATGAAAAACAGGCACATTTAAATAGGAGTTTATACACCTCCATACATAAGACTATACAAACCATTAGAAAACGTGGTGTTAAACACCCACATGCGGTTGTGCATATATATAGGGGAGCATATGTTGCACTTGTAGTCCGTTGCATATGGAAATCAACAGCAAAATATTGCATACAATGGAAGATGCCAGCAACGGACTATAAGTACCACAATAACCATCCTACATAAGGTAACAATTATGTGGATGTGAAGAACAATCAAAGACTAAACAAAATCAAAGATAGGTGCACTCTGTGATAATACTAAACCCTCACACTGATGTAAAATTGAGAGGTTAGTTCGACATATCCTACTAGGAGGACATGTCTTCAGCTCGGGCACCACGCCAAGGTCCTGGGCCATATCAGCCTGTCTCGGGTGGGGCTCACAGGCACTTCCCACCTCCCATTGCAGGCATGGCTACATGCTGGAGGTTACTGGTAAGCTGTCTGTGAGTCAGGCCTTATGCTCCCGTAATCCGCCCACTGGCCCCTGGTATTGCCCAAACGGCACAGGTAGGTGAGTGATAGGGCCTCAGGCTCTTTTGAGAGACCTTGGCGTGGTGCCCGAGCTTAAGACATGTCCTCCTAGTAGGATATGTCAAACTAACCTCTCAATTTTACATCAGTGTGAGGGTTTAGTATTATCACAGAGTGCACCTGTCTTTGCTTTTGTTTAGTCTTCACATTAAAATAACCTGCAGGAGATTGCAGGCAAGAATAGCAATAATTTACATATTGTCCCCCCAACCTAACTAGCCAAACCCCATACCAGCAACAGCGCCTATTTGAAGGTGCATTAAAGGTGCCTCGTAGCCATTAACAATGAAGGCCGACTATACAGTGCGGTCTTCATTATTAAATGAAAGGCAGCTGGGCTAATTGGCCGTGCAGTCCTTCATGGCAGCTCTGTGTGGATGTACCCTAAGGCAGAGTGGCCTGGGTATACCTGATTTATAGTGATTTGTGGTGAATTAATGTGTAATTAATCAAATTTCTTGTGGAACTTCACTCATCTCTAATGAGGACAGTGCAAGTACTCTCAAGAGCAAGCATCCTCAAACTGTGGCCCTCCAGATGTTGTAAAACTACAACTCCCAGCATGCCCAGACAACCTACAGCTTTTAGGCTACAGCAGGGCATAGTGGGAATTGTAGTTTTACAACATCTGGAGGGCCGCAGTTTCAGGATGCATGCTCTAGAGAAGCAGTATGTACTCCTTATGGTACACCTACCATAAAATAGAAATCTAAACTTTAGCTGGCTTGTCACAGTATAGACTGTGGCACATTTTCTTCTCATGCTAATGTGCTTTGTCATATTGACTATGGTAAAATAAACTGCATATAAATAATGTTTTAATATGAAGTACAGAAATTGTGAAAGTATTCGCCTTTCATGTGTCTTCCAGGACTTGCATGTCTGATGTATTTTTTAAGCAGTAGAAAGCATAAAGTTATAGCTGAGGCCTTGACACCTAGAGTTAGGTTTGCACTTCAAGGATAGACAAATGTGCACATCAGTTTATGTGAACTATGACTCATGTTATTTTTCTAGCTTCCACACAAAATGACTGATTTATAACTTTTTTCTTCTTAAATCTCAATAACATTAATCGTTCAATCAGAGGCATTCTGTGTGTTTTATAAGGCCTCTTTTTGTACTGCTGATCTAATTTACTTGGTCATTATTCGATTTCCAGTTCAGTTGAATTTTAGCTGACACCATGAAATCTTTTGGGGACTAATAGCTTTATTTTTCTCAAAAATAATATGGAATAGATTTTCAACAAATCACCTCTAGTTTGTGCTGTGAAACCGATGGCAGAGGGGCTTCAGTGTAAATAAAGCTGTGCAGACAGCCATGAAATTGAGAGAATTTCTGAAGCCTGTGGGAAAGCTAAAGCTTGGGACCTCAATATGATCTGACTCTCTCAGTTTACTGATTTGTCTCTTAAAATTGTGGAGACATGAAAGCAATCAGAAATAACTATCAAAGTAGCCACTTTGGAACGATCACTCATGAAAGAAACCGCCATAATATCCATAGTACCCTTTGAGAATATTTTATATTTGAAGAGTTTTTACACGTAATTTTATCTTGGAAACTCTTTCACGCAATCATATCTTATGTTGGATATTGCCTCTAGAGCTGGCTTAGCTACAGTCTTTGTAATTCTGAATATTAGATATTAAAGCCAATTGTAAGTAATAGAGCCTTTAAATATTAACGGTACTATTGTGCTTGATTTCATTGTCTTCTAGCTGCATGCAAAGAAGGTCCTAGATGAAAAAAAAAAAAACATAGCTATTGTCCAAACCATACGTCTACTTATGTTGCAATCACTTATGTATTTACTTGTAAAAGTAATCTTTCACCACTTGTAACCCCAGAAGTATTACATATTTACAAACACTGGTTCTAAATATGTATCTTTGTTAGTCAAGCTTACTTGCATTCCCCCGCAATTTGATTTAAAAGGTTGAAAAGAGTTTAACATGTCAATCATGAGAAAACAATGTCTTCCTCTTCCCCGCACTCTGCACAACCTCATGAATATTCATAATCGGCTGCAGCTGGGAGGGTGTATATCAGAGGAGAAGGGTGGGTCTCAGTACTGTTTATTTACATAACAGGACTACTGAGCTTGTGCACATTATTAGGGGGACTCATCAAGAATTGGGGGAAAATAATTACAAGTTCACAGTGGGGATCAAAAAGTTTACAAAAGCAATTGCATCTTCTGTATCAGGGTTCTCCTAGCTAAACAGCAATAGTATTATCTGGGGATGCCAAAAAATGAGGTATCAGATTCTTTTTAACTTTTCTTTTCTTAAGGACCCATGCACAAGGCTATACTTTGGATTGATGTTGTACAAATCCATAATAATACCATGTGTCCATACTATTTCCTGCTGTCTTTAAATGGAGACACACAGTGCTTTTTTTTCTTCTGGATTTTTTACAGAATCCATGAGGTTACTACAGCAGATTGTAGCATATTACAGTTAATGTCATTTCACATATGTATCCTCTGCTTGAAACATTACTTCTAGAAAAAAATGGTACTTCACAAAGCATCTTTTAGCAGCCATGCTAAATGTTCATAGTGCTTTTTTGATACCTACCATCAATCGATAACGACCATAATATAAAATTACTGCAATTATGACGAGTACAATGGGAATAAATTATAATTAACTTCTGGTTGAGGATAACAAGTCATGTACACAGATGTATTATTCCTCCATTTTGTACTGAACCATCATAGGACTGCCAGAAAGGTCCACATAGGCTCTTACATACTCTTTTATGCCTCAGATTTTACATGTGGAGACATGCTTCATAGAACACAATATATATGCAGAATTACAAAGGTGTCTGTCCTAATATTTGCTCTTGAGATGATATGTCACAAGGTGAACAGTTTTGAAATTAAAACATAATTTCACTATACTCTGTCATGAGATGCCTATGCTGTATCTATCAATCTATCTGTGTTGAAGTCTGTCAAGGGTTTAGTTATCATCATGACGTGATTTTGTATTAAATTTTTCACTTAAGAAATTCCATATCTATTGTCCTCTAGATGCATGGCTTTGGAAATTGACAGTCACTGTGGAGCTGTACAATCTCAGCGTGCAGGGCTGTGTCGTTGTGCGTTGGTCCTAAATCTGATTTTGAATTTTGCTATTTTAAGGTAGTCCCAGAATTTTAAGGTAGTTTCCAGAATTCATCTGAAAATGTATTCTGAATTACAATCCCCTGGACTAACCCTACCTTCCTTCAACCTTTCATAATTGACACTAGAGTGAAATAACGCAGTTTACAACTTTTATAATACAATATATATTGAAGATAGAATGAATCTCTAGAAGCATCACGTGTTTTGAGTAGACATAACTGGGCAGCGGTGAGCAGACTTTAATGAAATAAAATAAGAAAGGATAAGTTATCTCTTCTTGTACTAAGTTGTCAGCAATGCACTTACATGGCACATAAAGTATTCTGTTATTGCCAGATTTAAGAGAACTGCAGGAATACAGTACATGCTGATTTAATGTTTCACTGATAAAACTGCTCACTTCGTGTGATATGCCGTTTGTCATGGCTTCTTATCAAGTCATTTCAGCTGTACCAAAATGAGGTGTCATAATTACTTTACTTGCTAGTGGCAAAGTTATGTCAATGTCAGGCCTTAAAGTGCTGTTGTATTCTCAGGTGCAGGCACTCCACACCACTGTGCACAATGACTTACTGCAGCCTCTTTATAATGAAATTTAACAGATCATGTTTATATCTTACAAGCCATCAGATGTAGATTTCAAAGTTCTTCAATGCTCAATAAACTATAAAAGTATTTTTTTTATTAGCTCATATCTTCCATGATATATCAATGCTTCTAATGTCAGGCCCAAAGCCTCCAGTAGCTGTATTCCTGTGTCTTCATAACAACACTTACTGCCTGTGACTTGGCCTTGTTCAGCTTCCGCCTCATGCATACAGTACTTTGTATTTTATATATACTGTAGGCTTTCCTATTAAAACATACATATACAGGTCTGTCAAGTTCATCCCATCCATTTCAGGAGACAGATTAAAAAAAAAAAAATTGGAGAAAACAAAAGTTGACCAGGAAATGCATGTCAGGGTGCTGAAGCGATGTTGAGTCCAAAACCTTCACCATCCTCACCATTATGTGCATTAGTCCTCTCGATGAATTCCAGGACTGGTTTGTAGGAATAAACTGGGTAAAAAGGGGTGAGTATTGGCATAAAGATTTCTAATCTGGAGTCATGGATAGCAACACTGTTTATATATTACAGTACTTAATAGTGCTTGCTGATGGTAATAGATTCCCTTTAAAATAATTGCAACATTAAACACTTAAAGGGGTTGTCTCACTAAAGCAAGTGGCATTTATCATGTAAGAAAATTTAATACAAGGCACTTACTAATGTATTATTATTATCCAAATTGTTTCCTTTGCTGGCTTGATTCATTTTTTCATCACATTATACACTGCTTTTTTCATGGTTACGACCACCCTGCAATCCATCAGTAGTGTTCATGCTTGTACACTATTGGAAAACGCTCTAGCCTCTCTGATGGCCTGGACCGTGGGACTGCACATAGGCTAGCACATTTTTCTGTAGTCCACCGCTGCTGGATTAAAGGGTAGTTATAACCATGGAAATGAGCAATGTATATTGTGATAAAAAAATGAATCAGGCAAGCAAAGGAAGCAATATGTATACATTAGTAAGTACCTTGTATTAACTTCCTCTACATAATAAATGTTATTTGCTGAAGCAAGACAACCCCTTTAAGGACACAACCAATTTTCACTGTAAGGGCCCAGCCAAATTTTACAAATCTGACATGTATCAATTTATGTGGCAATAACTTTAAGATGCTTTTACTTATCCAAGCAATTCTGAGATTGTTTTTTCATGACACATAGTGTTGGGTGCGAATATTCGAATCGCGAATTTTAATCGTGAATATCGCAACTTTGAGAATTCACGAATATTTAGAATATAGTGATATATATTCATATTTTCGAATATTCAACATTTGTTTTTCATAAGTAACCTCCCTTTTTACTTGTGGGCCAATGAGAAGGCTGCAATGTCTTTGTCTGAGCTTAGCAACATCCCTAGCAACCAATAGGAAAGTTGACTACACCTTTATTATATAAGAACCTCCCCACAGCCATTTTCTAAAGTTTATTACAGTTCTGAGAAAGACAGCAGTGTCATTGCTGTGCTCTCTGATTTCCTCTGTCACATTACATTAGATAGTTAGTTAGCTTATTAGCTTGTTAGCTTCACCATATGTCTACTTTATGTTGGCATCATTTTGTAAATGTCATTTAATTTTTTTGGGACATAAGAAGGCTTAAAATTTTAGAACTACACATTTTTAAGAATCAATACCGTTATGAAGTCACTTTGTGGGGCTTACATAGTAGATATCAACCATAAATCACCCCTTTTTTAGAAACTACACCCCTACAGTTATTTGCAACTGATTTTACAAACTTTGTTAAACTTTTAGGAGTTAAAGAAAAATAGAGGTGATATTTCAAAATGTCACTTTTTTTTGCAGATTTTCCTTTTGAATCCATTTTATTTAGTAATGCAGCAAGAGTTAACAGCAAAACAAACCTCAATATTTATTACCCTGATGCTACAGTTTACAGAAACACCCCATATTGGGTTGTAAACTGCTGTATGGGCAGGTGGCAGGGCTAAAAAGGAAAGTAGTGCCATATGGTTTTTGGAAAGCAAATATTGTTGGAATGGTTTTGGGTATGATGTCACATTTAGATAGACCCTATGAAGAAAATTTGGGTTGAGCAAACCCGAACTATAAAGTTTTGGTTCGTACCAAACTTTAGGGTTTTTGGTACCTGGATCCGAACCCGGACATTTCCGTAAAAGTTCAGGCTCGGTGTGCAGCGATATTTTGGAGGGCAGCCAATCAACAAGCGTTTCATTAGTCTGCCCTTAAAAGCCATCACAGCCATGCCTACTAATGGCATGGCTGTAATTGGCCAAGAGCAGCATGTGACCCAGCTTCTATATAGGCTGGAGTTACGTAGCGCCACACATCACTCTGCTCTTCTCAATGTAGGGATAGGATGCTGCTGCTGTGACAGAGAGACTAGGGAATAATTCTGTTGAACCTGGTGGTGCTAAATCTTCAAACTACAGCTATTATTGAGGGTGCTATGCTACATTTTTGTACCCAGCCCTGAGCCCAGTGACAGTCAAAAATAACTTTTAATCCATCTTCTAGTTCGGTGGGCCTCTGTGGCTATTTTTGGAAGTGCAGTCCACTTGTAACTGCACGTGAACTGCATGTGTGCCAGGGACATTACTTTAACAGACACTGCATATCTGACAGTCCAATTAAACTGTTACATACTGCGTTTACATTGCTGCTATAAAAAAATCACATTTTTTGTGCTAGATGGCAAATTTGCATGCCACAATGCATTTCTGACAGTCCAATACAACCATAACATACACCTTTACATTGGTGCTATAAAAAAACACAATTTTTGTGCTAGATAAGTGAAAGGGAGGAAAATTAGTGAAAATCGTCTGTTACATTATTGGGAGACATTAACCCAGTTTTGCCAAATACAAACGCCTGCTCTGCATAGGTGACAGGGAGGTAAATTACTAAAAATCGTCTGTTACATTACTGGGTGACATTTCCCCGGTTTTCCCATATACAAACCACTACTCTGCATAGGAGACAGGGAGGTAAATTAGTAAAAATCGTCTGTTACATTATTGGGTGACATTAACCCAGTTTTGCCATATACAAACCCCTGCTCTGCATAGGTGACAGGGAGGTAAATTAGTAAAAATCGTCTGTTACATTACTGGGTGACAATAACCCTTTTTTCCATACACAAACTCCTGCACTGCATAGGTGACAGGGAGGTAAATTTGTAAAAATCATCTGTTACATTATTGAGTGACATTTTACCATTTGTGCTGTATACAAATACCTGGTCTGCATAGGTGAGAGGGAGGTAAATTAGTAAAAATCGTCTGTTACATTATTGGGTGACATTAACCCAGTTTTGCCATATACAAACCCCTGCTCTGCATAGGTGACAGGGAGGTAAATTAGTAAAAATCGTCTGTTACATTACTGGGTGACAATAACCCTTTTTTCCATACACAAACTCCTGCACTGCATAGGTGACAGGGAGGTAAATTTGTAAAAATCATCTGTTACATTATTGAGTGACATTTTACCATTTGTGCTGTATACAAATACCTGGTCTGCATAGGTGAGAGGGAGGTAAATTAGTAAAAATCGTCTGTTACATTATTGGGTGACATTAACCCTTTTTCCATATACAAACTCCTGCTCTGCATAGGTGACAGGGAGGTAAATTTGTAAAAATCATCTGTTACATTATTGGGTGACATTTTACCATTTTTGCCGTATACAAACCCCTGCTCTGCATAGGTGAAAGGGAGGTAAATTAGTAAAAATCGTCTGTTACATTGGTGGGTGATATTTTACCATTTGTGCCGTATACAAACCCCTGCTCTGCATAGGTGACATGGAGGTAAATTAGTAAATATCATCTGTTACATTATTGGGTGACATTAACCCCTTTTGCCATATTCAAAACTCCTGCTCTGCATAGGTGAAAGGGAGGTAAATTAGTAAAAATCGTCTGTTACATTATTGGGTGACATTACCCCAGTTTTGCCAAATACAAACGCCTGCTCTGCATAGGTGACAGGCGGGGTAAATTAGTAAAAATCGTCTGTTACATTATTGGGTGACATTAACTCAGTTTTACCGTATACAAACCCCTGCCCTGCATAGGTGACAGGGAGGTAAATTAGTAAAAATCATCTGTTACATTGGAGGGTGACATTTTACCATTTTTGCCGTATACAAACCACTGCTCTGCATAGGTGACATGGAGGTAAATTAGTAAAAATCGTCTGTTACATTATTGGGTAACATTAACCCATTTTCCATATACAAAACCCTGCTCTGCATAGGTAACAGAGAGGTAAATTTGTAAAAATCGTCTGTTACATTGGTGGGTGACATTTTACCATTTGTGCCGTATACAAATACCTGGTCTGCATAGGTGAGAGGGGGTAAATTAGTAAACATGGTCTGTTACATTATTGGGTGACATTTACCCCTTTTTCCATATACAAACCCCTGCTCTGCATAGGTGATAGGGAGGTAAATTAGTAAAAATCGTCTGTTACATTTTTGGGTGACATTAACCGAGTTTTGCCGTATACAAACCCCTACTCTGCGTAGGTGACAGTGAGGCAAATTAGTTAAAATCGTCTGTTACATTGGCGGGTGACTTTTACCATTTGTGCCATATACAAACTCCTGCTCTGCATAGGTGAAAGGGAGGCAAAGTAGTAAAAATCGTCAGTTACATTATTGGGTGCCATCAACCCCTTTTGCCATATACAAACCTATGCTCTGCAAAGGTGACAGGGAGTTAAATTAGGAAAAATCATCTGTTACATTATTGCGTAACATTAACCCAGTTTTGCCATATACAAACCCCTGCTCTGCATAGGTGACAGGGAGATAAATTAGTAAAAATTGTCTGTTCCATTAGTGGGTGACATTTTACCAATTTTGATATATACAAACAACTGCTCTGCATAGGTGACAGGGAGGTAAATAAGTAAAACTCGTCTGTTACATTATTGGGTGACATTACCCCAGTTTTGCCATATACAAACCCCTGCTCTGCATAGGTGACTGGGATGTAAATTTGGAAAAATCCTCTGTTACATTATTGGGTTACATAAACCCAGATTTGCCGTATACAAACCCCTGCCCTGCATAGGTGATAGGGAGGGAAATTAGTAAAAATCGTCTGTTACTTATTGGGTGATATTTTACCATTCTTGCCGTATCCAAACCCCTGCTCTGCATAGGTGAGAGGGAGGTAAATTTGTAAAAATAGTCTGTTACATTGGTGGGTGACTTTACCACTTTTGACATATATAAACCCCTGCTCTGCATAGGTGACAGGGAGGTAAATTAGTAAAAATTGTCTGTTACATTATTGGGTGACATTACCTCAGTTTTCCCATATACAAACACCTACTCTGCTTAGGTGACAGTGAGGTAAATTAGTAAAAATTGTCTGTTACATTGGTAGGTGACATTTACCATTTCTGCCATATACAAACCCCTGCTCTGCATAGGTTACAGGGAGGTAAATTTGTAAAAATCATCTGTTACATTGGTGGGTGACGTTTTACCATTTTTGCCGTATACAAACCCCTGCTCTGCATAGGTGACAGGTAGGTAAATTTGTAAATATCATCTGTTACATTATTGGGTAACTTTAACCCATTTTGCCATATACAAAACCCTGCTCTGCATAGGTGACATGGAGGTAAATTATTAAAAATCGTCTGTTACATTATTGGGTGACATCACCCCAGTTTTGCCAAATACAAACGCCTGCTCTGCATAGGTGACAGGCAGGTAAATTAGTAAAAATTGTCTGTTACATTATTGGGTGACATTAACTTAGTTTTACCATATACAAACCGCTGCCCTGCATACGTCCCAGGGAGGTAAATTAGTAAAAATCATCTGTTACAATCATCTGTTACATTGGTGGATGACATTTTACCATTTTTGCTGTATACAAACCCCTTCTCTGCATTGGTGACATGGAGGTAAATTAGTAAAAATCGTCTGTTACATTATTGGGTAACATTAACCCATTTTGCCATATACAAACCCCTTCTCTGCATAGGTGACAGGGAGGTAAATTTGTAAAAATCGTCTGTTACATTGGTGGGTGACATTTTACCGTTTTTGCCATATACAAACCCCTTCTCTGCATAGGTGACAGGGAGGTAAATTATTAAAAATCGTCTGTTACATTATTGGGTGACATTACCCCAGTTTTGCTGTATACAAAACGTTGCTCTTTATAGATGACAGGGAGGTAAATTTGTAAAAATAGTCTGTTACATTAGTGGGTGACGTTTTACCATTTTTGCCGTATAAAAACCCCTTTTCTGCATAGGTGACAGGGAGGTAAATTTGTAAATATCATCTGTTACATTATTGGGTGACATTAACCCCTTTTGCCATATTCAAAACTCCTGCTCTGCATAGGTGACAGGGAGGTAAATTAGTAAGAAACATCTGTTACATTGTTGGGTGACTTTAACCCCTTTGGCCATATACAAACCCCTGCTCTGCATAGGTGACAGGGTTTGTAAAATTGTAAAAATCGTCTCTTCTATTGGTGTTTGACATTTTACCATTTTTTCCATATACAAACCCCTGCTCTGCATAGGTGACAGGGAGGTAAATTAGTATAAATCATCTGTTACATTGGCGGGTGACTTTTACCTTTTTTGCCGTATACAAACCCCTGCTCTGCATACGTGACAATGAGGTAAATTAGTTAAAATCGTCTGTTACATTGGCGGGTGACTTTTACCTTTTTTGCCGTATACAAACCCCTGCTCTGCATAGGTTACAGGGATGTAAATTTCTAAAAATCGTCTGTTACATTGTTGGGTGACTTTACCCCTTTTGACATACATAAACCCCTGCTCTGCTTAGGTGACAGTGAGGTAAAATAGTAAAAATTGTCTTTTACATTGGTGGGTGACATTTACCATTTCTGCCATATACAAACCTCTGCTCTGCATAGGTAACACGGAGGTAAATTTGTAAAAATCATCTGTTACATTGGTGGGTGACATTTTACCATTTTTGCCATCTACAAACCCCTTCTCTGCATAGGTGACAGGGAGGTAAATTTCCAAAAATCGTCTGTTACATTGGTGGGTGACATTTCACAATTTTTGCCGTATAAAAACTCCTGCTCTGCATAGGTGATAGGGAGGTAAATTTGTAAAAATCATCTATTACATTGGTGGGTGACATTTTACTATTTTTGCCATATACAAACCCCTGCTCTGCATATGTGATAGAAAGGTAAATTAGTAAAATTCGGCTGCTACAATGGTGGGAGACATTTTACCATTTTTGCCGTATACAAACCCCTGCTCTGCATAGGTGACAGGGAGGTAAATTTGTAAAAATCGTCTGTTACATTGGTGGGTGATATTTTGCATTTTTTGCCGTATACAAACCCCTGATCTGCATAGGTGACAGGGAGGTAAATTAGAAAAATTGTCTATTACATTATTGGGTGACATTAACCCAGTTTTGCCATATACAAATCCCTGCTCTGCATAGGTGACAGGGAGGTAAATTTCTAAAAATCGTCTGTTACATTGTAGGGTGACATTTTTCCATTTTTGCCATATACAAACCCCTGCTCTGCATTGGTTACAGGGAACTAAATTTAGTAAAAACGTCTGTTACTTCAGTGGGTGACCACAAAAAATGAGGAGAGCGTCAAATAAGGGACGTGGCCCTGGTCGTGGTGCTGCTGGTGTTGGTGGAGCTCCTGTTGCAGTGAGAGGACGTGGTAAATCTGTGCCAGCTACATGCCCAATTGAAACACCTTTATCAGGTGCGCGTGGACGACAGAGCCTTCAGCGTTATTTAGTAGGCCCGAATACCGCTCTACGAATGGTGAGGCCAGAATAAGTACAATCGCTAGTAGATTGGGTGGCTGACAGTGCCTCCAGTTCCTTCACATTGTCTCCCACCCGGTCCACTGCTGAAAGCACAGAGTTGGCCCCTGCAGGCCATGGGCACTTCTTGCAAATCAGCCAAGCAGTTTGAGACCCAAGTCATGCTGCAGTCTTTTATTCTTTTTTATGACTCTGCTGGCAAGGTTTCCCAAGGCCATCCGCCTAGCCCCATCCCTAGAAGTGGAAGAGATTGAGTGCACCGATGCCCAACCACTTATGTTTCAGGATGTGTACATGGGAGGACCACAGAAGCACATCTCTGATGATGATGAAACACAGGTGCCAACTGCTGCGGCTTTCTGCAGTGTCAAAACCGACAAGGAGGTCCGGGGTGAGGACTGGGTGGAAGATGATGTGGAGGACTATGAGGTACTAGACCCCACATTGAATCAAGGTCATGCTTGTGACCTGTGCAGTTCAGAGGGAGAGGCGGTGGTCGCACAGAGCCTCCAGAACAGCAAAAGAGGGAGCAGGGTGCAAAAGCCGAGCGGCCGTCCCCTAGACATTACGCCTGCTACTGTATATACTTGATAGATAGATAGATAGATAGATAGATAGATAGATAGATAGATAGATAGATAGATAAAGAATGCTTATGAGAAACATACTGTTTTGCACGATTTTAAAACTTACCATTGTCAGGATCCATGGGTTCTCATTTATGTGGCACTACAGAAAACTGTGAAGAATTGGAGAGGGGGGAATCATATTTTGCAGATGTCAAGAGCCAAAATTGTTTTGGTGGTTGAACCTGCACTTCACCATGGGTCTGCATTTTACTTCCATTACCCAATTCCATCTTCATTTGTTGATGTTGTGTTAATTTAATAGTATGACAAATAAGGAGATAACTTTAAAAGAGAATAGAGAGAAATGACATAACATAATTCTAATATTTGGTAACCATATATTATATGTGATTATTTTTATTTTATTGAAGGTTGACTAATAGGGAGGTCTAGATAGTAATGTTTTGGGATTTACATCATAATTTCCCTGCATCAAAAGCATCATGATTTTTTTTAAAGATGTTAGAATATATGATTGTTTACAGTATTTATTGATTAATATCTTCATTGCAATACATGATTATTTGCATTAATTTATAATAGACTCAAGATTCCAGAACATTAAGAAAATAAACTGTCAGATAAAATGCAGAATGTAAAAGTAAATTCCCTATTAAAAGTGACCTGTCTGACCAAGGAAGAAGTACAGTGCTGTCTTAAAAAGATTAAAATAGACAAATCGCCGAAACCAGATGGCATACACCCCTGTATCCTAAGAGAATTAAGTAATGTAATAGCCAGACCCTTATTTCTAATATTTAAGGACTCTATAATGGAAGGGAGTGTTCCACAGGTTTGGCGCATAGCAAATGTGGTGCCAATATTCAAAAAAGGGTCCAAAAAAAGAGCCTGGAAACTATAGGCCAGTAAGTTTAACATCTGTCGTGGGTAAACTGTTTGAATGTTTTCTAAGAGATGCTATCTTGGAGTACTTCAATGAAAATAAGCAAATAATGCCATGTCAGCATGGCTTCATGAGGGATCGGTCATGTCAAACTAATTTAATCAGTTTCTATAAGGAGGTAAGTTCTAGACTTGACAGCAGCGAAATAATGGATGTTGTATATCTGGACTTCTCCAAAGCATTTGACACTGTACCACATAAAAAGTTAGTAGACTGGGGGAAAATGTCTGTATGTGGGTAAGTAACTGGCTCAGTGATTGAAAACAGAGGGTGGTTATTAATGGTGCACACTCAGATTGGGTCACTGTCACTAGTGGGGTACCACAGGGGTCAGTAATAGGCCCTATTCTCTTCAATATATTTATTAATGATCTTGAAAAAGGCTAGCACAGTAAAATATCAATTTTTGCAGATGACACTAAACTATGTAAAGTAATTAACACAGAAGTGGACAGTATACGGCTGCAGATGGATCTGGATAGATTGGAGGGTTTGGCAGAGAAGTGGCAGATAAGGTTTAACACTGACAAATGTAAGGTTATGCACATGGGAAGGAATAATGCAAGTCACCAGTACATACTAAATGGTAAAACACTGGGTAACACTGACATGGAAAAGGACCTACTGTAGGAATTTTGGTGAACCGCAAACTAAGCTGTAGAAACCAGTGTCAGGCAGCTGCTGCCAAGGGCAATAACATAATGAGTTGCATCAAAAGGGGCATAGATGCCCGTGATGAGAACATAGTCCTGCAAGTCCTGCAACAAATCACTAGTCAGACCACACATAGAGTACTGTGTACAGTTCTGGGCTCCTTTGAACAAGACAGACATAGCAGAGCTGGAGAGGGTTCAGAGGGGGGCAACTAAAGTAATAACTGAAATGAGGGATCTACAATACCCTGAAAGATTATCAAAATTAGCGTTATTCACTTCAGAAAAAAGACGAATCAGGGGAGATTTAATATCTATGTATAAATATATCAGGGGTCAGTACAGAGATCTCTCCCATCATATATTTATCCCCAGGACTGTGACGAGGGGACATCCTCTGCATCTGAGGAAAAGAAGGTTTGTACATAAACATAGAAAAGGATTCTTCACGGTAAGAGCAGTGAGACTGTGGAACTCTCTGCCTGAGGAAGTGGTGATGATGAGTTCTCTAAAAGAGTTAAAGAGGGGACTGGATGTATTTTTAGAGTGTAATAATATTACAGGCTATAGCTACTAGAGAGGGGTTGTTGATCCAGGGAGTTACTCTGATTGCCTGATTGGAGTCGGGAAGGAATTTTTTCCCCTAAAGTGAGAAAAATTGGCTTCTACTTCACATGTTTTTTTTGCCTTCCTCTGGATCAACTTGCAGGATAACAGGCTGAACTGCATGGACAGATGTCTTTTTTTCAGACTTGTAAACTAAGTTAATATGTTAATGACCCTATCTGTGAAGGTCCAAACCCTGTTTTCTTTGTCTCTGGTGGAGCTATATAAACTCTGAATTATCCAGAGAAAGATATGTTACTGAGGATGGATCCAAGATCATTCCAAAAAGCATGTAGCAGTGATCTAACCATCCCATTCACCATCTTTCAATCAATACATAACTGGGCAGGACCAATATTGTGGAGAAAACAACCTAACAACTTATAACTGACACCTACGTTGACAGCAGCTCTTAGCTGACACAGGTCATGAAAGATACAAAGCCATGGCCACTCAGACAGTATTCGGCACATGCCACAAAGTAACTCAGCTGAAGGATGCCGACTGTCACTACCAGAGCTTTGAGACGTTCTCACAGCTCTGTTTCTCCACCCCTGTGATGATGTCACTACTAGAGCTTGGAGGAGTTCTCTCTGCTCTGTTTCTCCGCCCCTGTGATGAGGTCTTTACTTTCTGTTTCCTTCCTCCCAGCTGTCCCTCCTGTGTTTGATTGCTCTGCCTTTAAATCACCCCTCCTCCTTTGTAGGGTGCGGATTATACTTTTCATTTGAGCTGTATCTCTCGCTTGAGTATCTTCACTTGTGTGATATCTTTTCACTGGACCTGTGTTCAGCTGAAGCAAGTACTTCGGATATTGTCTGCTGACTTTGGATCTGTTTTCACTGCTGCTGCAGCTCCTTCAGTTAAGTGTGCAGACATTGTGTGTTTCTGTTTGTTTGCTGACTGGATCCGAGGCGACCCCGGTTTCGTCCATATACTGAGCAGGGCACCGGTGGCCGTGCCCCTTCCACTATTGTAGGGGTTACAGTGGTCATCAGCCTTAGGTACGCGGGCATGTCTCGATCCACCATCTGGATCTGGACATGGGCTTAGCAGCATAGGGAGAGCTTTTAGGGTCTGACAGGGGTCACCCTTTATGTTCCCTAGTTTGGGTCCGGTCAGTAGCTAATTCACTGTGTATGCTCTTGTTGCTCACATACAGCCGTGACACTGACACATGTAGAGGAGCAACTGCGTGAACCAACCGGTAAGTGGTAAGGAGCGCATGATGCTTAAACCTCCGCAACGCACATATGTTTTTCATTGCACAATACAAACACAGAAATATATCTAAGATACAAGTGACTATTACCTTGGATGCTTGTATTAAGACATTTAGGGGTCATTTATTATACTGAAATATGCCTATATTAGGCATATTTCAGGCGCAGATAGCAGTGCAACTGTTAGTTGCGTCGCTATCTGAGATTTCACCCCACTCACACCAGGTCTAAAATTGTGGATGTGGCAAGGGCGGGGAAGGGGATTATCCAGAAGGGATCCACTCGGTGTCTGAAAGGTGTCATTTAGAACTCATACATAGAACTACATAGAACTCATACATAGAACTACAAGTAACAGCACACTGCTTAATGCACAAAGAACTGGCGATGCGCCTCTTCTTAACTTCAACGGATCCTCTGCTAGCTATGGGTCTTAAACGCTGGTTTTAATAAATGTGCCCCTTAATGCCCATTTTGGACAATTTGGATCTATGCTTTAATAACAGTAATATACTGGCGGACAGTGTTGATTTTTAGTGTCGCAAGGGCCCTGCGGCCTTTGCCGATTGTGATCAATATATATGCACACATACTAATACTCCACAACCTGGATTAATATTTTAATTTGGTGTGTTTTGATTGGACATTGTGTTTCTTGTTTTATTATATTGTTATTATGTTATATTTGTGGCAATATGTAGGTGGACTGACTTGGCACTGGACCAACTATCTGTTCTGGCTAAGTTTTTATTTATTTATTTTTTAATGGTGTTTACCTGCCATGTTAGATCATGTGATATTTTATAGAGCAGTTCGTTATGGACACAATTAAAACTAACATGTCTATTTTTTTGCAATTTTACACAATAAAAGCATTTTTGAAAAAAATTTTGTTTTTGTGTTGCTGTTTTTCTGAAAGCCATTTTTTGTCTACCAATCCTTCTGTGTGGGGGCTCATTTTTTGCAGTATGTGTTGACGTTTTCATTTGGATAATTTTGGGGTACATAGTACTGTTTGATTGTGTACTATTACGCTTTTTTTGAGGCAAGGTGACCAAAAAATGGCATCAGTTTTATCTATTTTTTACAGCATTCACTTGATGGGATAGATTATGTGGTATTATTTATAGAGAAGTTTATTACAGACAGAGTGATGTCTAATATGTTCATTTTTTTACATAATAAAATAATTTTTTTTTTAAATTCTGTTTTTGTGTCACCATTTTTGAGTCATTTTTTTTTATTTTTCTGTTGATCGTCTTTTGCTGGACAAGGCAACACTTTTATTGATACCATTTTTGGGTACATATCACTTTTTGATCGCTCGCTATTACGCTTTTTGTGAGTCAAAGTGACAAAAATAGGCACAGTTTTTATTTATTATTTAATGGCGCTCACCTGAAAGAATAGATCATGTGACATTTTCATAGGCCCGGTTGTTACTGATTAGTCAATACTTAATATGTCTATTTTTTTATCGTACATAACTTGATGAGGAGAAAGAGTGCTTTTTTTTTTACTAGAAAGTTTATTTTTTTATTTAGTTTAAAAAAAACTAAACTTTTTTTTCAATTTCTTTTTGTCCCACTGTGCGACTTCAACTTATCAGGGTTTGATCCCTGTTTCAATGCAGCACAATATATGCCGTATTGTGCTGCATTGAACTGTCAGTTTCACACTTAGGCTAGGGCTACACGGTGACATGAGTTGTGCAACAATAAGTCGCACAACAAAAAGGATACGACGACACTATTCATGTTGCACCAGTGTCATGCAACATTTTTTGTAGTGATATTCAATGGCATTGCACTGCAACATGCTACGACTGCCATGCGAAAGTCGCACAAAAATCCAATTTGGATGGATTTTTTGTGACTGTCATGTAGCAGAATGTGACAATGTGCCACCATTGATTATCATTATAAAAAATGTTGCTCGACTTTTTGGCGACATGTCGCCTTGTAGCCCTAGCCTTAAGGTTGCCTACGAGACCAAGCCTGTGGGCTGTAGAATTTACAGTTCACAGAATTTAATATTCTACTCTGCCAATTTCTGTTAGTAAATGATCTAACATATGCCTCAAGGCCTTTTATCTTTATTACCTTTTAAATAGACTGTTTATATAATGAAAATAATAGGATGAACTTGTGTCTTTCCAACCCTTCTGACTAAGTAGCCATTCAACCTTAAATTACGGTTAATGGCTCTGGATTCTCAGCATGCCTGTTGCAAATTGCACTTAGATTGAAAAACAAGTATAATAAGTTGTAACTATGCCTGAAGAAATGCAGAAGAAATAATACAATAACAAAAAATAGCACTATAAATGTGTAGAATACATTGCCATTTGAGGATTGGGAGTTAAATGTTAACATTAAATGCAGAAAAAGAAGGTGGAAAGAAGGACATGGGTAAAGGTTGACATATCATCTGCAACCTGTCCTGTTGGCCCAGTAGCTAAGTGGACTCACCTTCACCTTAAATATAGCCTCTTACTGTGTATTCAATTTTATGTAAGGGATAGAGCTAATTAATTTCATGGCTAATGAACACTGGTGGATGGTTCCCTAACCTAAGATATTCAAGAACTGGGGGCCAATATATTGATCTCTGCTGTCTGTGTTCACTCCTGTATATGTACCATACAGACTGCTGAAGAGAAGAGGCTTAGGCTACTTTCACACTTGCGTTGTTGTTTTACGGTATTGAGATCCGACAGAGGACCTCATTACCGGAATAAAATGTTTCAGTTTGGTCCTCATACATTCTGAATGGAAAGAGATCCGTTCAGGATGCATCAGGATGTCTTCCATTCCAGCAGCAGGTCAGTTTTTTTCCATTTTGATTTCACACAACTGCATCCTAACAGAATGGATGCATCCTGATGTGCAAAACCCAAACGGATCCATTTAATTCCGATATTTAGATCCTCTGACGGATTTCAATATAGAAATCAACATCACAAGTGTTAAAGTAGCCTAAGTCCAGACTGCCTACATCTTTTAATGGTTGGCCAAACCAACAAAACACATATACAAAAATGTGTGACTATACAGCAACATAACCAAAAAACCATGAAGGGACATGCATTACACTTACAAAGAAGCTTTATTAAAAATGTAATTGGCCTTTTTGGGCCATATTTAAACTGAAGGATAAGTATAGGCATTTATACTGTCATAATATGTTTCTGGGTATATATTTGAATTATTTGTAGTATTTGGGCCTTCCGGTCAGCGTGTGAGTCGCTGGCCTTTGCTACTACCTTTACTACCTGCTATTTGTTGCTATATTTCAATTAACTTTAAAATTTATTATATTAAAATTAATTATTTTATATAAAATATTAAATAAAGTTGCAAGGAAATAACCTAAAGACCATGCAAGGGAGGCTGATGACAAACAAGTAGCCCATTTCAGGTGGTGAAAGGGGTTCTCCAGGAATTAAGAAAATGAATATACTTAAATATTACTTCATTATAAATATATTCCCATATACCTTTCATTATTTATAATGGCTTGTTTTGACTGGGGAGCAATCATCAGGGGAAACAAAATGGCCGCTGTCCCATTAGTTCACACAAAACCTGTCCTGATCACAGATGAGGACAAGTTACTTTACAACACTAACATAAAGATCTGCCTCATCCTCCTCTCCACTTGTCTGGGAATATGATCCTCATGAGGAGACATGAAGTACAGAGAGGATGGACAGGACAGGCTGTGGTAATGGAGACTGCATATAATAGCTGCTGCTCATTAGCCACACCTCACCCTCCTCTCTGTACTTCATGTCTCCCCATCTTCACCATTCCCACACCTGTATTCAGGATCATGATTCCTGACAAGCAGAGCTGAGAAGAGGATGAGGCAGCACTATGGCTCATTGTGGTGAAGTAACCTGTACTTCTTTTGTGATTAAGACAGGTTTTGTGTGCACTTGTAGAATGGCAGCCATTTTATTTCTCCCAATTATTGCTTCCTAGACAAAACAAGCCATTCTAAGTATTGAAAGGTATTTGGAAATATATTTATTATAAAAAAATATTTAAGTATTTTCATGTTTTGAATTCCTGGAGAACCCCTTTAAGGATGTGATGATGTTAACCAGCATCAGTAAAAATGTTTGCTCTCGAGCTTCCTTACTTATATTATGTACACCCATGATGTACATAATACTTATCCTTCAGTTTAAATATGGCCCAAAAAAGGCCACTAAAGTTAGTCAATATGAAACTAACATAAGGCAATAAACATAATATGCTTCCTTACTTAGAATATGTACACCCATGGTTGTAGAGTAGACACAAGACAGAAGAATTACATACCATAGAGTAGACTATTATTTGTAGGTGCTAGTAATTACTTATCTTCCCATAGCTCCAACTAAATTCATATGAGCGTATTTTAAAATTATCAAAATTACTGAATCAGTCCTCAACTTTGCCAACATTAATTATTAAATATATAAACTCATGTTGGAAAAAGTTGTAACCTAGCTCAGAGAAAACACAGTAAGTTATTTGGATTGTGAACAAAGGAATATTTTACTCCTTATGTTCAAGTTATTTTATTCATTTAATCACTCTCTATGGCTAAAAATGCTGGGCTTTGTCCTCTGGATGCTTTTCATGCAAAATCTTTTGTTCTAGTGCACTGCCATTTTTTTCCTTGGCAGTCGATGCCGTGTCCTAGTAGGAACTATTGGACTTTGGCCAGTTAAATCTTTTATGTAAACAGCATTAATATTAATAATGAGCTAAACAGTTCAAAAGTTAATAGCTTTTTTGAATATTTAAAGGGGTTGTCTGAGTTATATAAAAACTTGGGCAACTCCTGTAAATGGTCTGACATAAATAAATACTCATCTTTTTTCTCTGCTGTTTCTTTCTTTCTGTCCTGTCACTGCTGACATCATCTTCTTGGCTGCAGTGGGGATGTTCCATGCACAAATGACCTCTGTAGCCAATTGCTGGCCACGGCCATGAATAGGATGTCTCTGCTGAGGCCAGTGATTGACTGCAGTGGTGACCTGTGTCACTGTGCATAGAATGTCAGGTGAGTACATTCATTAGTTCTTTTAGGCCATTTACACAGGTTGCCTGAGTTTTTATATTACTCAGGCAACCCCTTTAACAATATTTCTTATATTTATGTTTTAATGGATTGATGGAGGAATCATATCCAAAGCCAAAATGTATTGATTTTATCAGATATGACACCAAATAGAGTTAAGAGGAGTACACATTTCTAGGTCATGGCTTTAAATCTCTTACAATTTTCTAACATGTAATGCCTTATTATCAAAACATTGCACAAATATTAGAACATAATAAACGTAGCAAAACAATAGAAATGTGATGGGGAACACAATATTAGCAGATAACATCATGCTTCATATTCCTACTACCCATACAATGATTAACCTTAGGGAACAGCTGATAATTGATAGATTTTTATTTTAAATTGCATGGTATTCCCCACTGGATTCATGATAAACTGCCTGTCAGTTTTCATTTATATGATGGGATGAAAAACAATAAATGTCTCCATGTTTTGCCTTGCTTCAGTAACTGCATTATTGCTTAGAAATTCATACTACTTCTATGATTCTATGAAGATTTTGAGACTGGCTATTTTCTCTACAATATTGCATGAAGCTAGTCAGCACAAGGACCAATAGATACTAAATGCTATAAAGCAATACATACACATTCTAGTCACTGTATCCAACCCCACCATACCATAGCAGTAAAAAGCAGCAAGTGCGATTACAGTGGTTATGTGTGTCACCATAACTTTGGACTGTTACTTTCCTTTAGGTGATTTCCCTATTCAGAATATGGTGATGACTGCTATCTGAATGGATTTCCAGAGGCTGTGCCGATGCCCATTATTAGAAGTTCAAATAGTCTACTTTATAGAATTGGGGGAGCAGAGGCTAACGTATCAATCATCAAGGTTTGCCTGTCCATTGTAACTCCAGATCCAGCATTTCACTATGTTAGAAGACAATTTTTATGAAGGTAGATGTGCATAAATATTAATCAAAGATAATGAGGCAGATATACTAATACTGAAAAATGCTCTTTTAAAGCAAACATGCATTATAGAGGCTGAACCCAATTTGGGATCCCACAGTATGGACCAGAATGGAGAGATACCATGTAATACTACAGGTTTGCAGAGAGTGCTAATAGCGGAACTCTCTATGATCAGCCAATTGATTTAGCAGCTGCATTTTAATTTCTGATGGGGCAACTGGTTTAATTGATTATACCTAAAATTATATCACATTTGACTGAATATTCAGTATTTATTGCCTACAATACCAATGTTATCTGATACAGTAAAAGAATGACTCCATAATGTTGTCCTTACAGGCAGTATTGGAAAGTATAGCCTATATATACTATTAGAGATGAGCAAAGTTTTGAAAAAATTGATTCGGCGGCCTCACCAAAGTTCTACAAGAAATTTGATTAATCTCAAATTGATTCATCACAAATAACAATAAATCAGGTATATCTATGCCAATCTGCCTAATCATATTCTTCCCACTTGGTGGCCCAATCTCAGTATGAAGGCTTGGAAGTTAAAGTGCAGGGAGAGTGGAGTGAGAGCGTAGAAGACTTTTCAACTACAGAATCTGCTGTAGTTTTGCACCTTATACATAACTGTGCAGTGCACCAATATTCAAGTAGTGGCCCCATGACAGAGTTGGGAGGGTGGCAGCGACAGTGACAATAGTGGTCCCATGAGATAGTGGGGACTGGGCACATTACATGAACATAACAATACATAAGTTACATAGCAATATAATCTGAATGCACAGTGTAGGAGGACCTGGAATAAATACACAGATGACATTATTGGTTAGGCTATTAGGGACATTAGCAAGGTATAGGAATGGCAGTGCAACTCTGGGGTACTACATCAGCTCACAGGAAAATGCCGTGGGCCGCGTGGGATAAGGGATTTATAGGACTCTGCATAGCTGTGACATCACAGGGGGACATCTAACAGCGGATTGGCTAGCTGCATGGCATTATGGGTGATATTGCTTTCCTGGGCTTGTCTCCTCTACACTTACTTTCACTTTCTAGCATGTGCAGCCACCATTTTAGGAAAAATGATTCATTACCAAGAAGTGCAAGGAAATAAGGATTTGTTTAGAATCAGTTTTCCTAAACTTCGGACCAAAAGCACCTTTGAATGTTTTGCCTCCCTCAATACTATATACTATAAATAGTACATAAAAATAGTTGAAATTTGCAAAAGTACATAAAAATTGTTGAAATTTGCAAAAGACAACCAGTTTTCACCTTCCTGACAGCCTAATTTTGCAAATCTGACAAGTGTCACTTTATGTGGTAATAACTTTTTATTTACAGAAAATTAGGGAAAAAATATAAATTTTTTAATTTGAATTTCTCTGTTTTCAAGGGTTCCTGCCCACGAATGTAAGGGTTACGTGCATCATTGGTGTGGACTCCGTGCTTCGGATGCGGACCCATTGACTTGAGTAAATCCGTGATCTGCAAGATATGGCAAAAGTGCCTTCCCCACTACAAACGATAGGACATGTCTTATCTTCGGCCGTATCTTGTGGATCGCGGACCCATTCAAGTCAATGGATCCACATCCCCAGCATGGAGTGCACATGGCCAGTGCCTGTATATTGCGGACCCACCAGTTGTGGTCAGTACGGGCACAAAGCCTTTACGTTCGTGGGCATAAGCCCTAAGACAGATAGTGATACCTCACAAAATAGTTATTAACATTCACCATATGTTTACTTTATGTTGGCATCATTTTGTTAATTCTATTTTACCTTTTATGACATCAGAAGGCTTAGAATTTTATAAGCAAATATAAAAATTTTCAAGAATTCCAAAACAGACTTTTTTTAAGGACCAGTTCAGTTGACAGAGTGATATTGATAGGCTTACATAATAGAAACCACCCATAAATTACCCCATTTTAGAAACTAAGGGGCACATGTATTAAGACTGGAATTTTAAAGCGCTGGTCTTAATAAACCCTATATCTGGTGGTGGAGACCCCGGAGTTATGAAGAGGAGCTTAATTTAGGTATATTGCTGTTTAAGAAATGACCCCCTAAACACCTCAAATTGTTTAAAACTGATTTTAGAATTAAACAGAGGAATTAAAGCAAAATGGAGGTGACATTTAAAAATGTAATTTATTTTTGCAGAATTTTAATCCATTATTTTCCCTGTATTAACCTCATTCTGCTGTTTACAGAAACATTCCAGATGTAGATCTAAACTGCTGCATGGTGTGACAGAAAAAAAAACACACCAGAATTGGTTACCTACTGTATTTTCTCCTGAATTCAGCAACATCCAATATGTGGTTGCAAACTGCTGTATAGGCATACAGTGGATATAAAAAGTCTACACACCCCTGTTAAAATGTCAGGTTTCTGTGCTATAAAAAAATGAGACAAAGATAAATCATTTCAGAACTTTTTCCACCTTTAATGTGACCTATAAACTGTGTAACTCGATTGAAAAACAAACTGAAATCTTTTAGGCAAAGGGAGGAAAAAATATAAAAATAAAATAATTTGGTTGCATAAGTGTGCACACCCTTAATACTTTGCTGAAGCACCTTTTGATTTTATTACAGTACTCAGTCTTTTGGGGTATGAGTCTATCAGCATGGCACATTTTGACTTGGCAAGATTTGCCCACTCTTCTTTGCAAAGACACTCCAAATCTGTCAGATTGCGAGGGCATCTCCTGTGCACAGCCCTCTTCAGATCACCCCACAGATTTTCAATTGGATTCAGGCCTGGGCTCTGCCTGGGCCATTACAAAACTTTAATCTTCTTCTGGTGAAGCCATTCCTTTATTGATTTGAATGTATGCTTTGGGTAGTTGCCATGCTGAAAGATGAAGTTTCTCTTCATGTTCAGCTTTCTAGCAGAAGCCTGAAGGTTTTGTGCCAATATTGACTGGTATTTGGAACTGTTCATAATTTCCTCTATCTTTACTAAGGCCCCAGTTCCAGCTGAAGAAAAACAGCCCCAAAGCATGATGCTGCCACCACCATGCTTCACTGTGGGTATGGTGTTCTTTTGGTGATGTGCAGTGTTGTTTTTGCGCCAAACATATCTTTTGGAGTTATGGCCAAAAAGTTGAACCTTCGTTTCATCAGACCATAACACCTTTTCCAACATGCTTTTAGGAGACTTCAGATGTCTTTTTGCAAAATGTAGCCTGGCATGGATGTTTTTCTTGTAAGAAAAGGCTTTCATCTTGTCACTCTACCCCATAGCCCAGACATATGAAGAATTCGGGAGATTGTTGTCACATGTACCACAAAGCCAGTACTTGCCAGATATTCCTGCAGCTCCTTTAATGTTGCTGTAGGCCTCTTGGTAGCCTCCCTACCAGTTTTCTTCTCATCCTTTCATCAATTTTGGAGGGGCGTTCAGTTCTTGGTAATGTCACTGTTGTACCATATTTTCTCCACTTGATGATGACTGTCTTCACTGTGTTCCATGGTATATCTAATGCCTTGGAAATTCTTTTGTACCATTCTCCTGACTGATACCTTTTAACAATGAGATCCCTCTGATTCTTTGGTAGCTCTCTGTGGACCATGGCTTTTGCTATAGAAAGCGACTAAGAAAATTTCAGGAAAGACCAACTAGAGCAGCTAAACTTTATCTGTGGTTAATCAGAGGCAATGTAAATGATGGCACTTGTATGCTGACTTCTATTTAACATGATTTTGAATGTGATTGCTTAATTCTGAACACAGCTACATGCCTAGGATATAAGAGAGTGTGCACACTTATGCAACCACATTCTTTTATTTTATTTTGTTTTCTTCCCTCTACCTAAAATATTTCAGTTTGTTTTTTAATTAAGTTGTACAGTTTATAGGTCACATTAAAGGTGGAAAAAGTTCTGAAATTATTTATCTTTGTCTCATCTTTTTACAGCACAGAAACCTGACATTTTAACAGGGGTGTGTAGACTTTTTATATCCACTGTTCCTTTGGGCTCAGAAGTAAAAGAACACCATTTAGCTTTTGGAGGGCAGATTTTGCTAGATTGTACCTCAGGGGCTCTACAAATATGACATGGCACCCGAGAACCAAATACAGTGCAAAACCCCAAAAAGTCACAGATTTTGGAAACTATACTCTTCAAGAAATTCATCTAGAGGTATAGTGATTGAACACAGATGTTTCATATAATTTTTTAAGATTTGGACATGAAATAAACAATTACATTGTATTTATTATACTCACTTATATATCACACTGACATATTTCCAGGACTTTGCATACATTAGCATCAGACTTTCCCAATTGGGCTCACCATCTAAGTTCCCTATCAGTATGTCTTTGGAGTGTGGGAGGAAACAGCAGTACCCAGAGAAAACCCACTCAAACACGGGGAGAACATTCAAACTCCATGCAGATGTTGCTCTTGGTTGGATTCATACCCAGGACTCTAGCACTGCAAGGCAACAGTGCTAACTACTGGGCCACCATACTGCCCATTGTATTTCATATGGTAATATGGTAATTGTATTTCAATTTCCATATTTCCACTTTATAAGATGCACCCCAGGTTTTAGAGGAGGAAAATAAGAAATAAAAGTTTTCATCAGACCTCATATCAGATCCTCAGATCAGACCCTCATATCAAATGCTCAGATTAGACCCTCATATCAGGACCTCACATCAGATCCCCATATCAGGAACTCAGATCAGACCCCCATATCAGGTCATCAGATCAGACCCCATCAGACCTCCATGTCAAGACTATATCAAACGCCGATCAGACCTTCATGTCAAAACCCCATCAGACCTCAGATCAGACCTCCATATCAGACCTCCATGTCAGACGCCCATCAGACCTCACATCAAACTTCCATGTCAGACCCTATCAGACCTCCATGTCAGACTCTCATCAGACCTCATATTAGCCTTCCATGTAAGACTCCCATCAGACCTTAGATCAGACTTCCATGCCAGACCCTCATCAGACCTTAGATCAGAAACAAAATAAGTACATTCACTTACCTCTCCTGCTCTGCCGCTCTTCTCCAGGTCCAGCATTCTCTGCTGCAGTTGTGCTCCTTTCTCTTCTCCAGGCCCATGCTGCACTGCCACCTGACTGAGTGCAGCGTCAGATCATAATGCATGCTCTATGGGGGTCATTTATTCAGACCAGTGTTTTAGGTGAAGTTGTGTAGAGTTACTGGCTTCTACATAACTTCAGAATATCCAACGCAGGTCTAAATGTAAGCCAGCTTCCTTGCTAGCTTACATTTAGACCATTAAAATGATGAATGAGACAGGCCTGCCTGCCTGTCCCCTTCCCTGCCCACACCCAATTTTTTTATACCTGGCATGAGCGGGGAAAAGTGGCAGATTGTGACACAAAAATGCTTATATTGGCGTGTTTCTGATCGTAAATAACCCCCTATGTTCTGACGCTGTATGCGGTCAGGAAAGTGCAGCACAGTCCCAGTGAAGAAGACCAGGGATGGTGAGTACAGTAAGCGCCTGCAGTACTTTACTCCCTGCCTGCTGCACTTACTGTATAAGAGTAAGCATTTCCATAATGGAAGTGCCCGCTAGTATTCTCTTCATATCACTCATAAAATGAAACAGCCTATAGGAAAGAGGTTGAGAACCTAGGGAAATGGAGTAAGAATAATAACCTCATACTTAATACCAAGAAAACAAAGGTGCTTATTCTGGATTTTAGGAAGAAAAAATAAAATGGACACCATCCCATTAGCAATAATGGTGGAAACGTAGAGATAGTTCAAAGTTTTAGATTCTTGGGAGTTCATATTAGTCAGGACCTGTCATGGATAAAAAAACACAACAGAAATTACCAAAAAAGGCCTTTAGAGGCTTAATTTTCTGAGGAGTCTGAAGAAAGCACAACTCCCAAAACAGCTGCTAGTCAATTTTTACAGGTGCACCATAGAATCTGTTATCACATACTGCATAACAGTGTGGTACTCTGGCTGCTCTTCTGAGGACAAGAAGACACTCAAGCGCATCATCAGAATGCTTGGAAGAATCACTGGTACTCAGTTACCATCACTGGATGACATCTTCCCTGCTCGTTGCAGCAACAGGGCAAAGATTATCTGTGGGGATACAACTCACCCCAGCCACAGCCTTTTCACTCCCCTACCCTCTGGTAGGCGTCTTAGAGCCCTACATGCCCCCACTAGTGTTGATCGAGCACCCAAGTGCTCGGGTGCTCGGGCCGAACAAATCGGGATGCTTGGGTGCTCTACAGAGCACCCTAGTGTAACGGAAGTCAATGGGAGAACCCAAGTGTTAAATCAGGCCCCCCTGCTTTGAAGTCAGAAATTGCTGAACACAACACAAAAATGGTACGGGAACAGCATGGGGAGGATGTCTGGATGGATCAGGTCGCTGCTGATAATGATGTTGTCCAAGTAGTACGCCACTTTTACAGACTGACAATAATATGCACAAAACCAAAGATAAAATTGATTTTAGAGGAAACATTGTTAGAGATTGTTCTTTCCTGTATATTTACTTGTATAAAAAGTGCAAGTGCTGCCAAAAATTACAAGGAAGAAGCACTCCGTTACAACCTGTATATCACATAAAAGAAGGCCTCATTCACATTGTGGTACAATTGTTCAGGTAGTGGGACTCCTACACTCATAAAGCCTATGCACTAAGTGAAAGAGCTGCCAAAAATTACAAGGAACCGGCACTCAAATACACCATTTGTTACACATAAAGGAGGGCTTTATACACACCCTTGAAAAATTATGATTTCTGGCCTTCTGGTGAACCCTCAAAAACATTTGGACCAAGGAGATGCTGATCTGACCATCTAAAACATTAGGGGTAAGGGACTGCTGCTGAGTTGACCCTCTAAAACTTTAGGGGCAAGGGTCTGCTGGTGAGCTGACCCTCTAAAAGATTGTAGGTGAGGGCCTGCTGCTGAGCTGACCCTCTAAAAAGTTGAAAGTGAGGGTCTGCAGGTGAGCTGACCCAGTAAAACATTATATGCGAGGGCCTGCAGGTGAGCTGACCCTGTAAAAGATTGTAGGTGAGGCCCTGAAGGTGAGATGACCCTGTAAAACATCATATGCGAGGGCCTGCAGGTGATCTGACCCTGTAAAACATGATATGCTAGGGCCTGCAGATGAGCTGACTTTCTAAAAATGATATGCCAGAGCCTGATGGTGAGCTGACCCTGGAAAAGATTGTAGGTGAGGGCCTGCAGTTGAGCTGACCCTATAAAAGATTATATGCAAGGGCCTGTAGGTGGGCTGATCCTGTAAAAGATTGTAGGTGAGGGCCTGCTGGTGAGCTGACCCTAAAAAACATTATATGTGAGGGCCTGTAGGTGAGCTGTCCCTGTAAAAGATTGTAGGTGGGGGCCTGCTGGTGAGCTGACCCTAAAAAACATTATATGTGAGGGCCTGCAGGTGAGTTGTCCCTGTAAAAGATTGTAGGTGAGGGCCTGCTGGTGTGCTGACCCTCTAAAAGGTTGTAGGTGAGGGCCTGCTGGTGAGCTGACCCTTTAAAAGGTTGTTGGTAAGGGCCTGCAGGTGAGCTGACCCTGTAAAACATTATATGTGAGGGCCTGAGGGTGAGCTGACCCTGTAAAAGATTGTAGGTGAGGGCCTGATGGTGAGCTGACTCTTTAAAAAAATATATGCGTGGGCCTGCAGGTGAGCTAACCCTGTAGAACATTATATGCAAGGGCCTGCAGGGGAGCTGACCCTGTAAAAAATTATATGCAAGGGCCTGCAGGCGAGCTGACCCTGTAAAACATTATATGTGAAGGCCTTGGAATCCAACCGACCACCTGGTCGCACTGGTCGACTTCAAGAGTGGTGTCCTGTGCGGCCCTGCAAACTAGGACATGAAGCTAGGTGACTTGGATGATTGTTTTTCTTGTGCTCTAGCTGCAGGCACAGTTTTACCGCGCCCAGGGCCGCGGCCTCTGCGTGCACCATCAGCATCACGTCCACTTCCCCGTCCCTTACTGCTCGCCTTCTTCATATTAAATGATATGTATGAGTGAAAGTATGTCACACATACAGTAGCGTAGGATTTGGAAGTGTATGTGCAAACATTTTTTAAAAGCTATTTAGGGTGTGGAAACGTCACACAGTAGATATCCTGCAGATAATGTCAATGCTGTAACCAGCGGCTAATAAAAATTACAGGGAATGTCACAGGTATTTAGGATAAGGAAACTTTATACAGGAGAGGTACCACCGGTAATGTCACTGTCCTTAGAATCTACGAAAAAGTACACTACATGTCACAGATAAAAATTTTATGCACACACGTTACACTGGAGATATATACCCCTGGTAATGTTACTGTCCGACACCGTCTATTGAAAAAGTACACGGTATGTCACTGATAAATTTGTTAAACGCATATGTTACACTGGAGATATTCCCTGGTAATGTCACTGTCAGACAACGTCTATTGAAAAAGTACACTGTATGTCACTGATAAAATGAAATTCCTAACATATGTGATGCTGAAGGGAAGATATTCATGAAGCTTTATTTTTCAGTCAATTTTACCTTTATGATGTCTGTATTTAGCCCTTAGCAACCATATTTCTCTGTGCCTCAATTTCAGCATCTTCCCAAGATGGCCTCTGCTGCACTTCCTGTGGTCATCTTTGCCATGTCCTTGAGTCCCTCACTTCCCATAACCCCTTGCTCTCCTCACATGAACTAGCAAACAAGCAAGACTAATTAGAATGCAGATAACTTCCCCCACTACCCCAGAGCAGTGTGTATACTCTACATACAGCTAACCAGAGACAGGCAAGACCAATCAGAATGCAGATAACCTCCCCCACTACCCCAGAGCAGTGTGTATCCTCTAACATAAAGCTAACCAGAGACAAGCCCTGCAATTACATAAAATCAGTAAGCATTTGTTTTAGCCTCTTAATAGTCATATTAAAAAGTTTTTTAGGAACTATTTTGGGTTATATATAGTGTCTTAAATAACTATTAATTTATTTTTAGTGAGAAAGATCACTGTGTGGTAAAAACTGTGTGGTAAAAATAACATAATTTTATTATGTGGGTCACTATATTGATTATAATTAGTGTTGAGCGAACAGTTCGAGAATAGTTCGGGTTCGTACCGAATTTTGGGGTGTCCGGGACACAGACCCGAACCCGGACATTTTCAAAAAAGTTCGGGTTCGGGTTCGGTGTTCGTCGATTACTTCCCGCTTTCTGAAGGGCTGCACAGCAGCCAATCAGCTAGCGTTTTACTTCTTGCCCTAAGAGCCCATCACAGCCATGCCTACTAATGGCATGGCTGTGATTGGCCAAGTGCAGCATGTGACCCAGCCTCTATTTAAGCTGGAGTCACGTAGCGCCCGCACGTCACACTGCTCTGATTAGTGTAGGGAGAGGACGCAGCTTCTGTCAGGGCGAGATTAGGCAGGTTAAAGTCAGCAACAGCACCTAATGAACGGATCAATTTACAGCTGAGAATCATTGAACTTCTGCTAGTTACTTGCTCGCTGGTTTTTAGGCTGCACAGAGCGTTTTTCTGTCACTTATTTTCTGGGTTGATCGGCGGCCATTTTGTGACTTGTGGTGCGCCAGAAGAAGCTGCCACCAAGTCCATCAATCCATCAATACTAGTTTTTTTTTTGCTATATCCTACATCAGGGGCTTGGCTGTGCTAATTGTCACCCCTAGAAACTCAGGAAAGAAATTTCTATATTTTATTAAGGGGTTAAATACAATTGCCCAAATACCAATCCCCTAAATCTGGTGTTCCAGCTTTGGTTAGACAAGTATAATACTGTCTGTTGTCTGGCAAAGGATAGATTATTTTCTGGGGTTAAATTCAATTGCCAAAATAGCAATACCATAAATCAGTGGTTTCAGCTGTGGCTGGCAAAATAGAATAGTGTCCGAGGTAACGCACACAGGTACAGGCACGCACGTACACGATTCTTGAATAGTTGTATTATCGCGATAATAAAACTAACAGTGTAAAGTTGACTGTATTGCTCTAAGTTATATTCGCGTACGAATGTAACTTCTATTACAACACACCAATACTAAAACTGACTAAGAGACAGCTTTAAGTTCTATTCGAACGTGATTGCAACTTTGGAACTTAAAGTGGTGTACGATTTTAAAAGTTGAGTACTAAAAGTTGGAATCGCAATGCGATTCTTATGTATTGCTTAATCGCATTGCGATTACAACTTTGAGCTACCGATCACCATGGGAACGCCTCCTCCAGTAGAATGTACTGTCGGATGTGAGAATTAAGTTGAAATCGCAATGCGATTATAATATATCTGCTTAATCGCATTGCCGTTTCAACTTAGCATTGCTAAATAATTCCATCCATATTCGTTAACTTACTGACTCAGTAAGTTAACGATATGGATGGAATTATTTAGCAATGCTAAGTTGAAATCGCAATGCGATTAAGCAAATATATAAGAATCGCATTGCGATTTCAACTTAATTCTCAGATCCGACAGTACATTCTACTGGAGGAGGCGTTCCCATGGTGATCGTTAGCTCAAAGTTGTAATCGCAATGCGTTTATTGCGGTATATTATCCCTCTGGGTGTCTTTTACAGCCTTTTTAGTACCCAAAAGTTCGGGTCCCCATTGACTTCTATGGGGTTCGGGTTCGGGATGAAGTTCGGGTTGAGTTCGGATCAGGAACCCGGACATTTTCCGGAAGTTCGGCCGAACCTCTCGAACCCGAACATCCAGGTGTTCGCTCATCTCTAGTTATAATGTCACACAAATTTCCTTATTTTTTTATCAACTTCTCCAGCCTGTCAGCTCTGCAGCTGCTCCCTTATTCTCCTCCACACTGACAAAAGGGGCTGCTTTAACTGCTCATTTCTCTGGTTTGGTACCAGCTTTGTAATGACTGAAAGCTGACATTCCAATCTTTCAGACAAGTCCAGCAATTACATTCTCTTTTAGAGAATTACAGCAATATGTTCAGTACAGGGGCAGATACCAATGATAGAAATCAGATTGCTATGAATGAAGCTAAAAGTGGAAGTAAAAGCAGATTTTACCCTCAATTATTTCTGACTCAATTTATAACAGTGATTTCTCCTCTCTTACTTGGACTTAAGCTGGAATGACAGCTTTCAAACAAGACCAGTTGCATGTTTCTAGCTGCTACCATTCAGGAGATATTACCATCTAAAGCAGCCCTCCCCCTCTGCTTTCTGCCTTAGCCCAGACAGGGCTTTGCTCCTCCTCCCAGTGCTCTCCCCATCTCTTGTTTATAATACAGAGGAGATGGCTGCACATAACAACACTGTGAGAAGAGGGCTGCAGAATAGGAAAGTAGTACACATTTGTGGGAGTTATTATCAGGTAAAACTGAAAGTGCCCAAAAGCACTTATACAGCAGGGTGTACTATACCATCAGGGTATGAAAAAATAAAACAGCAGTTACACTTTAAGTTTTGCTACTGTTACACACGTAAAGCATTTTCAGAAAAAAATCATGTTTTTGTGTTGCTACTTACTGAGAGCCATATTTTTTACATTTTTCTCATAATGGTTTGTGTAAAGGCTCATTTTTTTGCGGGAAGAGGTGATGTTTTTAATGGTATCATATTAGGGTACCTATGAATTTTGACCTCTTGATATTATGGGAGTCGAGGTTACCAAAAAAACACTGTTCTGGCATATTTTCAGAAAAATTTTTTTTATGACGTTCACCTGATAGGGTAGATCATGTAGTATTTTTATAAAGCTGGTCATTAGTGACATGACAATACCTAATATATCCATTTTGTACAATGGTAAATGGCTTGATAAGGGGAAGGATTTTCTTTTAAAGATTCTATGATCGCATTGTGGTAAGCCAATGGGGTTAGAGCCCCTCCTCCTGTAAACCCCCTTGATGCCTCTTTCAGCATTCAGCCAACAGTTACGGAGTGGGGCCGGCTGTCAGTAAACGCCAGGCCCCATCCCTGATTGTGTGCGCACAGCACCTGCTCCTTTGATTTTATGCAGGAGGATTACAAAATAAAGAATCATTGATTTTACTCGCTGGATCCATTTGGACATTTCTTGCGCACAGAGCCTGCTCTGTCACTAAACCTTACCTATAAGGTATTGGTCAATAACTCCCTTCCCTGATGAGCCCTATATATACGGTGCATATAGGAAAGAAGTTAAAGGGAATGTGTCATCAGAACATGACCTGCAATTTAAATCATTTTTTTATGTCTAACATATTGTTAAAAATTTTTTGATGATGTTTTCATTTTTAAAAAGATAAAATCCTGCAGTTTTTGCACTGGCCACTATGTCTACTAATTGGCACCACTTCTTGGTCTGTACAGATCACTGTAGTTAACTCATTCTAATTCTGCCTATAATTATATCATCTCTGTGTATACATAAGACAGGATGCACCATTCACAATGGTTTTTTTTTCAGAGTTTATCTATTATTTCCTTGTACTTTGACCTCTGCACTTCTTTTTTATGCTTTGTAAATGCAGTTTAGAACAGCTCAGGCAAAATGGCCTCCCCCATAATCATGTTCAGGAAATAGAATAAAAAAATCTACAAAAAAATAAAAAATTTATAAAGAAGGATATGTGCTACTATCTTATTTTAATTGGCAGATAAAATTTTTGGTGCCACATTTCCTTTAAGGGTACCATGAAGGATTAACAAGTAGAAAGTATTGAATCCATTTTTATCGTCCCTGTACATACTTTTCTTGTTCCAGAGCTTCTTGTCTCCCCTTTCTTGTGGTGTGCTGTTTGCATTTTAATACATATCTTTTTGATCCAAATACTGTACATACACCATGCTGATTTGAGATATTAAGGTTTGTGTCACAGTGGAGGCTGAATTTACCTTACCTTTTTGTGTTGTAATGGAAGCATGCTGAAAATGTTACAAAGTATTTAACATAGTTCCGAATGCATATTTTGAAATTAGACTCAAGCAAATATCTACTCATCCAGTCTATTCAGCTGAATTTTACAGATGCTACTTAAAATTTCTTATTCTAATTCACATTTCTATTTGTATTTTTTTTTTGTTTCTACAAACTATAATCAATATGAGAAAAGGTTGCAGATTAAAATAAAATACTTTAAAATGAAACCTATGATTTCAAAAGAACCGAGTCACCTTGGGCAGGAGAACAAGTAAGAGTCCAGAAAAATAGATTCCACTTTATTTAGTGCTGAGACTTGTGAGCAAGATTAGAGCAGAACAGTACGTTTTTAAAATAACAGAAAGCAGAGAATAAAAAAAAAAAAGCATCAAAATGTAATAAGTGACCACCCATAGTCTTTGGTATGGATTTTTTTAGTCTTCGTGCATGTTTTATTCTCATCTTTTGCTACCTTCCTCCTTGTAGATCGTAAGCGTTTGCAGGCAGGGCTATCTTTTCTGTACCAGTCTGTCACTCTGTCAGTCTGTAATCTTATAGTTATTGTCTCATGTTATGTATTTAAACATCTTTGTATTCCATATTTATAGTACTTTAGTTAATGGTGAATAATATTAATAATAATAATAATTATTATAATAACCTACCTGCAAGGACATTTCTTTTTTCCCATATGAACAGAAATACAGTTTTTTGGGGAATAAGCTCAATACAACTTTAAAAAATTGTGTTTTACCATCAAGTGAATAGCTGGTATTTGAAATCTCAGTGAAAACACCTGAAATACTAGACCAAAATCTTTTTCAAGGCCTCTCCAAACTCTCTTTTTTCAGCAGTCACTGTCGTACCATTCAGTAGAGTCTGCTGCCTTTAGGCAGTTGATTGCATGTGTTTATTTATCTCAAAAAGCCACCCCTGCTATGTAGTCTCACATGGTGGAGAACGTGGGCCGCTCCACCATGTTCACTGTGTGGAAAGTTGCACGCCAGGGCGGAGCATCTGTTATGGACATGCACCGTACATGTCTTTCACGGCCCAATGGGTCTATGTTTTTCAGGACAGCAGCAAGGTAGCACCGCAGCAACAAGAGCAGGTCTTTTGACCCCCCTATATTTGTGTTGGCCTGGCTTTCACAACACCTTGTCGACCTCCCACCTTTGTCGACCTCCTCCTCCATGAACATGCCCCCATCCCCAACAGCAGCAAGGTACAGTGTCTCTCCCACTACCCCTCCTTCCTATCACATGTGGCAAGTTGAGGATTGCCATGCAATTTTTTGAGCTGATTGGCCTGGGTGAGCAGTTACTAAAGTATACTAAGTAACAAACCTCCCGCTGGCTGTCACCTCGTTGACTCCAAATGGGCAAGGTTTTCAGCAACAATGGCTGCAACATTGAGGCTGCCCTGTACATGGGGGTTATAACACATGCTTCCTGCATGGCACATGTCATTAACCTAGTCATGCAAAGCTTTTTAAAAAAAATACTCTGGCTTGCACAAAGTGCTAGCAATGTCCTGGATACTGTCCTCACATTTCAGCTTTTCATAGATTGTGAGCTATGCTTTCCTTAACTTGCAGCAACAGAATGGTCTGCCGCTATACTGCTTAATCTGTGACATTACAACTCGCTGTAATTCAATATTGCACATGCTAGAGCGTTTGTATGAGGAGCGGAAAGCCTTGAATGATTTTGTCATTCATCAGACCTCCTCAGCAGGAGCATATTTTGTTTCGAGGTCAGGCAGTGCCAGCTGATCCAAAATGCCTGTCGGACTCTGAAGCCCTTCAAAGAGGCCACAAAGTATGTCAGCAGGGATAACTGCGGCATACCCCTCATAGTTATTTTAGAACAGATGCTGACACTCAGGGGATGATGAGGGAAGAAGAAGAGCTAATGCATCTTGCTGTCTGCCCTGTAGTTGTTGAGGGCCTACAAAGAGAAACTCCCATGGAGGGTAAGGAGCTGATACTGGACGTGGAGGAGTCGGAGATGGAGGAGTAAGAGGGTGATGACAATGATGGCACTGGCCAGGAGACCCAGTTGTCTCAGCGCGGGGGGGAGGGGGGAGTTCGGTGGAACTGTCTCCTTGGACACGATGGCTAGAATAGCAAGCTTTATGTTTGCTTGCTTATGCAGGGACTGATTTATCATTGACATGAAGCTGATGATTACTGGATAGCTATACTTTTAGACCTTTGCTATCAAAGCAAAATGGAGGAATGTTTTCTTCCCTCTGAAAGGGAGGCCAAATTACCAAAAAACACCGTGTACACAGCTGGCTGCAACTTTCAGCGAGCAGACTCTTTCCACCAGCAAGTCTGAAAGGGATGCCCCTCTCCACCCCCTCAGAGTCACCTCCCACCACCACAAGGAGCAGAAGCCAAAGTAGCAGCAGCCAGTTTAGTCTCCTCAACATGAGAAAACAGTTTTTTCATGTGTCGCACCAGGTGGAGGCAAATCATCAAGCAGAGACCTCCTACCTCAATGCCCAGGTTCAAGCCTCTGGCCTATCTTTTGCACATACACTGTTCCCTGACTCCATGGATTTCTGGGCAGGCAAACTCGAACATTGGCCTAAACTGGCACAATAGGTTCTCTTCATTGCCAAGTCTCTATTGTGCTTTGATAAGGTTTTCAGTACCGCAGGAGGCTTTGTGACATCCAAACGGACCAAGTTGTCCTCTGCCAGTGTCCAAAACATAAATTTTGCCAAAATGAACCAAGTCTGGATTTGGGAGGATGTTTACACTCCTCCAGCTGATGTTTATTAATAGATCTAGCCTTACTAGCCATCTTGCCACGTGCTATCTGCCTGCCTTTCTGCCTACCATCTTTTTACCTTCCTACCATCATCTTCCATAAGGCTGCTGCTGATTCCATCATGCCACTGCCACCATCATGCCACTGCTGCTGCCTGCCTACCATCATGTTCCGTAAGAAGGCTGCTACTAGAGATGAGTGAATTGAATCCCACGAAGTGGAATTCGATCCGAATTTCAGGAATTATTCAATTCGCCGAATTTCCTCATGCTTCATGTCAGCGAATACATTAATCCTGAAATTCAAACCTACCGCCTCCATTTGCGCGCGAAGGGTGGCCAGCTTACATCATCACGCCGGCCGGTGTGATGATGCCATACGTCACCACATCGGCCGGCGTGATGACGTAATCTCGGGCTGCACGTAATTTGGGCTAAGATCTTCAAGCAAGATGGCGGCTGGCCCGTCGCGAGCAAATGGACAAGGTAAGTTTGATGTAATGTTTTTTTTAATGTTAATTTCACACTGTTTCTACACTCAGATGCCGCAATCATGTATCCTGTCATTGCACCTGATACTTACAAAAAAATGCGCTTCGTGGCAAAGTATTTAGTTACAAAGCCAATTTTTTTGTGAAATTCGGCGAATCAGCAGAATCTAATTTTCAAGAAATTCGCTCATCTCTAGCTGCTACCTCCATCATGCCATTGCTGCCATTATCCTGCTGCCTGCCTGCTATAATTTACAATAGGGATGCTGCTGCTGCCAATGCCTCAGCTGCTACTCCTCGCTGCTAATCTACTACTGCCACTACTAGTAACACTACACATTCGTCACAACTACCACTACAACTACTATTACCACTACTACTACTATTACCACCCATAGACAACCAACTTACTGCCTTATATGTTCCATACTATGCTGCTTCTGCTGCCGCTACTATTGCAGCCACGAGCCTCTAATACTCTACCCTTTCCAAATACACACTGTACTGCTGCTACTCCCAATTAAAAGCGAGAATTCTCTAAGCTTGTTCACAATAAGGCACTATTTCTTCTGACAACTGACACTTTTGCTTGTCACATGGGCAGGCATTCTGACCTCATGAATGCATAATTTTTGGATGCATGGTTCCCCAACAATCCATATTTTTTCCCCATAACTCTGTTTGTGTTTAAACACTATCTGCCCCCATAAGGGAGAGTTTATGGAAGCTTTGGTATATGATAAAGTATAACACATGCCACGGTGCAATGCTGTTTTAAACATGCTGTTCATTATTGCCGTCAAATGTGTTTTGACCCATATCTATGTATGTCAGTGTCACTCAGATATGGTTTACTATTGCTGTCCTTGCATTCAAGAGCTTAGGTTGTTTTTAAAAATTCGATTCAGATGCTTAGCCACATTTTTTCAAGAAATTCGCTTTGTTCTGAATTAGTTTCTCACTAAGCGGGTTAAATCAGCTATATCCTGACCTTCAGGGAGAGTGTATCTTTGTGGACATCACTGTGCATTGCAACAAGCTTTGCTAGTTCTTTCTGGTACTGAAACAGTTGCTTTGACAGGCAGTTGGACACTCCAGTAACATAAGAATTAGACAGCTTATTCATTCCAATTTGAGAATCAAGGCCTAATAGAATTTCTTATGTAATAAACAAGGTGGACACCCCAATAAGAGTAGAACAAGACAGGTTAATCACCCCAATTTAAGAATCAAAGCTGAATGGAATTGTTAACTTTTAAACAAGATGGACACCCCATTTACAGTAGAAGTATACAGGTTATTCATCCCAGATTGAGAATCAAGGCATAATAGAATTGTTTATCTATTAAACAAGGTGGACACCACAATAACAGTTATATTAGACAGCATATTCACCTCAATTTTAGAATCAAGGCCTAATAGAATTGCTTATCTAGTAAACAAGGTGGACACTCCAATAATATTGCAGCTAGACAGCTTATTCACCCCAATTTGAGAATCAAGGCGTAATAGAATTTCTTATCTATTAAACAAGGTCGACACTCCAATAACAGTAAAATTAGACAGCTTATTCACCCCAATTTGAGAATCAAGGCCTATTAGAATTGTTTATCTATTAAACAAGGAGGGCACCGTTCAATTTGATAGCTCTGTGCCCTACACAGGGATTGATGCAAACTGCGCTGTCTCCTATGGATCTCTTCAGCTTCAGATTGCAGTCCCTGCACTGTCCCTGCAGTCTCTCTATGATTTCCCTACAGTGTGTAAAAGTGCTCCTACGATCTCCCTAAACTTTTCCTAAACTTCGTATCTAATTCCACTTTGGATGCTTTGATTTGCTCAATACTATCTATAATGTATACACATTTATACAATCTGTTCAGTTCCTTCTGCTCTATATGTTGCTTGCAGTTGCACAGAATTATCATAGGGACAGGTTCTCTTTAAGAGGATAAACATTTGTCCTCTGTGATACTCTGAAATAGGAGATCACAAGATAACAGTATGCTGTTTAAAGTTATGTATCTATGTATGATGACACTGTGAGTTTAAAGAGTATGTGTTACCAAAATCCACCTTAGCAGACTCATTTGGTCATAATTTTACTAATTAAGAGAATTAGAGCTAAACAATGGTAGCAATTTTTTTTTTATAACCATTCTTTAAGAATGTCTTTTTTATGTCTATTGATCAATTTTTAGGCTGTGGTAAAGACTATTTTATTATATATAAAAATTATTTTGTCACTTTTTAGATTTAAATGTGGTGTGTTTTTAAATATTCTGTATGTTAACGCCGCCAAATATGCCTTTACCCATAGCTATGTATGTCAGCATCATTCTGACATTATTTGCTACTGCCGTCCCTCCATTAAAGAGCTTAAGGAGGGAGAATAAAAAAAGATAAAATTCATATAAAAATAAATAACTAGTTTTTCTAAAACTTCCTCGGAGTGTTAGACCAATTTCCAGGGCAATTGAAGGCAATATGGTTTAGCCCAGATCGATTAGGGTCAGAACTAAATTTTTTCACAAATTCAGCAAATCGGAACCAAACCATATCTCGACAGGTTCGCTCATTTCTACTGTGTATCGGTTTATTATGATATGATATGTTGGTTTATGTGTACATTGTCTATTGTTCTTTCTACCAAACTGTGCTGTAACATCACAAGTCACAAGCTATATGACTGATTTTAACATTTTTGTATATATATGTATATATATATATATATATATATATATATATATATCATACCTTTATTACTGTGTGGTACTATCTTCTGAAGAATGCAAGGCCTAGGAGAGAGCCTGTTTTTCTGGATCTAGCTTTAGGGCTTTTCATCTATACTTGTTGATGTTTGTCATTACTTTGTCTACATGTATTTATTGTATGATAGTTTTAGTAAGGTGTACTAATACAATGATGGACATAGTTTACAACAACATGTCACCTTTGTCATGGGTTATAGTCGACAGTAGTGTTGAGCGAATCGAAGCATCTGAAGCAGAATTTGATCCGGTTTAGGAAAAACTTGATTTGACGAATTTCCTTGCGCTTCATAGTAACAAATCATTTTTCCTAAAATGACAGCTAGAGTTGTCTTAGAAAGAAGTGAGTGATGACTTCACAACGTGGTCATGCTGGGAGTGAGCAGTGACGTCATAAAGCTCAGCACACGTCCTTTAGCAGGTCTTTTTCAATCAAGAGAGGAGTGGATTACCTCTGCTCGAGCAAATGGATGAGGTGAGTGATTTTTTTTTTAAACCCAAAAGGCCATATTGCACTAGTGTATTTCCATTTTTAATGGCTATTAGATGGGTGCACTTCTGTGTAAGCGGCTGTTAAAAACGGTCCCATTCATTTATCAGCAAAATAGGGTTTTGTTATAGTGACTTGTGACAAATTAATTTGTAACTAATCAAATTTCTTGTCAAAATTCAGCAAAGCTGCCAAATCAAATTTTTTAAAACTTCGCTCATCTCTAGTTGACAGTATATTCAGATAAAGAATATTGTCAGAAAACACCTTCCTGTTTATTTTACAAGATGTTATGTTAGATAATGTGGTCGCTACAGGGGTCAGGATGGTGGGCAAATGAGCAACAACCCTGGGTTCTTTTCTATCACCTAATCTGTAGGCAAATCTGACATACATGACTAGAAACTTATAGGTGTTTCAAATGTGGCCATCAACAATAGAATTAGAATAAAGGCTTGCTAGTATTTAAAACCAAACAAGCAATTTGGTCCTTTCAAACATGGCCATAGCTACCATATTAATAGCCATATTCATTGCAGCTATGTGGTATATTTAGCCTCATGTTTGACATAAAAAAAATAGTGTGTTGGATATAATACTGACCATTTGACAACATGTATCAATACAAATCTCTCTGGTATAATGCTAACTAAATACTACAGTGACTGCCATAATGGTTTGGTTTCGTCTTCCAATTTTTCCTTTGTTGGTATCAAAATGGTATAACTCTTATACCATTTGGATTTTTTTCCTGGATACTAGAGTCCATGGTGCGTTTAACTCCTGACCTAACTTGACTATTTGCTACTAATAATATTAGGATAGATTTACAGGGATTTAATTATCAACTATTTTGTGATTCCAGTGTGTTTCATTGATGTAGCATAGGTTTTGTTTTTAATGCATGTAATTTTTTATGATGTGGTAATGTGCTTGGAGGATGACAATGGCTCCTCTGAGCACATCATAAAAATGGCTCCTCTGACGTCACCCCAGGTCCTTAGGGTTGTCTAAGGTTCGGGTTCGATGAAGCAGCCCCTTATGGATTCCAAATGCTGTTATGGTCCGCGGTAGCGGAATCCATAACGGGATGCTACGATAACCCGAACTTTGGACGCCGAACTAAAAATAGAAGTTCGCTCATCTGTAATTATATTCTTAGTTGTTCTTCTGCCTCCTATTTTCCTTTTTTGGTGTTTTTGTAGGTTATGTACATGTGCATGGGAAGGTGCACTTTGAATTTATTAGTTTTATTGTAGGTTTATAACTGTAACCTGTTTGTGGTATTAGTGTGTTAGATTGTGTTTTTCTAGAAGTGTGACTTTTAGTCAATACAGAAAGGCAACTACTTCAATGCCAAAGGTTTCAGTAAATTTTTCTTGTAACTGTATCTTTGATGGGCAGCATACAAATTAAATGAAACATATTTTTTTCAAGGTCATGTTCTGTAATATGCCATCGCACAAAAAGTTGTGTAATTGTAAGATATATATAATAACATTCAGTAAAAATGATGCATCAGATTTTCTTTTGACATTTCTCTAAGTTACTATCACAGATCCAATCTTAGACTGTAAGTACTCTCATGAGAAATAAAACAGTGAGGATAATGGACTTTTCTGAGGTCCAGTCAAGCTTCTCGGGAAAATGATCTGACTTAATTTTTGGGAGATTTTGGCATTTTAACACTTTTGGTTTTATTCGTATCCATTAACTCCAAGAATCAATTTGCACCATATTCCTAAGTCTTATCCTCATAAGAATGAACAGTCAAATGTTCTTCTCATCTTCACTGACAGTTATGACAGTCGGGGGCTAACTATGTGTCTTTCCGTAGGAAGCATTTACTGTGCAATAACTAATTCTGTGGGTACTAAAGCTGTCATCTGTTCTGTCTAACATTGTACATTTGTGATTGCATGATTGTACCCACATGCACAACATTAACTTTCAGCTGCCATTTTATATTATTTATGTGAAGTGAAATAACAAGGTTAACTCATTCTTCAGAACAATTTCATTGGAAAAATAAAAGAGACGTTTATTAAATTATTAAGCATACATTAAGCACACAAATTTGCTGCAGAGTAGAGTTACACAATAATAATGTCTCTTCATTTCTATCTGTTTATCTCATGTGCAAGGGCATACAATTGTATTTCTAGTACATACATTCTAGACTGAGCAACTAAAAATATATCAAAATAATGGTTTGTTTCTTAAAGAACAATGAAATGGTACCTAAAATGTTGATATCTGAAGATTTTAGTAAAATAAGGGTACTTTCAAACTAGCGTTAGGGTGATCCGCCATTCAGTGTGACAACTGACAGCATTTGTAGACGGATCCGGGTGCGGATCCGTCTACAAATGCATTGCAAGAACGGATCCGTCTCTCTTCTTGTCATGCGGATGGACGGATCCGTCTTGCAGTCTTTTGCACAGTTTTTCCGTCCTTCAGTTGTTTCTCAATGCCCGATCCGGCACTAATGCAAGTCAATGTAAATTAATGCCGGCATTAATCCGGCATTCCAGCGACTGATCAGGCATTTTGGACGGACATAATACCGCAGCATGCTGCGGTATTATGTCCGGCCAAAACGCATGACAGTGACTGAATGGAAGGCATACTGATGCAAACTGAACGGATTTCTATCCATTCAAAATGCATTGGGATATGCCTGATCAGTTCTTTTCCGGCATAGAGCCCTTTTGACGGAACTCTATGCCGGAAAAGAATAACACAAGTGTGAGAGTACCCTTAGATAGAACTTATGTAATGTGGACATTGCCTAGTAAAGTCTGTGCATGCTGTGAGTGACAGTAGCAGATCTTATTGTAAGATGGTCTAGGCCTTTTCTTGTCCCTTCCAGAGATCTGTCTCACCTCACAGAACAACATTCCTCCATCAAAGCTGGACTTAAAAGGTTAAGATAATTCCTACACTGTATTGTTTCTAAGTAATAAACTTGGACAAGAAAAAGTTATCAGTTACTAAGAAGCTAAAGTATGTACATTCTATAAGAATAATAAAATATTATTAATAGCCACTTACCTATATTCTGTCTATATATCACAGGGCACAAGGAAGAGAGGGGCCAGAGAGAAACATCAATATGTCCTCCCATCATAGTGCCAGGTTTTGTCCCTCGGGATAGAAGAGTGTGGAGTTTGTTTTTCTCTCTATCCCCTTTTTTATGACCATTGCTTGCTAACAATGCAATTTCTCTGGAGAAGCGAGTCTTACAGACCTACACCTATGGATGTATACTTCCACACATTCCCTCTTGATTTGAGATATATTGATATTAGCACCATAAGATGACCAGCTTTTAAAAAACAATTGTGTTACAGGGCTCAAATGAGAAACTCAAAATAATTTTTTTCAAGCATGTCATCTCATGCCATATCATTTTGGGCCGAGAGGAAAGGTAAGGAAGAACACTTTAGTTCTTAGAAAAGAGGTAGAACCATTACTGGGTCTCATATCAATTATGGGGTATATACTGTATGCCTATGATTGATATGTGATATCTGACTCAAACTTTATAAAAGTGCAAATGTACAAAATGATCAATGATAAATAGAGATGAGTGAATCAAAGTTGACGAAGTGGAATTCGATCTGAATTTTAGGAAAAATTTGATTTGCACCAAATCCGAATTTCCTGACGCATTGTGCTGCACACATTAGGACATGGAGTAAAGAACTCTGGGAACAAGGGATCACCCACAATGCCATGCATGCAGCCGATCAGCAGCCAGCCCCATGATGTCACAGTCCTATAAATACCCTCAGCTATTTTGGATTTAGCCAATTTCCAGTGTACTTTGTGCAGGGAGAAATGTTAGCAGGGACTAGGGACAGTGCTAGTAAAGACTTGAAAACTTTTATTTTGCTGAACAGAAGTTCATCAAAAGATCATTAGAAGTGTAGGGAAAGGATAGGGAGGATTTATTCCACAGTATTGAAGCAGAACAGGGTCCACTAGGAAAGTGTACAGCCTGGGTAATAGGAGCAATCCTATGACAACTTGCTACACTGACTGGGGACCCAAATTGCCATTATACTGCTGATTTCAGGTTTGCAATAGGTGATACCTCTGTAATTCCAGCAAACCTTGCTTGTTATTAGGGTGAAAGTGCTGTGTGATACAGCCATTAACAGGGTGTATTCAGTGGTGTATCTTGGTTTTGTGCTGCCCTAGGCGAGACTAAACTTGGGCACCCCCCTAATATAAAATTTACCCACCCCTTCCTGTCAAGGCCAAACCCCTTCCTCTGTAAACCCCACCCCTTCGTCTTTAGGATCCACCTTTTCCTGTTAGAGCTTCACATGTAATAACAAATTGCAAAGGTGTTAGTCTGTCCCTGAGACTGGAGACTGTCTAAAATCCACTGCAAGTTTCATCATTTATTTAGGCTCCTGCTCTACATACTCCTGATCCTGCTGTACATGCCACTGTTCCTGCTCCACATGCTCCTGTTCCTGCACCATATGCTCCTGCTGTACATACTCCTGATCCTGCTGTGCCCCTGCTCCTGCTGTACATGCTCCTGTTCCACATGCTCCTGTTCCTACTTCACATGCTCCTGTTCCTGCTGCATATGCTCCTGCTGTACATGCCCCTGCCCCTGATGTACATGCTCTTGCTCCAGCTCCACATGCTCCCGATGTACCTGCCCCTTCATGCTTCTGTTCTACTACACACACTCTTCTCCCATGCTTTACACTGCAGCTATATTTGTTCAGATCTTCTGGTGAGTAGAAGCCCAGTCTAACTTCTATTACAGAATGACTAAGACCAAGAAAATTATCAAGTAACTGCTGCATACGGGGCAGGAAAATAAGCCATACGTTATTTTCCATTTAAATGATTTTGTCTTCCACTATAAAGTCCCTTTGGCAAATTAGATCATTTTAAGCCCAGACTCATGAGAACTTGTGGTGTCCTAAAGACACGAGTCAGTGATTTCAGTGATTTCCATTTTACAAGCCAAGGACAGAAAGACCTGGGTTTTGATAGTGACACCCTCTCAGTGCTCATGTGAATGGAATGTGCAATCATAGTAACATAGTAACATAGTATATAAGACCGAAAAAAGACATTTGTCCATCCAGTTCGGCCTGTTTCCTACAAGTTGAAGAAAAGTTTTGTCTCCACGCCACAGCTAACTGCACCACCACCTGATACAGAACGTGTTAGCAGGAGGCAGCATTTCACTAACATCGTTGAACAGTACGTCTGCACACCCCTCCACATACTGACTGATGGTTCGGCCCCATACAACTTCTGGGTCTCCAAATTGTCCACGTGGCCAGAGTTAGCATTTTATGCCTTGGAGGTGCTGGCCTGCCCGGCGGCCAGCGTTTTGTCTGAACGTGTTTTCAGCACGGCAGGGGGCGTCATTACTGACAAACGCAGCCGCCTGTCCACAGCCAACGTGGACAAGCTGACGTTCATGAAAATGAACCAGGCATGGATCCCACAGGACCTGTGCCTCCCTTGTGCAGAATAGACATTTATAACTGCCTCCCCCTCAACCTTTAATGAATCCTCATTTTTTTAACTTTACCGTGATCTTGCGGTGCAACCCAAAGTTGAATGAACCTCTCCTCTGTCTGGGTGGTGGGGCCGAAATAACTGAGAGTGGCCTTCTCCGGTGGTGGTTGATATGACGCATGATTCCTTGCTGTGGGACCTCTCTCCTCTGTCTGGGTGCTGGGCCGAAATAACTGAGAGTGGCCTTCTCCGGTGGTGGTTGATATGACGCATGATATCTTGCTGTGGGACCTCTCTCCTCTGTCTGGGTGCTGGGCCGAAATAACTGAAAGTGGCCTTCTCCGGTGGTGGATGATATGACGCATGATTCCTTGCTGTGGGACCTCTCTCCTCTGTCTGGGTGCTGGGCCGAAATAACTGAAAGTGGCCTTCTCCGGTGGTGGTTGATATGACGCATGATTCCTTGCTGTGGGACCTCTCTCCTCTGTCTGGGTGTTGCGCCGAAATAACTGAGAGTGGCCTTCTCCGGTGGTGGTTGATATGACGCATGATTCCTTGCTGTGGGACCTCTCTCCTCTGTCTGGGTGCTGGGCCGAAATAACTGAAAGTGGCCTTCTCCGGTGGTGGGTGATATGACGCATGATTCCTTGCTGTGGGACCTCTCTCCTCTGTCTGGGTGCTGGGCCGAAATAACTGAGAGTGGCCTTCTCCGGTGGTGGTTGATATGACGCATGATTCCTTGCTGTGGGACCTCTCTCCTCTGTCTTTGTGCTTTGCCGAAATAACTGAGAGTGGCCTTCTCCGGTGGTGGTTGATATGACGCATGATTTCTTGCTGTGGGACCTCTCTCCTCTGTCTGGGTGCTGGGCCGAAATAACTGAAAGTGGCCTTCTCCGGTGGTGGGTGATATGACGCATGATTCCTTGCTGGGGGACCTCTCTCCTTTGTCTGGGTGCTGGGCCGAAATAACTGAGAGTGGCCTTCTCCGGTGGTGGTTGATATGACGCATGATTCCTTGCTGTGGGACCTCTCTCCTCTGTCTGGGTGCTTTGCCGAAATAACTGAGAGTGGCCTTCTCCGGTGGTGGTTGATATGACGCATGATTCCTTGCTGTGGGACCTCTCTCCTCTGTCTGGGTGCTGGGCCGAAATAACTGAGAGTGGCCTTCTCCGGTGGTGGTTGATATGACGCATGATTCCTTGCTGTGGGACCTCTCTCCTCTGTCTTGGTGCTGGGCCGAAATAACTGAAAGTGGCCTTCTCCGGTGGTGGGTGATATGACGCATGATTCCTTGCTGTGGGACCTCTCTCCTCTGTCTGGGTGCTGGGCAGAAATAACTGAAAGTGGCCTTCTCCGGTGGTGGGTGATATGACGCATGATTCCTTGCTGGGGACCTCTCTCCTCTGTCTGGGTGCTGGGCCGAAATAACTGAGAGTGGCCTTCTCCGGTGGTGGTTGATATGACGCATGATTCCTTGCTGTGGGACCTCTCTCCTCTGTCTGGGTGCTGGGCCGAAATAACTGAGAGTGGCCTTCTCCGGTGGTGGTTGATATGACGCATGATTCCTTGCTGTGGGACCTCTCTCCTCTGTCTGGGTGCTTTGCCGAAATAACTGAGAGTGGCCTTCTCCGGTGGTGGTTGATATGACGCATGATTCCTTGCTGTGGGACCTCTCTCCTCTGTCTGGGTGCTGGGCCGAAATAACTGAGAGTGGCCTTCTCCGGTGGTGGTTGATATGACGCATGATTCCTTGCTGTGGGACCTCTCTCCTCTGTCTGGGTGCTGGGCCGAAATAACTGAAAGTGGCCTTCTCCGGTGGTGGTTGATATGACGCATGATTCCTTGCTGTGGGACCTCTCTCCTCTGTCTGGGTGCTGTGCCGAAATAACTGAGAGTGGCCTTCTCCGGTGGTGGTTGATATGACGCATGATTCCTTGCTGTGGGACCTCTCTCCTCTGTCTGGGTGCTGGGCCGAAATAACTGAGAGTGGCCTTCTCCGGTGGTGGTTGATATGACGCATGATTCCTTGCTGTGGGACCTCTCTCCTCTGTCTGGGTGCTGGGCCGAAATAACTGAAAGTGGCCTTCTCCGGTGGTGGGTGATATGACGCATGATTCCTTGCTGTGGGACCTCTCTCCTCTGTCTGGGTGCTGGGCGAAATAACTGAAAGTGGCCTTCTCCGGTGGTGGGTGATATGACGCATGATTCTTTGCTGTGGGACCTCTTTCCTCTTTCTGGGTGCTGGGCCGAAATAACTGAAAGTGGCCTTCTCCGGTGGTGGGTGATATGACGCATGATTCCTTGCTGGGGGACCTCTCTCCTCTGTCTGGGTGCTGGGCCGAAATAAATGAGAGTGGCCTTCTCCGGTGGTGGTTGATATGACGCATGATTCCTTGCTGTGGGACCTCTCTCCTCTGTCTGGGTGCTGGGCCCAAATAACTGAGAGTGGCCTTCTCCGGTGGTGGTTGATATGACGCATGATTCCTTGCTGTGGGACCTCTCTCCTCTGTCTTTGTGCTTTGCCGAAATAACTGAGAGTGGCCTTCTCCGGTGGTGGTTGATATGACGCATGATTCCTTGCTGTGGGACCTCTCTCCTCTGTCTGGGTGCTGGGCCGAAATAACTGAGAGTGGGCTTCTCCGGTGGTGGTTGATATGACGCATGATTCCTTGCTGTGGGACCTCTCTCCTCTGTCTGGGTGCTGGGCCGAAATAACTGAGAGTGGCTTTCTCCGGTGGTGGTTGATATGACGCATGATTCCTTGCTGTTGGACCTCTCCCCTCTGTCTAGGTGCTGTGCCGAAATAACTGAGAGTGGGCTTCTCCGGTGGTGGTTGATATGACGCATGATTCCTTGCTGTGGGACCTCTCTCCTCTGTCTGGGTGCTGGGCCGAAATAACTGAGAGTGGGCTTCTCCGGTGGTGGTTGATATGACGCATGATTCCTTGCTGTGGGACCTCTCTCCTCTGTCTGGGTGCTGGGCCGAAATAACTGAAAGTGGCCTTCTCCGGTGGTGGGTGATATGACACATGATTCCTTGCTGTGGGACCTCTTTCCTCTGTCTGGGTGCTGGGCCGAAATAACTGAGAGTGGCCTTCTCCGGTGGTGGTTGATATGACGCATGATTCTTTGCTGTGGGACCTCTCTCCTCTGTCTGGGTGCTGGGCCGAAATAACTGAGAGTGACCTTCTCCGATATTGGTTGATATGACGCATGATTCCTTGCTGTGGGACCTCTCTCCTCTGTCTTTGTGCTTTGCCGAAATAACTGAGAGTGGCCTTCTCCGGTGGTGGTTGATATGACGCATGATTCCTTGCTGTGGGACCTCTCTCCTCTGTCTGGGTGCTGGTTCGAAATAACTGAAAGTGGCCTTCTCCAGTGGTAGGTGATATGACACATGATTCCTTGCTTTGGGACCTCTCTCCTCTGTCTGTGTGCTGGGCCGAAATAACTGAGAGTGGCCTTCTCCGGTGGTGGTTGATATGATGCATGATTCCTTGCTGTGGGACCTCTCTCCTCTGTCTGGGTGCTGGGCCGAAATAACTGAGAGTGGCTTTCTCCGGTGGTGGTTGATATGACGCATGATTCCTTGCTGTTGGACCTCTCCCCTCTGTCTAAGTGCTGTCCTGAAATAACTGAGAGAGGCCTTCTCCGGTGGTGGTTGATATGACGCATGATTCCTTGCTGTGGGACCTCTCTCCTCTGTCTGGGTGCTGGGCCGAAATAACTGAAAGTGGCCTTCTCCGGTGGTGGGTGACATGACGCATGATTCCTTACTGTGGGACCTCTCTCCTCTGTCTGGGTGCTGGGCCGAAATAACTGAGAGTGGCCTTCTCCGGTGGTGGTTGATATGACGCATGATTCCTTGCTGTGGGACCTCTCTCCTCTGTCTGGGTGCTGGGCCGAAATAGCTGAGAGTGGCCTTCTCCGGTGGTGGTTGATATGATGCATCATTCCATGCTGTGGGACCTCTCTCCTCTGTCTGGGTGCTGGGCAAAAATAACTGAAAGTGGCCTTCTCCAGTGTTGTGTGATATGACGCATGATTCCTTGCAGTGGGACCTCTCTCCAATTGATATTGGTTAAATTTTATTTATTTTATTTTATTTTAATTCATTTCCCTATCCATTTCCCAATCCCTATTTGTTTGCAGGGGATTTACCTACATTTTGCTGCCTTTGGCAGCCCTCTAGCCATTTCCTGGACTATTTTACAGCCTTTTTAGTGCCTAAAAGTTCGTGTCCCCATTGACTTCAATGGGGTTCGGGTTCGGGATAAAGTTCGGGTTGAGTTCGGATCCTGAACCCGAACATTTTCAGGAAGTTCGGCCGAACTTCCCGAACCCGAACTTCCAGGTGTTCGCTCATCTATAATCCTATGCAGTCAGTTGGCCGCTGCCTATCTGCGCCATGGTCCATCCTCTCGAAGGTCTGACTGGGGGTACCCTCTTTGCTCATGTTCCATGGCTGTGCCATGGCAGCTGGGGTGGTGGCAGGAGCAGTACCAGCTCCATCAGCAGCAGCCTTAATCTAGCGTTGCTGATAAGCAGCTTTCATCACACGCATAGTGAGGAAACTACTCACCAGAAGCTAGACATAGAGCAGAACCTGAACCAGCCGGTGGTGGCATACTTAGAGTGTACCCTGCCACTCCTCAACTGGCCAAGTTTGCCCTGGAAAAGCTGTACTGCCAGGCCAGTAGTGTGGCATCAGAGCGGGTGTTTAGTGCGATGGGGGCCAAAGTTACCCCAAGGAGAATTTGCCTATTCAAACAAAATGTGGAGAGACTGACCTTTGTCAAGATTAATCAGGCATGGATCAGCCAGGATTTACACCCACCAATGCCTGATGCATAAGATTAGATCACCCATGCTGCCTCACCCAAACCTTGACAGAGATCGGTTTCTTCTGGCTACCTGCCTCAGCTATTATAATGATGTTGCCACCCGCCTGATTCCACATATCTGATGCAAAGTGCTCCTTCTTTCACCCACCATCCTCAGTGGGTACTGTTATTGCCACCCACCTCCACACTCTGTCACTGTGTCACTCTGTGGTCTCCTTATGCTGCTGCTACCTCACCACTCAGGTCTCCTCATGCTGATGCTGCCACCTCCACACTCTGTCATTGTGCCACTATGTGGCCTCCTCATGCTGCTGCTGCCCTCTCCACAGTATGTCAGCTTGCCACTCTGTGGCCTCCATATGCTGCTGCTTACTGAACACTATGTCACTGGGCCACTCTTTGGCCTCCTCTTGCTTCTGCTTCTGCCACCTCCACACTGTGCCACCTTGCCAGTATGTGGCCTCCTCATGCTGCTGCTGCCACCTCCACACTCTGTCATTGTGCCACTCTGTGGGCTCCTCATGCTGCTGCAATGTTAGCACCATGTCACCTTGCCAGTTTGTGGCCTCTTCATGTTGCTGCTTCTACACCTCCACACTATGTCACCTTTCCAGTCTGTGGCCTCTTCATGGTGCTGTTGCTGCCACCTCCACAACATGTCACCTTTTCCCTTTTTTTGTCTCCTCATGCTGCTGCTAAATCAACACTGTGTTACTGGGCCACTCTATGGCCTCCTCATGCTGCTGCTAACTCAACACTATGCGTCTCCTCATGCTGTTGCTAAATCAACACTATTTCACTGGGCCACTCTGTGGCCTCCTCATGCTGCTGCCCCCTCTACACTATGTCACCTTGCCACTCTGTGGTCTCCTCATGCTGCTCCTAACTCAAGACTATGTCACGGAGCCACTCTGTGGCCTCCTCATGCTGCTTCCACCTCCACACTATGTCACCTTGCCAGTCTGTGGCCTCCTCATGCTACTAACTTGACACTATGTCACTGGGCCACTGTGTGGCATCCTCATACTTCTGCCACCTCAACACTATGTAAATGGACCACTCTGTGGTCTCCTCATGCTGCTGCTGCTGCCACCTGCCCACTATGTCACTGGGCCACTCTGTGGTTTCCTCAAGCTGCTGTTACCTCAACACTATGTCATTGGCCCACTCTGTGGACTTCTCAAGCTGTTCTCCCACCCTCCCTACTCCATGACTGGGCCACTGTTTTGCCATTTTGGCCTGGTTGACATCATCATTTATTTGACCCTTCTTCTGATCTGTCAGAAAGAAGGAAAAATGAGATGCACAAAGGATGCTGTCTGTGTAGCAGCTGTAAGGCCTGCATGGTTCCATCAGAATTGGCTTATGACTTGGTAGCCAAAAGCAGGAGAGGTTAAAAAACACAGAAGACATGCAAATATTCCATTCACATGTCATCTCTGTTTTGGATCCACTCCAGTTTATTTTATTTTTTTAATGGCATTAGCAATACTGATGGATTACTGACCAAATGCTGACCGAGTGAAGGCAGATGCTCAACAGATGTAGATATCTATGTGGAATCAGCTGACGACAGTGTAAAAGGAGTGTGCTCTTTCATGCTACAGTAGGATCTTGGGCCTCTGCACGGTTCTTCATACCTGGCCCTAACATCGACCGGTAAGGCTGAGTTCACACTTTATTTGGTCAGTTTTGGCCCCGTGACTGCCCAAATAAGTGAAGTATGCAGTGATTCTAAGAGTGACCCCTGTCATCTGCATGTCATACTGACTCACAGTATTATTACACTACCATAGCAGACTCCCTATGTGTGTTACTGCAAGGCACAGTGTTCTACACCCCTATAAAGGCTCTCTGCAGTCTGGAAATAACCGTTTTTTAACGCGATTCGCCAAAAATAAATTCTTATCGAAGCCAATTTTTTCTAAAAAATTGGCGAACCGGACGAATTGAATTTTTATAAAATTTGGTCATGTCTAATACTGATGACTAAATATTTGTGTTGAATATCACATCACTTGCTTATTAGAGACAACATGAATATCAGTGGTTGCAAATACTGTATCTATTGTAAAAATAATGTTATAATAAAGTTACACCACTCAATGATACCATCAGCATTTAGCTTCTTTCCAGGAGCATTTTATCGTATGTGGTCTGGATTAAACGAATTAGTGGCCTGGTTCAGTTTGGAATATTTTTGTTTTTCATTGTGTGCTGTGTTCACGTATTGCAGTTTTATGAAAAAGGTAAATATATTCTGAATCATATATGAATCTGTGAATATATGAGTTAACTGTTGTGGAGGTAACTAGAAATTTATATGGTAGAATAGTGTTCAATTCTGAATTGCTTAAAAATTGTCTATATTTTATGGTGGATTTTTGGACTATACAGATTTTATTTAGGGGTATTTTAAAAGATATTTTGAGTAATATTTGTTTAATTCAGTTTATTCAAACCAAGCGGCTATTTAATGAAATACAGTCCTGATCAAAAGTTTAAGACCACTTGGAAAATGCCAAAAAATCATATTAAGCATGGCTGGATCTTAATTAACAAGGTTCCAAGTAGAGCTTCAACATGCAACAAGAAGAAATGGGAGTGAGACAAAACATTTTTTGAGCATTTAATTTAATGAAAACAACAAATAAATTGAAACAGGCTGTTTTACAACTGATCAAAAGTTTAGAACCACACCTCTAAAAAAAAAACTAACACCCCCCCCCCCCAAAACAGAAATCAATTTTCCAAACATGAACTCAGTACTGAGTAGCTCCGCCGTTATTGTTGATTACTTCAAAAATTCGTTTCGGCATGCTTGATGCAAGCGTTTCCATGAGGTGAGTGGGAACATTTCTCCAAGTGGTGATGATGGCCACACAAAGGCCATCTACTGTCTGGAACTGGTGTTCATTTTTGTAAACTTCCCTTGCCATCCATCCCCAAAGGTTCTCAATTGGATTTAGATCAGAGGAACACGCAGGATGGGCGAAAAGAGTGATGTTATTCTCCTGGAAGAAGTCCCTTGTCCTGCGGGCATTGTGTACTGTAGCGTTGTCCTGTTGAAAAACCCAGTGGTTAGCACACAGAAGAGGGCCCTCAGTCAAGAGGAATGCTCTCTGCAATATCTGGACATAGCCAGCGACTGTTTGATGCCCCTGCACTGCCTGAAGCTCCATTGTTCCACTGAACGAAAAAGCACCCCAGACCATTATGGCGCCCCCTCCACTGTGGCGCGTAGAAAACATCTCAGGTGGGATCTGCTTGTCATGCTAGTAATGTTGGAAACCATCAGGACCATCAAGGTTAAATATTTTCTCATCAGAGAATAAAACTTTCTTCCACCTTTTAATGTCCCATGTTTGGTGCTCTCTTGCAAAGTCCAAATGAGCAGTTCTGTGGCATTCAAGGAGACAAGGTCTTTGAAGACTTTTTTTGTTCTTGAAGCCCTTCAGTCTCAGATGCCGTCTGATGGTTATGGGGCTGCAGTCAGCACCAGTAAGGGCCTTAATTTGGGTTGAGAATCGTCCAGTGTCTTGATGGATAGCCAATTGGATCCTTCGGCTCAGTGCTGGTGAAATTTTTTTGGGTCTTCCACTTGACTTTTTTGTTTCATAACCCTCAGGATCATTTAAGAAATTCCAAATGACTGTCATACTGTGTCCCACCTCAGCAGCGATGGCGCGCTGTGAGAGACCCTGCTTATGCAGTTCAACAACCCGACCACGTTTAAAAAGTGAGAGTTTTTTGCCTTTGCCATCACAACGTGTGACTACCTGACAGAAAATTACAATGAATCCACATCTTTGCACAGATTTGGCCTTTTAAAGGCATGTGGTCCTAAAATTTGTATCAGCTGAAAAACAGCCTGTTTCAGTTTAATCGTTATTTTCAATTAATTGAATGCTCAAAAAATGTTTTGTCTCACTCTCATTTCTTCTTGTTGCATGTTAAAGCTCTACTTGGAACCTTGTTAAGATCCAACAATGTAAAATATTCAATGGAAAAATGGGATCCAGCTTCTTATGGAATAAAAACGTATTAGAGCTGCAGACATTTGAACTATTGCTTGTAAACAATGTAAAATATGATTATTTGCCATTTTTCAAGTGGTCTTAAACTTTTGATCAGGACTGTATGAAATGGAACACCTTGTGTGTCCAGGAAGGGGCCACAAAGGTTGCGTTGGGATTTGGTGTACCAACTTAACTTTTTGAGTGATGGACTGACCTTCAGGATTAGTGTAAATTGGGACAGTATTCAAGAGATGTTATAGAGCCCAGCCACTCCATTGAGTACATAGATAGCCCAAATTGAACAGCATCTACCTTTGTAAAATGAAAGATGTCACTAGGCAGTGATGCATAAAATACACTTGTGGAGTTTTGCAACAGTTTTTTTTCTTGCTCTGATTGAACTGTGTTCCAGACTTCTTATGCTTGTGCATTTTAATAGAATAGCAGGTAGCTAAGAGCTGAAATGGAAAGCCCAGAAATTCACTCTTGTGTAAATATGGCAGTATTATTGTGTAGTGAGAATTCACATTTCACAATTTCCAGATGTATTATTCCCTATACTACCAATGGCAAAAGTGTTTAAAGATCATATGTCAGCATGATCAACCCCATTAAACCAGGCGTATTGCCTGGTAGGGCTTATCATACTGAATAAAACAATACCTTAGGTATGTATGTAGCTTGCAACTTCTGAGATATATTAACATTTAGCGCTTATAAGCATCAAGACTTGGAGTGGCGCTATTGTAATGCTCATCCACTATGTTCACTCCCTTCTCCTTTTTTTGGCAGTGCTAGACATGACGTAGACATGATGTCTAGCCCTGTATTCTTGAGCCTGCGCCATGTCTCAGTGTCCTCAGCGTATGCGCAGTCAGAATCTGTGCTACTCAGGAAGCAGCATCAGATTGAATGCACACTGTTGCATTTCTCAGGCGCAAGAATACAAAGATAAATGAGATATCTAGCCCTGTCAATCAGAGGGGGGGGGGGGGAGTGAGCATAGGGAATGGGCTTTACAACACCCAAAGCCAATTTTGACTGAAACATCACATCCTGTATTGCCTTGAAAAATGCAAATATTTCACCTGCCTTATCTACAGAGGGACAAGTTCCTTTTTACATGTTTGTTTGGAATTTGTAATGTCTACTTAAAGCACCAAAGACACAACAGAGTACCACAAATCGTACTACACAATGTTAGTAATGTGTGACAAATTCAAATGTAGGGTATTCTTACTAAGCTTGGTTAGATTTTGTATAGATTGGAGATTGGGTTGTGACTACGGTTGCCACCCGGCCGGTCGGTATTTTAGTGGCCCTGCTGGTGCCAGTAATTTTTTTCTACTGGCAATGTTAATTGCTTTCATTTTTCTACTAGGATTGCTACTAATGAGTGCTTCCATTGTGCTCATTAGTGCAGCCTTTACTTGTGTTAATAAAAAAAAAAAAGCACTCACCTTCTCCGTTCGCCCGTGCTGCTGGCTGGATGCTCAGGACAGCACCTGTGAGACGTAATAACACTGTAGGGCAGGTCCTGTTCTGAGCTTCCAGTCAGCAGGGGGCGTTGACAGCAGCGCAAGCAAATGGAGGGGGTGAGTGTTTTTTTATTTTTTTTGGCAGAAGCAGAGAAGAGGGCATTATTCTTCCTGGGGGCACTAATGGAGGAATTTTTCTTGCTGGGGGCACTAATGGGGGCATTATTCTTGCTGGGGGCATTAATGGGGCCATTATTCTTCCTGGGGTGCACTAATGGGGGCATTATTTTTCCTGGGGTGCACTAATGGGGGCATTATTCTTCATGGTGGCACCAATGGGGGCATTATTCTTATGGGGGGCATTATTCTTATGGGGGGCATTATTCTTCCTGGGGCACTAATGGAGGCATTATTCTTACTGGGGTACACTAATTGGGACCTCATTCTTACTGGGGGGTTACTAATAGTGACATTATTCTTACAGGAGAACACTAATGGGGGCATTTGTTTTACTAGGGGGCTCTATTGGGGCCATTGCTCTTACTGGGGGGCATAAATGGTAGGCATTCATTCTGGGGTGCACTAATGGGGCATTACTATTACTGGGGGGCACTAATGGGAGCATTAACATTACTAATGTGGACAGTATTAATTCTGGGGGCACTAATGGGGGCATTATTAATTCTGGGCAGCACTTATGTGGACATAAATATTACTGGGGGGCATTAATATTATTGGGTGCCATGGTATGACAGCGACTTAATACCCTGTATTAAGCCACACCCCACAACCACACCCCATTTGGGGGTGTGGATTAACTTGGCCGGTATTTTTTGTTGGGAAAGGTGGCAACCTAGTTGTTACCCTAGCAATTGCTCCTCTTAAAGGGTTATCACTAGCGATGAAGGAAATGAGCTTCCGATCCAATATCCGAAGTTGATTCGTTCAAGACTTTGTTTTAATGCTATACAGAGATCTGTCTCCATACAACATTAAAATGTATGGGTTCTGGTGAGGGAAATTCTTTCAAGTGTTACCTTGGAACCGAACCCGAGTTCAGGAAATGTTTTTTTACAGTAGAAATCAATTTATGAAGTAATAACTTCAGCTTATAGGAACCAATGCATTCTAATACTGTACGGAGTGCTCGCTCCGTACAATACTGAAACAAAGTTTTATGTAAATCGACCTCAGATGTTTCATCCGAAGTCGATTCGCTCCTCCCTAGCCCATAAATTCGAATATTGTATAGAAGCAAGTCTCCGTACAGTATTCAAATCACTAGTTATCACAACATATACCTTTAAAGTAAATACTCAGTGCTTACATTGTGACCCAGGAATAGAGTGCAAACTAACTATGGATTAGTGTTGAGCGCGAATATTAGAAAAGCGAATTTTTTTAGCGAATATCGGCACTTCGCTAATTCGCGAATATTTCGAATATAGCGCTATAAATTCGCTATTTCGAATATTCCTTTTTTTTTTTTTTTTTTTTTTAGTTATATTTTTTTCTTTCCTACTTCCCAAAAGTAGTTCTTACCTGTCCTGAGGATTCCTGGCTTCCTGGCTGCTCTAGTCAGTGCCCGTTGCCGCTTCTGCCGACTTCCGTGCTCATGTGGAGCGTCCCCATCCATGGGAGAATCTCCATATACTAAAATGTACTGTCGGATTTGAGGAATTACGTTGAAATCGCAATGCGATTAATTCAAGTTATATTAATCGCATTGCGATTACAACTTAGCACTGCTATCTTACATAGGCTAGAATTAACGAATATGGATTGGAATATAGCTATGCACTAGCAGTGCTAAGTTGAAATCGCAATGCGAATACTTTAAGTTAAATTAATCGCATTGCGATTTCAACTTAGCACTGCTGCTATATTCCATATTCGTTAACTTCGTTAATTCTAGCAAGCTGACCCATTATAAACCCAGCTCTAAGTTGAAATCGCAATGCGATTAATATAACTTGAATTAATCGCATAGCGATTTCAACGTAATTCCTCAAATCCGACAGTACATTTTAGTATATGGAGACGTTCCCATGGTGATGGGGACGCTCCATGAGCACAGAAGTTATGGTTGGCTTGGTAGAATTAGCGAATAGCGAATATGACGAATGTATTCGTCATATTCCTCAAAACGAAGATAACGAAGTATTCTACATCTTCGTTTTAGCTACCTATTCGTCTCGTCATCGTCAACTTCGCTATTCGCTAATTCTAGCAATCAAATAGGAAGGTTGACTTACCAGACACTCAGACAGCTGTGTTAAATTCGCTATGCGATTTTTTTTTTTAATACAATAATTATATTACTTGATAAAATTATTATAAGTATTCTATTTATTAAAAAAAAAAAAAAAATCGCATAGCGAATTTAACACAGCTGTCTCTATAGTCAACCTGCCTATTTGATTGCTAGAATTAGCGAGGTTGACGAATAGGTAGCTAAAACGAAGATGTAGAATACTTCGTTATCTTCGTTTTGAGGAATAGACGAATACATTCGCCATATTCGTCATCCTCGCTAATTCTAGATATGAAACCAATAGGAAAGTAGCCTTAAGTACAAATCGCAATATGCGATTATTTAAATCGCATGTTAATCGCGATAACTAGAAAAAATGACGAATATTCGATTTCGACGAATATGAAACGAATATTCATTCGAATATTCGCGAATTTCGTCGAAATCGAATATGGCACCTGCCGCTCATCACTACTATGGATTATAAAAGGAAAGACAATAATATAAGGCCCCTTTCAGGCGAGCGAGTTCCACACTCCGGACTCACAGCGTGAGTATGCAGCAGCTCCCATTCTGACCAGGCAACACCGACGGGGTCGCATTGCATTATATTAATTTATGATGCTATTTCACTGTTATCCAATACATTCCAGAACTGTAAGGGTTACATAGCATCATAAATCAGTGCAATGTTATGGGATCCCGGCAGTGCTGGGAGCTCAGGACTGGAGCTGCTGCATACTCTGGGGGTCCAGAGCATGGAACTCACTCATCTGAAAGGGGCCTAAGGGTTGAAGCAAAGAAAAAGGATAGTAAATGGAGGTGATGGTGTTGCACTGACCAGTTGCTGATGGATGTAGAAACATCTTTGTTGTATTGTTGTATGAGAGCACATTTTAAGCACATTAGCATAACTCTGGATATTTATGTATATATATATTTATATATATATATATATATATATATATATATATATTTTTTTTTTTATATATTAATTATGTGGAATGGGAAGTGGTCAGCCCCCAGAACACGCACTTAGTCATACAAATATTAACAGCTGTGCTGCCTGGTCGTACTTCACTACAGGCCATTTCTTTAGGATTTCCTATAGGGGAACACATATTCTAATTTTGATCAGAGAGACAAATGAAATCGCCTGTACTACATCAAGGAAATCCCCAAGACTTGGCCTGTTGGGGTTTCTTGAGGACAAGTTTGGAAAACACTGTATTACATGAAATTTGTCTTTCACATGATTACTAGATGTAGAGAAAACGTAATCTTTTTTTTATTGTGATAAAAAAATATTCTTTGTTTAATTTAATTTTTATCATCTTAGTGCTAATGTATAATAGAAAATCATTTTGTATCCTGGAGTGTTTTTTTTATGATAATTTAATTGTACCTCGTATCCTTGTCTTAGAAAATTAAATAAACCTAATAAAATGTAATTCTTGATAGATGTAATACAGTCGTATAAATAGCAATTCAAAATGAGAATTTGTATTACAACAATCAAATCTATTTCTCGATTCCATTACATTTTCATGGCTTTTATTTATCACAATAAAAGTGACTTTGTCTTCTCTCTCAGAATACTTAGATGGGACTAAAATTCCAGATAGAATTAGAGAGAAGAAGTAGAAATATATTCATTTTATTAATCTCTAGCATAATAACATTTCTTAAAAAGGATTTACTGGTACACAGCCAAGTACATACGAATGGCTGCTGGCTAATTTTGAGTCTGCAATTTCTGGAGGAAGTCCAAGTCTTTTCATAAAATAGACTCCCACCTGATTCCCCTGAAAAATATTATTGACTGTAAATACAACTATTATTAAACGTGCCAGCTGGTAAATACTCATATTCTTGCCTATTATGTTTTAAATTTATAAGTGAAGAGCTATCTCCATAAACTGGATTCTTATTAAGCCACACAGATGCTGAGCATACAGGCGATTAATACTTGTTAAGCAAAGGGATATTATTTAATTAAGTAAAAGGTATCAAGATAATACAATACCATTTTTATAATTAGGAAAGAAGATGACACAGCTTGTTATGGACGATGTGTCATGTCAAATCTTGCAATCTGAGACTAGGGCATGTAAACCTTCAGCCTGCTGTACCACCAGGTGCTTTACTATTAATCCTATAAAAATTCTTCATTACTATAGAGATTATATTTAAACTACAGAGCTTATTATTAACCCCTTGTTATTTAGAAATTGTATGGCTGAATTACCTTTTTATCATATTTTTTTTGTAAAAAAAATATAAGAAAATCACAAATCACACAAGCATGTCCCTGAAAAATGGTAAATATGCAATGGAAAATGCATGCCAAAAGAATGGGTAAATAAGGGATAACACTACAATGTATATTCTACAAGTCTTAAAGGAAATGAGTCACCAACATTTTTTTTGTGCCACTTACACAGCAATCCTTTTTTACTAATCTGGTAATTTTTTCATTATAGATTTCTTTATTCTATTTCCTAAACATGATTATGGGGGCGGCCATCTTGCCTGAGCTGTTCTTAACAACATTTAAAGAACATTAAAAAATTGCTTTAAAGCAGCCTCATAGTCCATAGACCCAATGGTCAGGAGGGGACCTCATTGACTTCTATCGGAGAGTTTTCTAGGCAGGCCCTGTTACCTGTACTGAGGTCAGGAGGGAGCACATAAGCTGTGGTATCACCTATTATAAATTGTGGATCCTATGTTGTCTGTACACAGAGGTGATATAATGAGGCTGCAATGATAAGAAGATAACAGCAGTAAACTTATCTGTACAAACCAAGGAGTAGTGCTAATATTAGGCTTAGTGGCCAGTGTGAAAACTGCAACATTTATGGTTATTGCTTAATTATAGACTTTGAGATGGAAAATTAAAAATAACATCACCAAAAATTATTTAAAAACGTGTTTAACATAAAAATGTAATTTAAACAATAGTTCCATTTTCTGGTGACACATTTCCATTAATGAAAGTGAATTTTACACAGTATCAGCATCCAACAGTTGGACCACTAAATAATGCTGATAAGGAGGCTGGGATTTACCTGGGTAATCACCTATATGACAGGCAAAGTAAATGTAAGTAAGTTACTATGAGGAACTATCTGCCACACAAATACTTCTGTAATGTCTCCTTGGTTGCCAGAAGTTTATTAATTTACCATGGTTTCAGAATTTTAGATAGCTAGTTACTTCATTCTGCAGATTTGGCCTAATTTCTTGAGCCAGAGTTCAAAAGATGTTTTTTTTTGGCTGAGCCATTTTAAGGGAATCAAGAGTCTTGCTGCTTGAACCAGCAAGGTGGGTAAATTAGATCTGGAGGGCACTTAGGGTTGATTCAGTAGCCACAACAGAAGGACAAAGTAATTTTGGTTGTGCAAATAGAGTTAATTCGACCTTCCACCTGCCTCCAATAATTGCATATAAATGGCAAACAGAACCAGATAATATAGCCTAAGGTGTCTAGCTCTGAATCACAGCACCAGTATAAGACCAAAGCAAAAAAAAAAAATGTTTTTTAAGAATGTTCCTGAATACGGACACAACTAGAAAACCAGTGTTTAAGTAAATTTCAGCAATTTCAGGCTCTGTGAAGGTGCGTTCCAAATTCATAACTTAACCCCTTAACCCCTGACTCTGACCTTTAAGTGAAACTATAGCGCAATATATGTAAAAGAGAAATCAGTTTAGGAAGGGGGAATCTCTTTGAAGCAGTTATTGAAACCAAGTCAACTCTTCTGATATTAGCTATTGGGAAAGTAGGGTGGTGCAGGAATGGGTAAGTCCCTGGGTATCTAGGAAATTGACAGAGAGAAAATGTTAAGAAAAAAAAAACTAGGAAAGTTACTTTCATGTCCAACTTTAGCTACAAACGTAGCTAGTGTTTGGATTGATATTTTTAGTAGAAATCAAGGACAACTTTTGACTTTGTTAGCATAAAAGATATGACATTAGAATTGTTGTCATTAACTGAGAGGATCAGGACTCTAGAGGGGAGGCAATGTGAAGGTTCTGGAAATTTAATAGGGTGGCTTTTGTGATGCCACCATCAAGGGAGGAAGGTTTTGGTTAAACCCCACAGCCTCACCATTTGTTCTGTTTTAAGAGCTGGGATTTGTATGTCTTTTCCCAGAACAGCAGATGTGTAACCACTCTTTAAAAATGATAGGTCTGTAATAAGATAGGAGGTCTTAGAGACCACACATTGGACAATCAATGTCTCATAGGCCAATCTCTGCCTTTTACCCACCATAAGAAGAAAGTGAAAGCTGTTCAAACCTGTGACAAAAAAAACCTGAAAAAGAAAGATGGACATCATTTGCAGGAGATAGAGCTATTTAGGTAAATGAAAGGTTGTAGTTTTTTACACCCCATCCGTTATATCTATGGAATGGAGAAAACTTGAATTTGGGTCTTAACCACTTCAGCCCCCCTAGCTTAAACACCCTTAATGACCAGGCCACTTTTTACAATTCTGCACTACACTACTTTCACCATTTATTGCTCGGTCATACAACTTACCACCCAAATAAATTTTACCTGCTTTTCTTCTCACTAATAGAGCTTTCATTTGGTGGTATTTCATTGTTGCTGACATTTTAACTTTTTTTGCTATTAATAAAAATTTAACGACATTTTTGCAAAAAAATGAAATTTTTCACTTTCTGTTGTAAATTTTTTTTAAAAAGACTACATTTCTATATAAATTTTTCTCTTCATTTATTGTTCTACATGTCTTTGATAAAAAAAAATCCAATAAGTGTATATTTATTGGTTTGGGTAAAAGTTATAGCGTTTACAAACTATGGTGCAAAAAAGTGAATTTCCGCATTTTGAAGCAGCTCTGACTTTCTGAGCACCTGTCATGTTTCTTCAGGTGCTAGAATGTCAGGATAGTATAAATACCCCCAAATGACACCATTTTAGAAAGAAGACACCCCAAAGTATTCGCGGAGGGGCATGGTGAGTTCATGTATCATTTCATTTTTTTTTCACAAGTTAGTGGAAAATGACACTTTTAGAGGAAAAAAATAAATAAATAAATAAAGTTTCCATTTCTGCTAACTTCTGGCAAAAAAAAATAAAATCTCAGACGGACTCACTATGCCCCTCAGTGAATACCTTGGGGTGTCTACTTTCCGAAATGGGGTCACTTGTGGGTGTGTTTACTGTTCTGGCATTTTGGGCGGGGCTAAATTGTGAGCAGCCATGTAAAGCTAAAGGTACTCGTTGGAATTTGGGCTCCTTTGCGACCCAGGCTGCAAAAGTGTCACTCATGTGGTATCGCCGTACTCAGGAGAAGTAGGGCAATGTGTTTTGGGGTGTATTTTTACATATACCCATGTTGGGTGAGAGAAATATCTCTGTAAACTGACAACTTTGTATAAAAAAAATTAAAAAGTCGTTTACAGAGATATTTCTCACACAAAGTATGGGCATATATAAAAATACACCCCAAAACACATTGCCCTACTTCTCCTGAGTACGGCGATACCACATGAGTGACACTTTTTTGCAGCCTGGGTGCGCAAAGGGGCCCTAATTCCAATGAGTACCTTTAGGATTTCACAGGGCATTTTTACGCATTTGGATTCCAGACTTCTTCTCACGCTTTAGGGGCCCCTAAAATGCTAGGACAGTATAAATACCCCACAAGTGACCCCATTTTAGAAAGAAGACACCCCAAGGTATTCCGTGAGGGGTATGGTGAGTTCATGTAAAATTTTATTTTTTGTCACAAGTTAGTGGAATATGAGACTTTGTAAAAAACAAAATAAAAAAAATATATATATAAATTTTCGCTAACTTGTGCCAAAAAAAATAAAAAATTCTGTGAACTCGCCATGCCCGTCACGGAATACCTTGGGGTGTCTTCTTTCCAAAAAGGGGTCACTTGTGGGGTATTTATACTGCCCTGGCATTTTAGGGGTCCTAAAGCGTGAGAATCCAAATGCGTAAAAATGCCCTGTGAAATCCTAAAGGTACTTATTGGAATTTGGGCCCCTTTGCGCATCTTGGCTGCAAAAAAGTGTCACACATGTGGTATCGCCGTACTCAGGAGAAGTAGGGCAATGTGTTTTGGGATGTATTTTTATATATACCCATACTTTGTGTGAGAAATATTGCTGTAAACTACAACTTTTTAATTTTTTTTATTCAAAGTTGTCAATTTACAGAGATATTTCTCTCACCCAGCATGGGTATATGTAAAAATACACCCCAAACCACATTGCCCTACTTCTCCTGAGTACGGCGATACCACATGTGTGACCCTTTTTTGCAGACAAGATGCGCAAAGGGGCCCAAATTCCAATAAGTACCTTTTAGGAGGGCATTTTTACGCATTTTTCTTCTCACGCTTTATGGCCCCTAAAATGCCAGGGCAGCATAAATACCCCACATGTGACCCTATTTGGGAAAGAAGACACCCCAAGGTATTCCGTGAGTGGCATGGCGAGTTCATAGAAAAAAAAATTTTGGCACAAGTTAGTGGAAATTTCTTTTTTATTGTTTTTTCTCACAAAGTCTCCCTTTCCGCTAACTTTTGACGAAATGTTTAATTTTTCATGGACTCACTATGCCCCTCAGCGAATACCTTGGGGTGTCTTCTTTCCAAAATGGGGTCACATGTGGGGTATTTATACTGCCCTGGCATTTTAGGGGCCCTAAAGCGTGAGAAGAAAAATGCGTAAAAATGCCCTCCTAAAAGGTACTTATTGGAATTTGGGCCCCTTTGCGCATCTTGGCTGCAAAAAAGGGTCACACATGTGGTATCGCCGTACTCAGGAGAAGTAGGGCAATGTGTTTTGGGGTGTATTTTTACATATACCCATGCTGGGTGAGAGAAATATTTCTGTAAATTGACAACTTTGAATAAAAAAATTTAAAAAGTTGTGTTTTACAGCGATATTTCTCACACAAAGTATGGGTATATATAAAAATACATCCCAAAACACATTGCCCTACTTCTCCTGAGTACGGCGATACCACATGTGTGACACTTTTTTGCAGCCAAGATGCGCAAAGGGGCCCAAATTCCCATGAGTACCTTTAGGATTTCACAGGGCATTTTTACGCATTTGGATTCTCACGCTTTAGGACCCCTAAAATGCCAGGGCAGTATAAATACCCCACAAGTGACCCCTTTTTGGAAAGAAGACACCCCAAGGTATTCCGTGACGGGCATGGGCTGAAAAAAAAAAAAATGAATGACACAGATTTTTTCATTCGCATCGATCAATGTGGATGAAAAAATCTCTGCCAAAATCAGTGACTTCGGGCGGTGGGCTGGGCGCTTGCTACCTAACAAGTAGCTAACTAACTGGTGGTGATAAGGGACCCTTAGGCCCTATTCACACGTCCGCAATTCTGTTTGCGGAACGGAATTGCGGACCCATTCATTTCTATGGGGACAGACTTTGTCCCGCTCGGATCTGGAATTACGGATCCGCACCTCCGGGTCTGTACTTCCGTTCCACAAAAATATAGAACATGTCCTATTCTTGTCCGCAATTGCGGACAAGAAAAAGCATTTTCAATATAGTTCTGGCAATGTGCGGATCTGCAAAATGCGGAAAGCACATTGCCGGTGTCCGTGTTTTGAGGATCTGCGGATCCGCGGATCCGTGAATCCACGGATCCGCAAAACACATATGGACGTCTGAATGGAGCCTTACAAGGGGTGTGATCAATGACAGGGGGGTGATCAGGGAATCTAGATGGGGTGATCAAGGGGTTAACAAGGGGTTAATAAGTGAGGGGGGGTGGGGGGCGGGGTTAGTGTAGTGTTTGGTGCAACTTTACATAGCTACCTGGTCCTCTGGTGGTCGATCCCAGCAAATGGGACCACCAGAGGACCAGGTAGAAGGTATATCAGACGCTGTTCACAAAACAGCGTCTGATATACCTGTTTGATGCGATTTATATCGCATCTACAGCCTGCCAGTGATTGATCATCGCTGGCAGGCTGTAGTTAAACTCCTGAGACGCGCGTTACTGTGAACGCGCGCGCGTGTTCACAGGAAATCTCGCGTCTCGCGAGATGATGCACATATGCGTCGCCCCAGAACAGCCCGACCGCCGCGAGAACGCAGATGTGCGTTAGGCGGTCGGGAAGTGGTTAAAGAGGACCTTTCACCAAAAAATGCAATACAATCTCACAGCATCATGTTGTAGAGCAGGAGAAGCCGAGCAGATTGATATATAGTTTTGTGGGAAAAGACTCAGTAAAACCTGTAATTTTATACATTTATCGCTCTGATTTTTTTCCCTTTTGTGAACAGCATCGGTACAGGAGGGAGGGGTTATCCATGATTAATAGCATTGTGTGTATAAGTGTGAATACAGACATATCTGTCAGTCACTGATAACATCTCCCTCCTGTACTGATAGCACTTCACAGGCCTGCCAATATAAATGTAAAAATTTACTGAATCCTTTTCCTCAAAAATATATATTAATCTGCTTAGCTTCTCCTGCTGTATAACGTGGTGCTTTTAGACTGTATTGCATTTTTTGGTGACAGGTCCTCTTTGACTTTGCACACAAAAAAAGTGAAATTGACTTTGAAAAGTGAATTTGGTTCCTTAGCTAGTAGAAGGCCCAGATAGGTTAGTTGCATTGCTTGCCATTTGAAGGGTGACATTTAGAGAAGATGTTCTAAAACCCTAACTGGGGCAGAAACGTTAAGGGCTTCTGATTTGGTGTATTTAACCTTAACATTGAACAGCTCACCAAATTTCTCAAAAAGGTTTAAGGTATGGACAAAGCTTAAGAGTAGGGTTGAGCGAACCCGAAATGTAAAGTTCGGGTCCGTACCGGACTTTAGGGTTTTTGGTACCCTGACCCAAACCCGGACATTTTCGCAAAAGTTCGGGTTCGAGTTAGGTGTTTGACGATTTCTTGGCGCTTTTTGAAAGGCTGCAGGGCAGCCAATCAACAAGTGTTTCACTAATCTACCCTTAGAAGCCTCTATATAGGCTGGAGTCACGTAGCGCCACACGTCACTCTGCTCTTCTCAGTGTAGGGATATAATGCTGCTGCTGCTGTGAGGGAGAGATTAGCAAAGAATTCTGTTGAACTTGGCGGTGTTCAATCTTCAAACTACAGAGATTATTAAGGGTGCTATGCAGGGGCAGATTAAGTGCATGATAGGCCCGGGGCTGTCTACCCAACTTGGCCCCCCCCCCCCCCTCCATTTTAGGTTTCAGGTTTTTTTTCTGTGTGAAGAGGCTGCGGTGCTTCGTGAGCGGCACAGTCTCTTCCTAGGCCATATGATGTCACATTCATCGTTCACGTGGCCGAGGTGCAGCTCTGTCCCATCTGAGTGATTGGGGCTGAGCTGCAATACCAAGCGCAGTGCTGTCAAATGGACAGCGCTGTGCTTGGTAAGGAGCAAAGAGGCTGTGGCGCTCACTGGAACATCACGGTCTCCTCAAACAGGAGTCTGACCCCCACCATCTCATAACTCTCTGTGTACAGATGTCATAGATGTTACCTGCAGTCCTATGTAACACCCCACATAACACAGTGATTTATTCTGTTATGTGGGGTGTTACATAGGACTGCAGGGAACATGTACAACATTATCTGCACACAGAGAGTTATCACTGGTATCTGGGCTGTTACATAGGGCTGCAGGTGAAAAATTAAAGTTTAAGTTGCCAAATTTAAAATACATATGATTATGATAAAGACTTGGAGGAGAAGATGAGACGCAGGTCACAGCAGTGAGGATACAGCACCACATACCTCTTACATCCAGGGACTTCTCCTGTCATGTAGATCTTCTCTTTCCTCTTCTCCTCCGTCTGACCCAGACCGCCATGACTAATTCTTTCAGCCGCATCTCTTCTCTACAGAGTTTGTTACACAGACACGTTAGATTTCTCATAATTGGGGTCATTTATCAAACTGGTGTAATTAGAACTGGCTTAGTTGCCCATAGCAACCAATTAGATTCCACCTTTCCTTTTCCAGAGGAGCTGTTAAAAATGAAAGGTGAAATCTGTAGCTATGGACAACTAAGCCAGGTCTACTTTACACCAGCTTTATAAATTATCCCAAAGGTCCCTATAGTGTCTACAGCAGTTATAATGTCCCCTAGAATGCCCCCAGTAATAACAACACCCTATATTGTGCTCCAGGTAATAATACCTGTATAGTGTCCCCAAAAATAATGTCCCCAATACCCCACACTGCCCTCATATAGTAATTTCCCCCACACTGCCCCATACAGTAATTTCCCCCACACTGCCCCATACAGTAATTTCCCACACTGCCCCCATATAGTAATCTCCCCACACTGTCCCCATATAGTAATCTCCCCACACTGTCCCCATATAGTAATTTCCCCACACTGCCCCCATATAATAATCTCCCCACACTGTCCCCATATAGTAATTTCAACCCACACACACACAAACTGTCCCCATATAGTAATTTCCCCCACACTGTCCCCATATAGTAATCTCCCCCACACTGCCCCATATAGTAATTTCCCCCACACTGCCCCATATAGTAATCCCTCCACACTGCCCCCATATAATAATTTCCCCCACACTGTCCCCATATAGTAATCTCCCCACACTGTCCCCATATAGTAATTTCCCCCCACACACACACAAACTGTCCCCATATAGTAATTTCCCCCACACTGTCCCCATATAGTAATCTCCCCCACACTGCTTCATATAGTAATTTCCCCCACACTGTCCCATATAGTAATTTCCTCCACACTGCCCCTATATAGTAATTTCCTCCACACTGCCCCCATATAGTAATTTCCCCCACACTGTCCCATATAGTAATTTCCCCCACACTGCCCCCATATAGTAATTTCTCCCACACTGCCCCCATATAGTAATTTCCTCACACTCCTCCATATAGTAATTTCCTCACACTGGCCCATATAGTAATTTCCCCACACTGCCCCCATATAGTAATTTCTCCCACACTGCCCCCATATAGTAATTTCCTCACACTCCTCCATATAGTAATTTCCTCACACTCCTCCATATAGTAATTTCCCTCACACTGGCCCATATAGTAATTCCCCCACACTGCCCCCATATAGTAATTTCCCCACACTGCCCCCATATAGTAATTTCTCCCACTCTGCCCCCATATAGTAATTTCTCCCACTCTGCCCCCATATAGTAATTTCCCTCACACTCCTCTATATAGTAATTTCCCTCACACTCCTCCATATAGTAATTTCCCTCACACTGGCCCATATAGTAATTCCCCACACTGCCCCCATATAGTAATTTCCCTCACACTGCCCCCATATAGTAATTTCTCCCACACTGCCCCCATATAGTAATTTCCCTCACACTGCCCCCATATAGTAATTTCTCCCACACTGCCCCCATATAGTAATTTCCCACACTGTCCCATATAGTAATCCCCCCACACACACAAACTGTCCCCATATAGTAATTTCCCCACACTGTCCCATATAGTAATTTCCCCACACTGCCATCCATTAATTAATTTGCCCCCACACTGCCATCCATTAATTAATTTGCCCCCACACTGCCATCTATTAATTTGCCCCCACAACTGCCATCCATTAATTAATTTGCCCCCACACTGCCATCTATTAATTTGCCCCCACAACTGCCATCCATTAATTAATTTGCCCCCAGAACTGCCATCCATTAATTAGTTTGCCCCCACACTCTCATCCATTAATTTGCCCCCACACTGCCATCTATTAATTTGCCCTCACACTGCCATCCATTAATTAATTTGCCCCATACTGCCATCCTATAACTTGCCCCCACACTGCCATCCTATAATTTGCCCCCACACTGCCATCCATTAATTTATTTGCCCCCATACTGCCATTCATTAATTTGTCCCCACACTGCCATCCATTAATTTACTTGCCCCCATAATGCCATCCATTAATTTTCCCCCACAACTGCCATCCAGTAACTAATTTGCCCCACTGTCCCTTAATATCTTCCCCCCCCCCAAGTTAGCACATACACATAAAAAAAAAAAAAGGTAATACTTACCTGTATGCTGAATGGTGTGGCAGGCGCGCGCGTACATCAGAGAGTGCGCGAGCGCCACCATACAGGCGCGCGATGATGTCATCACGCGCGCCGCACGATGATGTTATCGCGCACGCCGGGCTTCTACCACCACACAGGCCTCAGGCCTACTAGGCCTGAAGCCTATGGCGGTGATAGGCGGCAGGGCAGGGAACTATACGCTCCCATGCCCCGCCGCAGTACATGGGTGTTCGGGTCGGCGCTGGGCCCCCCAGCGATGCCGGGCCCGGGGCGACCGACCCGAACGCCCCAAATATAATCCGCCACTGGTGCTATGCTACATTTTTGTACCCAGCCCTGAGGCCAGTGACACTGAAAAATCTGTTTTAATCCATCTGCTAGTTCAGGCGGCGTCGGCGGCATTTTTTCAATTGCTGTGCCCTTGCAACTGTATGTGAACTGCATGTGTGCCAGGGACATTATTTTAATTCTGTTCTGTTCTGGTAGCTCAGTGGAGGACAAATCCCCTTTATTTGGCCGGTCAAGTACCCCTGCGGCCTGCAGTGCATACCTGGCAGTCAATATTATTCAATTATATTAGTCCGTCACATATTTTTGTGACCTAAAGTGATTTTTTACCTGTTTACAACAGGCACTGCATATCTGACAGTCCAATAAAACTGCTAAATACTGCAGTTACCTTGCTGCAATAAAAAAAGCACACTTTTTTGTTAGATAGTAAATTTACGGGCTATGCTGCAATTCTGACAGTCCAATACAACCGTAACATACTGCATTTACATCATCTGTTACATTGGTGGGTGACATTTTACCATTTTTGCCGTATACAAACCCCTGCTCTCCATAGGTAATATGGAGGTAAATTTCAAAAATTCAATTGTTACATTGTGGGTGACATTTTGCCAGTTTTGCAGTATACAAACCCCTGCTCTGCATAGGTGACAGGAAGGTAAATTTCAAAAAATCATCTGTTACATTGTGGGTGATATTTTGACAGTTTTGCCGTGTACAATCCCCTGCTCTTCATAGGTGACAGGGAGGTAAATTTCTAAAAATCATCTGTTACATTGGTGGGAGACATTTTGCCAGTTTTGCTGTATACAAACCCCTGCTCTTCATAGGTGACAGGCAGGTCAATTTCTAAAAATCGTCTGTTACATTCTTGGGCCATAAGTACCCCTGCACTGCATACCTGACTGGGAAATATATTCAGTAAATCAGGTGGCCAAATTGTTAGGTGATCTGTACCCCTTCTTTCTTTCTTTCAAAGTACCCCTGCACTGCATACCTGACTGGGAAATATATTCTATAAATTAGGTGGCGTTCAGATTTTTGGCTGATGTGTGCCCCTTCTTTCTTTCAAAGTACCCCAGCACTGCATAACAGACAGGGAACTTAATTCATTACAATTGGCGGTTACATTGCTGCCTGACATAAAGCCTGTTTTGGTTGTGAAGTCAAAGGTAATCGCCAACAACAATGTGTTTTGTTTTCTTTTTTTTTCTTTTTTTTATAAATTTGGGCAGACCCCAAAACATTGGGAAATATACAAAGGAAAACAAAGAGTAAGTGTGCTGTAGTATAACAATAGTTGGGTGAGGCCGGTATACATGTATATTCTGCATAAGGTACGAACCAGGGGAATAGCTAGAAATGACTGGGCCTCATAGCAAAAAAATTGTAAGCCCCCCCCCCGGATCTCCCACCCCCACATACCTATCAGACCTCCCACCCCTTCAGGAGCTCCCACCCAAACACCCCTCCAGGACCTCCCACCCCAACATCCCCACACCCCTTCCTAGATCCCCCCTAAGTGTCATCCACAGATCCCCCCTAAGTATCATCCACAGATCCCCCCTTATGTGTCATTCACATATCCCCCCTTCCACAGATCCCCCCTTAAGTGTCATCCACAGATCCCCCTTAAGTATCATCCACAGATCCCCCCTTAAGTGCCAGCCACAGATCCCTCCTAAATATCATCCACAGATCCCCCTTAAGTGCCATCCACAGATCCCCCCCTTAAGTGCCATCCACAGATCCCCCCCTTAAGTGTCCACCACAGATCCCCCTTAAGTGTCATCCACAGATCCCCCCCTTAAGTGCCATCCACAGATACCCCCCTTAAGTGCCATCCACAGATCCCCCCTTAAGTGCCATCCACAGATCCCCCCTTAAGTGCAATCCACAGATCCCCCATACTTGTCATCCACAGATCCCCCCCTCAGCGTCATCTACAGATCCCCCTTTCAGTATCATCCACAGATCCCCCCGTCACTGTCATCCACAGATCCCACCCTCAGTGTCATCCACAGATCTCCTCCCCGCCGCCTGCTAGCTAATTTATTCACTGCACTCACTTGGCTCTAATTGAAGAGAAGCACCGTAATCTCACACAGGCACACTGGCAGAGGCCAGGAAGACGGCGCATGCGCACCTCGATGCCTCTGCCAGTGCGCCTGTGTGAAATTACGGTGCTTCTCTTCAATTAGAGGCAAGTGAGTGCAGTGAATAAATTACCTAGGAGGCGGCACTGGGCGGGAGGAGGCGGCGCTGGGCAGGAGGAGGCGGCACTGGGCTTGAGGATCCCACAGGACTTGTTCGTACCAGTGGCGTAGGGATCGCCATAGCAGCCATAGCAATGGGTATGGGGCCCTACGCCACTGGGGGCCCGGGCCGCCGGCTGAGGAACGCAACCTTGCTGGGATCGACCACCAGAGGACCAGGTAGCTCTTTAAAGTAGCCCCAAGCACCACACTACACCCCCCCCGTCACTTATTAACCCCTTATTAACCCCTGATCACACCATATAGACTCCCTGATCACCCCCCTTTCATTGATCACCCCCCTGTAAGGCTCCATTCAGACGTCCATATGTGTTTTGCGGATCCACGGAACCGCGGGTCCGCAAAATACGGACACCGGCAATGTGCTTTCCGCATTTTGCAGATCCGCACGTTGCCAGAACTATATAGAAAATGCCTTTTCTTGTCCGCAATTGCGGACAAGAATAGGACATGTTCTATATTTTTGCGGAACGGAAGTGCAGACCCGGAAGTGCGGATCCGCAATTCCGGATCCAAGCGGGACAAAGTCTGTCCCCATAGAAATGGATGGGTCCACAATTCTGTTCCGCAAACAGAATTGCGGACGTGTGAATGGGGCCTAAGGGTCCCCTACCACTGCCAGTTAGTTAGCTACTTGTTAGGTAGTTAGCGCCCAGCCCACCGCACCGCAGTCACTGATTTTGGCAGAGATTTTTTCATCCAGATTGATCGATGCGAATAAAGAAATTTGTGCCGTTCATTTATTTTTTCAGCCCAGAGGCTGAAGGGAAAAAAAAAATCTCATTACCCGTATGCTCAATATAAGGAGAATAGCAGAAACTCCTAATGCTAGCCATACATGTAATGATTGCGGAGACCCTCAAATGCCAGGGCAGTACAAACACCCCACAAGTGACCCCATTTTGGAAAGAAAACACCTCAAGGTATTCCGTGAGGGGTATGGTGAGTTCATGTAAAATTTTATTTTTTGTCACAAGTTAGTGGAATATGAAACTTTTGTAAAAAAAAAAAATATCAATTTCCGCTAACTTGTGCCAATTTTTTTTTTTTTTACTGTGAACTCACCATGCCCCTCACGGAATACCTTGGGGTGTCTTCTTTCAAAAATGGGGTCACATGTGGGGTATTTATACTGCCCTGGCATTTTAGGGGCCCTAAAGCATGAGAATCCAAATGCGTAAAAATGCCCTGTGAAATCCTAAAGGTACTCATTGGAATTTGGGCCCCTTTGCTCAATTGGCTGCAAAAAAGTGCCACACATGTGGTATCGCTGTACTCAGGAGAAATAGGGCAATGTGTTTTGGGGTGTATTTTTACATATACCCATGCTGGGTGTGAGAAATATCTCTGTAAATGACAACTTTTTAAAGATTTTTATACAAAATTGTCAGTTTACAGAGATATTTCTCTCACCCAGCATGGGTATATGTAAAAATACACCCCAAAACACATTGCCCTACTTCTTTTGAGTACGACGATACCACATGTGTGCCATTTTTTTGCAGCTTAGGTGCGTAAAGGGGCTTAAAGTCCAACGAGTACCTTTAGGCTTTACAGGGCTGCTCACAATTTAGCCCGCCCAAAATGCCAGAACAGTAAACACACCCCACAAATGATCCCATTTCGGAAAGTAGACACCCCAATTTATTCACTGAGGGGCATAGTGAGTCCGTGGGAGATTTTTATTTTTTTTTGCCAGAAGTTAGCAGAAATGGAAACTTTATTTATTTTTTTTTCTCAGAAAGTGTCATTTTCCGCTAACTTGTGAAAAAAAATGAAATGATACATGAACTCACCATGCCCCTCCGCGAATACTTTGGGGTGTCTTCTTCCTAAAATGGTGTCATTTGGGGGGGTATTTATACTATCCTGACATTCTAGCACCTGAAGAAACATGACAGGTGCTCAGAAAGTCAGAGCTGCTTCAAAATGCGGAAATTAACTTTTTTGCACCATAGTTTGTAAACGCTATAACTTTTACCCAAACCAATAAATATACACTTATTGCATTTTTTTTTATCAAAGACATGTAGAACAATAAATTTATAGAAAAATTTATATAGAAATGTAGTTTAAAAAAAAAATAATTACAACAGAAAGCGAAAAATGTCATTTTTTGCAAAAATGTTGTTAAATTTTTATTAATAGCAAAAAAAGTAAAAATGTCATCAACAATGAAATACCACTAAATGGAAGCTCTATTAGTGATAAGAAAAGGAGGTAAAATTCATTTGGGTGGTAAGTTGTATGATGGAGCAATAAACGGTGAAAGTAGTGTAGTTCAGAATTGTAAAAAGTGGTCTGGTCATTAAGGGTGTTTAAGCTAGGGGGGCTGAGGCAGTTAATCAGAGTTTTTTTTGTCTATTTTCTTGAAATGCATTTACAGTAAATATTTAAAAGAATACTGATTTGTTAAGAAGCTTGCAGAGATTTACTATACCAAAATTGAAATACTGTAGGAGATAAATGTATTTTTAAGAAGGCAGTGTTGGATCAATTTCTAATTCCAGTGACCTTAAAGAGAAATCAATACTTTTTCAAATAATGTTTTAGTGTCACATAAATTATAAAAAGCAGGTCTGGAATATAAATGCAACAAAAGCAATATGTTGGGCAACTGTTTAAATTGTTAAATTTGTTTATACAAAAATCACCCAGAGTGTAATATATAGTAAGAGGGGGCTATTCTGCAGTTATACAGCTACAACATTTAACTTTCTATGAACAACAGAAATATATATATATATATATATATATATATAGAGAGAGAGAGAGAGAGAGAGAGAGAGAAAGAGAGGGGCGTGCAAATGTTTAGTGCACCCCTTGTCAGAATTATTACAGTGAACAGTTAAGCAAGTTGAAAATTAAATGATCTTCAAAAAAGGCATAAAGTTAAAGATGACACACATTCCCTTTGTATTTTATTCATTGGTCTTGGTCCCTCATTTGAGAGCTGATGTGATAATCGATACTCCCCTGGACATGATTAAATTATCAGGTGTATCTATATATGGTCTGTGATATCTCTGATCAAGAGATCAGATCCATTTCTGTATTATTTGTATTTATTTTGTTATGCCCTCTATAACATCATAAAGAACCTCCTAATGAACCCTGTTGAAACAGGGGGAAATGCGTCAAGGCCCATAGAGGCAACCTTCACTGATAAATAAGGGTTTATATTAATACTTGTGCAGAATACCGTTGTGTTAAGTATATCATAATTAAATCCGGTAACTGTACGTCCTTGGATTTGAACCTCTTCCCCCATCCCTCTCCACCATTAGGGAAATAGTGAGGGGAAGATAGGTATAGGTTCGAGGACAGGGAGTCCCCACCATTAGGGGCCATCCCTGGGCAAAGGAAAAGAGGAGGGAGTGATATAGGGAAAGTGACCTCCCCCCCGCCAACCGATATGTTAAGTAAATATGGATCTATATTGAACACTGTATGGCCGTAACGTACATCGATAGGATAATCATCCATTGTGTGTTATTTGAGTAACAAGTTTATATTGAGAAGAGAAAGGTTTCTCTAATTTTTTATTAATGATTGAAATAAACGTAAAGTTTTAATAAGGGTTTTTGTTTTTGCTGGATCTAGTATTACTAAGTGAACCCATGATAATAAGTTTCTGATAAATAGTTGCTGGAACATTGATTTGGTTGTGTTATCAATAACGGAAGTGTTTTTGCTGAACCCTGCCAGATCCAGCAAAAACGCTAGTGTGAAAGTAGCCTAAGGCAGGCAAGTAGCAATAGTTGCAAGATGGGGAAAGCAGCTAGGCCAGATCTATTAATCAGTGTTAGTGGCACTGTTAATTAGATCTGTTAATTAGTGTTAGTGGCATTGCCAAATCCTGAAGCAGACGTGGCCCTGGCTGTTCTTTGGTAGATACATGGCCTCAATGATTTACTGCTGCCGCTGCCGACTCCACTCTTCTCCACTGATCTTGTCTCCTCCTTAGGAGCTTGATCCAACTTCCAGGCCTTGTGCAGCCCACAAATGTCTTCAGAGTCCTTACCTTTCCTGCCGCTTTTATCAGACTGTGAGATATCATTCATGGTGGCATCCTGCCCCTCCATCCCCTGCTCTGCATTTTCCTATACTGACACTGTCACTGCCCCCACTGCCAATACCATGGATACAGGTGCCACTATTACTTCAGCCATCAGGGCAGCCCAAACAGTGAGGGTTCTCACACAAGTCTTCAACACAGATACTCTCTTGACTATCTGCCGTGGGGTGTGGTGAGGTTTTCTTGACGCTTCTTTGGAAAAACGTCCTAAGCGGCAAGTCCACAACTAGTCGATGTTTGCTGTTCTGCAAAATGCAAGATAGATAGATACCACACAGAGAAGGGTTGTACGGAACTAGGTTAAAACTGGGAGGACAATACACTAAAAAAATCAGAGGATGGAGGGTAGTCAAAATAACCAAGCCAAGGTCAGAACCAGATGGGTATCACAGTACAAAATCACAAGACAGAGGATGGTCAAAGGCAAGCCAAGGTCAATATACTAAACAATCCAAAACATTCACAGACCAGGAGCACAGCAAGGGAGTAAACCTATAATGGCAAAGGGTGGATTTCCAGCAAGACATTTAAATAGAGCACCAAGTCCCAGGATCAGAACCTGGTAGGTCCACGACTTAGTGCTCCATTATTCATACATAGCACACAGGAACAGAACAGCTAAATAATCAAGAACTACTAGTTTTCCTCCAGCGCCCGCTGTGGAGAGAAACAAAGAATTTCATCCTGTTGCTAAGGATGCTTTTGCGTCACCATGGCGCTTGGCTTCTCAGCTCATCTCTCTCACCGCTGGAGCCCGGACAGGTAAGTTAGTGACAGTGCCCCACTAGGAAGGGGCAGTGAAGACTGAGAGGGCTCCACTGAAGGCCTTCTCTGGGGCTGCAAGGAGTCGGAGGAGCAAAAGAACTCTGTGACCGATGGCTCCACGGTATGGTGTCAGACTTCAGAGTCACCTCCACATCATCCTGCTGCAACTTAGATTCACAATCTCATACTCATTCTCCTCAACAATAATGTTGCAGTTTTTCAAAGCCAGCAGGGACAACTGTTGCCTACTACTAATACATCTGGCCGGATAGCAGGTGCTGCTGCTACCCACATTCTGGCTCTGGGTCTTTCATTTGGAATGATTCTGTAGCCCTCACATTTTGGGGCCTTACAGATAATATTGTGCATTACCCTGTGTATTGGAGTAGTAATCACGTGTAAATAGGGTTGGAATATAATTAGAGATGAGCGAATTTATAAAAACATTTGATTTAGCTGCTTCGTCAAATTTTTCTAAATAATTTGGTTTGATATGAATTTATTTGTGGTGAATCGCGTTAGAAAATGGCTATTTCCTGGCTGGAGAGAGTCTTTATACTGGTGTAGAACACTGTGCTTTGCAGTAACACGCATAGGGAGTCTGCTATGGTAGTGAAAGAATACTGTGAGTCAGTATGACATGCAGATGACAGGTGTCGCTCTTACAATCACTGTTTACTTCACTTCTTTGGGTAGTTACAGGGCCAAAACTGACCAAATAACTCAAGTGCGTCAAGAAAAAGCATACTCCTTTTACACCTTTGGCAGCTGATTCCACATAGATGTCTACAGAAGCTGTTCTATTAAACAGAGTAGAGATAGTGTCAGCGGTAAGTCTGTGTTAACGTCACTGATTATTTTGCCCTTCCTCTGATCCGTCAGAACAATAACCCCCAAAAAACAGATCCTGTCTGTGCAGCATCTGCCTCAGCATTTGGTAAGTAATCCATCAGTATTGCTAAAGCCCCCCCCCCAAAAAAATAGGAGTGGATCCAAACCAAAGATGACACGTGAATGGAATATTTGCATGTCTTCTGTGTTTTGTACACACTCCTGCTTTTGGCTACCAAATCATAAACCAATTCTGATGCAAAATAGGGACCATGTAATGCAGACCTTACAGCTGTTACACTGTTACATTGACAGGAATCATTGTGCAGATCAGAAGAAGGGTCAAATAAATGATGAAGTCAACCAGGCCGAAAGGCAAAATAGTGGCCCAGTCATGAAGTGGGGATGGTGGGAACAGCATTAGAAGTCCACAGAGTGGCCCTATGACATAGTGGTGAGGTGGAAACAGCATGTGGAGATCATAGATTGGATGACACTGTTATGGGGGATCTGTGGATGACACTGTTATGGGGGTGATCTGTGGATGACACACTGTTATGGGGGATCTGTGGATGGCACTGTTATGTGGGGGAGCTGTGGATTGCACACTGTTATGGGGGATCTGTGGATGGCACTGTTATGGGGTATCTGTGGATGACACACTGTTATGGGGGGGATCTGTGGATGACACTGTTATGGGGGTGATCTGTGGATGACACACTGTTATTCGGGATCTGTGGATGGCGCATTGTAATGGGGGTGATCTGTGGATGACGCACTGTTATGGGGGGGATCTGTGGATGGCACTGTTATGTGGGGGAGCTGTGGATTGCACACTGTTATGTGGGATCTGTGGATGGCACTGTTATGTGGTATCTGTGGATGACACACTGTTATGGGGGGGATCTGTGGATGACACTGTTATGGGGGGATCAGTGGATGACACACTGTTATGGGTGATCTGTGGATGGCACTGTTATGTGGGGGAGCTGTGGATGGCACTGTTATGGGGGATCTGTGTATGGCACTGTTATGGGGGATCTGTGGATGACACACTGTTATGGGGGGGATCTGTGGATGACACTGTTATGGGGGGATCTGTGGATGACACACTGTTATGGGGAATCTGTGGATGGCACTGTTATATGGGGGAGCTGTGGATGGCACACTGTTATAATGGATCTGTGGATGGCACTGTTATGGGGGATCTGTGGATGACACTGTTATGGGGGATCTGTGGATGGCACTTGTGACATGTGATTATAACACCCATCATCCTAAAGAATACACTGATGTACTGTAGGTACTGTACATTGGTGTATTCTCAAGGATGAGGGGAGTTATAGTCATGTTGAATATAAACACTATCCAGGGACTGTTCTGTAATTGTCATATGTTTATATTAAATATGACTATAACCCCCCTCATCCATAGGAATCCACTCATATACTGCAGTACATGGGTGGATTCCTATGGATGAGGGGAGTTATAGTCATATTTAATATAAACACATGACAATTACAGAACAGTCCCTGGACAGTGTTTACATTATATATGACTATAACCCCTCTCATCCATGACTGCAGTACATGGGTGGTGTATGAGCAGAGAGCAGCAGGGCTGGCAGGCACAATAAAACAGGCACTGGAGCACAGTTTGACAGGCATCTAGCACATGGAGGAGAAGACTGGGACCCTAAAGCTCTGTTCAGTCCCCGTGCAGCACCAGGAGGAGGGGACAGGGGGGGAGAAGCTTATACTTACTATTGCTGCCGACTCCAGTCCCGGCCGTGTGGCTGGAGGAGGGGACAGGGGGAAAAACATTTACTTAGTGGAGCTGCAGGCTCCGGTCCCAGGCGCGTGGTTGGAGGAGGGGACAGGAGGAAACACTTTCAGTTACCGGTGCTGCGGGCTCCGGTCCCAGGAGCTGGCGACAGTGGAGCTTAAAAAGTGAAGCCGCCAGCCGCCCGTCACTGGTGCGGTCGCACGGGCTGGAGGCAGAAGCCATCAGTGAAGCCGCCAGCCTGCCCAACCTAATTTGCATCACATTCGTTTTATAAGAAGCAGAGATTTTTTCCCTCCACTTTGGAGGGAAAAAAGTGCGTCTTATAAAACGAAAAATACGGTAAATTTTTAGAAACTAAACTTAAATTTGAAATACAGAAAACAAATAGGTGCTCACCCCCCTGTTGCTATAGATGTAGTGCTCTTGTCTAGTTGACTCATCCTGTCAATGTGATAAGTATATGGAATTATATTTGAGAGATGCACTGTCTTAAAGGGAACCTGTCACCAGGATTTTGGGTATAGAGCTGAGGACATGGGCTGCTAGATGGCCGCTAGCACATCCGCAATATCCTGTAAAAAAACATATGCAAATTAACCTGAGATGAGTCCTGTACGTGACTCATCTCAGGGACAGGACTCATCTCAGGTTAATTAGCATATGTATCAAATCAGTTTTTTTACACAATAAAAGCACACAGAGCTATGGGGACTGGATATTGCAGATGTGCTAGCGGCCATCTAGCAACCCATGTCCCCAGCTCTATACACAAAATCCTGGTGACAGGTTCCCTTTAAACTTAAATTCGCCAATATATTATCCCAATCTTTGAGGGACATTCCCGGACAATTAATTTGTCAAGCCTTTTGTCCCGGAGAACGTGTATTATTAAATCGTGTTTTAAGCAACACTTTATAAAGTTAAGAAATTTTAACCTTCTGTCCCATATTCCCTATAAATGAATAGCATTGGGCACGAATATTCAAATTGCGAATATTTATCGTGAATATCGGCACTTCCAGAATTCGCGAATATTTAGAATATAGTGATATATTCGTATTTTCAAATACTCTAGATTTTTTTTCCCTCTGAACCCATGATCCCTCCCTTCTCATTGGTCCCACGAGCAAGAGGAAGGCTGCAATGTCTTTGTCTGAGCTTAGCAACATCCCTAGCAACCAATAGAAAAGTTGCCTACCCCTTACTATATAAGAACCTCCCCAGCAGCCATTGTATGCAGTTTTTTTACAGTTATGAGAGAGACAGCAGTGTTATTGCTGTGCTCTGTGTTTTGCTGTCACTTTACATAGTTAGTTACCTTATATATCTCTTATATATATAAAAAGGAGTTTCTGTTGAGTCACTGTTAAAGGGGCGGTGACTGTTAAAGGGGCGGGCACTGTGGAGGTCACTGTTAAAGATGCGGTCACTGTTAAAGGGTGGGCACTGTGGAGGTCACTATTAAAGGGGCAGGTACTTTAGAGGTTACTGTTATGGGGGATACTGTTGATATCTTTTTATGACACACGGAAACATGAAACTAAATAGATGAAATATACCCTTGCGAAACTGGGTCCTTCTGCTAGGCTCTAATATATATAAAAATGAGTTTATGTCTGTCTGTCTGTTCTTTTAGCGGGACCAAACGACTGGACCGATCTTCACTAAATTTGGCACACAGGTACATAAGGTGTCCGGGAAGGTTTTAGACCAGGTCTCAGCCCTCTAAAACATACTGTTCCTGAGATATTCCAAAAAATGACCTGCATTAGCCAATACAATAACCAATATAATTGCATGAGTCATGCTGTACAAATAGACATCAGTCAAAAATGTATACAACAAACATCATAGTTTATTCACAAATTTTTGAAAGACATGATTGACACAACTCAGGACACAAAATTAAAATCAGTTAAAATTACACCCTATGCTGGCGGTGCAGAGAGAACGCACAAACCTGTCTGAACCACTATTCAATGGCAAGTGCACCATAATATAACAGGATGTATATCAACACTGGTAAGTATAGAGTATAAATACAAATGGTATACCAAACAATTGCTGTACGCAGTCCAGAGATGTAAACCAATTATTATACCAACCAGTAAGACAAAGGGAAGGACGCCCGTCAATGCATCTCTGGACTGTGTACAGCAATTGTTTGGTATACCATTTGTATTTATACTCTAAACTTACCAGTGTTGATATACATCCTGTTATATTATGGTGCATATGTCGCATTTGCGAATATATTGGTGCACTCTATCTGCATATAAAGCTATTGTAATTTTCTGCTGTTCCAACCATTTTCTCCAGTCTTAGGAAACTTCTAGCAGCTTGAAAAATGTAGCAACAGTGACCCACGCCTGTATTTCGCGCGCAATATTGCATTGCTGATTTCGCAATCAAGAAAAAAATGGCGAATTCTCGAATTAGCGAATATATGAAATATATTGCGAAATTGAATATTGCCCCTGCCACTCATCACTATAAATAAATAGACGAAGTGGGGAGATTGGGGAAACAATTACACAGGGCATGGGGGAGGAGGGGTCAAACATGGAGGTAGAGGAGGACACGAAGCAACATATATTCGATACTTCAAACTTCAGCCGACACCGAAGATTCAAGGAGGGGGGCGGCAGGAAGTAGCGGAGACCAAAACATCAGAGGGAGGGTGACTGGCCTGTCTGCGAGCGAGGCAGCAAGCAGACACTGGCAGACAAGATGGACAAGCGCAGGGGATCCGCCGAGAGTCTGATCCAGCAGAACGCAAAGGGGCGTCCCGCTGTTCAGATATAGAGGCTCATATCTTGCACAGTGTGGCGGGATAGTATGGTCGAAGGGAGGAGTGAAGTGGCAAACCTACGTCATCATGTCTTCAACCACTCTGACGAAGGGGCTTCATCATCGGGAGAAGAGGGTGGCAGTTTGCCCTTGAGCCAGCGGTGGAGCCAGCAAGTTGCTAGCTTGGTTGGGAGTCAGCAGGGTGGCAGCAGTGGGAGGTCGGTAGCCAAACGTGCCCGAGGTAGACCAACCACTTAGCAGGAGCCTACCTGCCCGGGAAGTAGCGGTGCATGGGTTCACAGAGGCAGCGGCAGTAGCAGTCAGTCAGTGCGTAGTGTTGGAGGTAAAATTACCTATTCGGCGGTGTGGCAGTTTTTTGTAAGCCGCTGGAGGAGGAGAACATGGCCATATGTAGAATCTGTGGGCAGAAGGTGAAGTGTGGCCAGGGTGCCAATATTGGCACCATGGCCCTGCATCAACATATGCAGCGTCGCCATAAAGTGGCCTGGGAGAACTGTGGCTCCGATGTGGTGGTCCAGCCTGCTGCATCAACCGCTGCATCACCCAGTGGCACGCAGCTGATTTCAGGCAGTCAAGGCTCCACCACCTCAGCCGAAGGGAGCTGTCTGTCCTTCCATTCTGTACCTCGTTTGCTCCACAGACAGGATCCGTTTTTTTGGGGGTTATTGTTCTGACGGATTAGAAGTAGGGCAAAATAATCAGTGACGTCAACACAAACTTACTGCTGACACCCTCTCCACTCTGTCAGGGGGCTCTACTTGTATAAGCATTTAATAGAACAGGTTCTGTAGAGATCTATGTGGAATCAGCAGACGACGGTGTAAAAGGAATGTGCTTTTTTTTGGAGCTGACATCGACCTGTAAGGCTGAGTTCATACTTGAGTTATTTGGTCAGTTTTGGCCCCGTGACTGCCCAAATAAGTGAAGTGTGCAGTGATTCTAAGAGCGATTTTTAAAAAATTCTCTCATCTCTAATATATATATTATTGTTATTTTTTAGATTTTGCTGCATTTTCCAGGACATGGATTTCACTGCTAATTATCTTTTGTCTTCTAAACTGAGAATCGGTTGGTGAGAAAGCTGACTGTGAGAGGGAGTTAAGGCTACTTTCACACTGCCGTTTGGTGCGGATCCGTCATGGATCTTCCATTCAGATAATACAACCGCATGCATCCGTTCAGAACAGATCCGTTTGTATTATCTTTAACAAAGCCAAAACGAATCCGTCTTGAATACTATTGAAAGTCAATGGTGGACAAATCCGTTTTCTATTGTGCCATTGAAAACAAATCCATCCCCATTGACTAACTTTCTATGCCAGGACGGATCTGTTTGGCTCAGTTTCGTCAGGCTGACACCAAAATGCTGCAAGCAGCGTTTTGGTGTTCACCTCCACAGCGGAATGGAGGCGGAACGGAGCCAAACTGATGCATTCTGAGCGGATCCTTATCCATTCAGAATGCATTAGGGCAAAACTGATCAGTTTTGGACCACTTGTGAGAGCCCTGAAACGGATCTCACAAACGGAAACCAAAACGTGAGTGTGAAAGTAGCCTAAGTTGTGATGTAAGATATTATGACAGTAGTTTAAACACGCACATACATATGCTGCAGAGATTTTTGCAGCTGAAAATCAGTTCCATACATATGAATGCAACACGTACTGTACATGGATTTCTGTAGGCCTCAGACCTTTTTGCAGAAAATACATAATCTAATGACTTATGCAGATAGCCTTTAGGCTCTATGGCATCACGCATTCCAGTACAACAGCATGCTATGAAACTAAAGGCACTGCATCTTCTGTCTTTCATAGCTGTCAGGTTTCATGTGTGCCAATCTATTCTCTTCTAGTAGCAGTGCTTCAAATAGAAAAAAAATTGTGCTGTGTGATTTTATGGAGCATTCAGCAAATTTTCTTTAGAATTCTGTTGAACCTGCGATGTTAGTAAGACTCATCCCCTTCGCAGCCTGCTATTGGCTGTACGATATACCCCCCCGTGCCAGATGTTTTGAGCGCGCAATGAGGAGAACCCCTTTAACATAGGAACAAGAGACACATTAAAAAATGCTATTACTGTTGTCAGTTTTGTGTCTGGGTGCCCTTTGGTGGCTGACTGCAGAAAGTTGGTGAATTTTCTGTTAGTATTAATTGCTCCCGCAATCCCTTTCAGTGCATAAGCAGAATATTTAAAGGGTTTTCCTGTGATAATTACATCTTATCTACTGTCAGCGGCCTGCCTCCTGAAAAGAAGATTAATACTTACCTGCCCCATCTTTCAGTCCCCGCATTGTTTACATCTGGTGGTGCATGGGAATGGTCACATGCTCTGGTGCAGCCAATAAATGGTTTCAGCAATGATGTGGCCAGAAGTAGGATTTCACCACTGAAGCCAGTTATTAGCTGTAGTTGAGCATGTGACCATGCCCATGCACTGCCAGATGTTAACAGTGTGGGAACCCTAAGATGGAGGCAGTGTGGGAGACCGAAGTGGAGGAGATCAGGTAAGTATGAACCTTCTGTTTCAGGAGGCAGGCTGTAGGCATTAGCTAAAATGTAATTATTACCAGAAAACTCTTTTAAGAGCTCTTGAAATGTTAGGAGCCTCAGAAAAGTTGATGCTCGCTAAAATAAAATCTGCCACCTTGTTTATGCTGCCCCTGCTGAGGGCAGCATTAAGTAGTGACAGGCAAGCTGATTTCAGCAGGAAGTCTGTAATTATTGAATATCATAGAAGAGGAAAATCACAACACTCCATATATTGGAGAAGGGCTGGTAGTAGGCCCACATAGTGCTCCTCTCCTCTTCCCCATAGTGCCCCCATAATGTGCCAGTATAAGATTCCTCCATAGTGTCCCCCAGAATGTGCCAGTATTAAATGCCCCTTCTTAGTGCCCCCATAATGTGCCTATAAAATATACCCCCATAGTATTCTTTTCCCCTCCAATACCATAGAGTCCCCATAATGTGCCAGCAATGCCCCCAGTAGATTCCCCCATAGTGTCCCCCATGTGCCAGTAGATGCTCCCATAGTGTCATCCATGTGCCAGCCATGCCCCCATAGTGTCCCTCATGTGCCAGGCATTGCTCCATAGTGTCCCCCATGTGCCAGTAGATGCCCTCATAGTGCCCCCCATGTGCCAGGCATTGCCCCATAGTGTCCCCCATAGGCCAGGCATTGCCCCATAGTGTCCTTCATGTGCCAGCAATGCCCCATAGTGTCCCTCATGTGCCAGGCATTGCCCCATAGTGTCCCCCATGTGCCAGCAATAATGTCCCAAAGTGTCCCCTTTATGCCAGCAATGACCCCCCAGCGCATCCCAGCCCAGCGCGTCACAGAAAAAAAAAAACACTTATACTTACCTCCATGGCAGCAATGCGATGCAGGCCTCTTCTGGCCTGTGTCCCGAGCAGTACGGCTCAGGCAGCGCGTGATAGGCCGACAGCCTATCAGAGGAACAGGGAAGGGAGACGCCTCTCCCTTGCCCTGCTGCAGTGTTCATCTGTATTGCCATCCTGAGGACGGCGATACGGATGAATATAGGGAGATGAGCACTTCCATAATGCAAGTGCTCATCTCCTGGTGGTGTCACCCCATCAGTGGTGTCACCCGGTGCAGCCCGCACCCCCCGCACCCTCCTCGCAATGCCACTGGCGTTGTGAATGCTACAATTTAGGAGTTTTGGTATATTCACCACACCAGCTGCAGGCTCTTGCTGCCCTCCGGCTGCTGATTGATAGTTCTCCCTTTTACTGTACATAGGGGGAATACTGCAACTTAGTGGCAGAATGGCGGAGGGAACCTGCAGCTTTTGAATATGCTGGACTTCTGGGGCACAGTACATTCAATTATTTAGGAGTTGAAAAGATTTTTGAGAGTGACACTAGAAGCTCAAATTGCGTAGGCACAATATTATTGTTTGCTTATTAAATGATTTCTTCAATTGAACTTAGTAGACGTGTCCTTTTCAAGCTATGTTACTATGTAACTGGTGTAAAGAATTACTCCTTATACTTTTTGTGATATTAGGCAGACACCTTGGTGGAATTTATCCTCCAGTAGGCTTCTACTGCCCAGTAATATATCTAATAGCATTGGATTACTTTGCTTTCAAATTTTTAAACATTGTAATTTCTACACTTATTTTCAGAAATATTTTCCAGATGTATTTAAAAATCCTGTTTGTTATGTTCATTTTTAAGGACCCACACACACTTACTAGAATGCATTATTAAAGCTGTGTTAGTACCCTGTAAAAATGCCTTTTATGTGAATTAGTCTTTTCTTAAAGAATAAGTATAATAAGTGTTCTTAGCTGGTGGACAAAGTCTATAATGTAAAAGCCTGAGCTAAGATTGCACTGTATAGGTTAATAACACAAAGCGAATAACACAATGTCCTTTAACCAGTGTTAATTCATTTCTCTTCCTAAATGTATTTGTACAAAACACAAAGCTCCACACTCGTGTTGAGCATGCACACTTAAATGTCTTTAATGTCACAGTATCTCATTAAAATACCATCAATTGCAAACTAAGTGATGCTGTATAAATTAAACCCACGCAGCCCATTATAAAACATGCTAAAAAAATGCTTGCATCTCACCTTATAAACCATGCCTGCCAGTTATTGGTACCATAAACAATGCCAGCCAGAGAGTGTCCTCCATTAGAACTTACTTTCAGAATGTCCTCATATATAGGAAATGTCTTAGAGTACCCATGGTATGACAGAAACTGTTCCCATGAAAATTGCCTGCCAGATAGTGCCTAAAAGAGAGTGCCACAAAAAAGAATGCCTCACATAGAGTGCCCTAATATAGAGTTCTGGTTAAAAAGTGGTTGACTTCTGGAAACTTTGGTGACCTTGGAGCAAACTTTGTTCCTTTTGCAAGAAGCACCAATGAAAATATTGTAGTTATAAAGTAGAATATGTCTTAAAACCAGACCCTCAAATGACTTAGTTCCATTCACATTTGTACTGGCACTGGACTGACCAAGTGTAAGAATAATAGTTTTGTGAATCAGGTGAAAGACCAACAAATTAAAGTCAAAATGATAATTTTTCATTAGCAAAATTACCCACTCATAGATAAAATGAATGAATTGTATAAATTTTCTATGTCAAGTCTCATGTGTCAACATCTTCAGAACTAGTTTCCAGCATGTGATGTATATACTGTATAGTGGTACATTTTAAGTTGAGTTGTGTATACTTAAGATACGGTATAGTATCAAGATAATTTCTGCCTGGTAGTGAACTGATCCTTGAAGTACTGTTCTTCCTCATTTGGTAATGAATATCTCATGATTTTTCGTAATTTTTCTTCAGAATTTTTATTTTTATTTTCTTATATTGTGGCGTTTTATGTCAGCATAAGCCTTCAGTGTCATCTCCGCTACTGCTGTGAATAGGGAACAATCATCTTAGATTGTCTCAATTACCTGCTTATACTTCAGCAGTGGAGGCACAAAAAGCCAGGCATTCCATACCAGGCACCATCTTTATTTGACCATGGGGATAGAGAGCAGAACAATCAACCAGTGATCATTCCACCAGTGGGTTTGGATCCATCTACAAGCTATCTGATGCAATTCACTTTCATTCCAAAAAATTATGTTAACAGCTTTCTCCAAGAACCAAATGGGCAGACAATAAACATTACTTTACTTACTTCAATATATTTGGCCAAAAGTAGAGTCTCAAGGATGATGTAAATTAATAATTCAACAATTCAATACATTTTCTTAATCCCTGGGTGTCAAGTGACAGTTTACAGTAAAATGTTTTATATTATAGAGTCTTTTAAGGGAAAGTGAAGTAAAAAACAAAAACAAATAAAATATTTAAACCCATTTGTTGTATTTTACATATTTGCAATGTAAAATAATTTTCCTCGGTTTTTCGTGCATAAAATTATAGTTCTGAATAAAATTGAGTTTCTTGCTAGGGGATTGTGGAAATTAACCTGTCAAAGTCCATTTTTAGACTCATGTCAGCAAGGCAGCTCTGATAGAAAGCAGTGAAGAAGAAAATTTGATTGATAAACATAATTTATGATTCCTCATCAAAAGACGCTATTGAATATTAATTGACTATACCTTGTGACTGTCAAAAAGCACTTCCAAGACAGTAGCAACAATTGCAGCATGTGTATAAAGTGAGCAGAGACATGTGAAAAAAACGTGGTAGTTCTGTGTAAGTGACCACTTATAGCAGGGTAGGGGTTAGCATGTCTGGCACTCCAGCTGTTGTGAAACTATAAATCCTAGGATGGACACTTGCTGAGAACTCCGATAGAAGTGCAAGAGAAGCAGGGAGACGTGCTCATGTGAAAGACCGTACAGTAATAAAAGGATGGTAAGGCAAAATCAATGACCTTTTGTGGTTGTACAGAATGGCACAACACTTGGAAAGACAGGAGGGAATAGGTTTCCCACAGGCTTGCTGCATGACTGTTAAATCCAGTAGTGGGCTGGACCATGTGAATACAGTCATAGTTGAAGAAAAGTCTGCGTGCTGCTCATACCAGGGATGTTACATGAAGGTAGCAGTTGAATAAGTGGAATTCTTCATTGGATAAATTGCACGTTTCAGAGCAGAACACGTTCCAAGTATTTAAAAGACAACAAAATTGGCGCTATTCTGATGTTTTTTTCTTTTAAGTACCTGTTGTGCTACTTTCATATATTGGATGTAATCTGATGAAGCAGAGACTGATGAAGGAGCATGTCCTGCTCTGGAGTGCATCATTTATCCAATAAAGAATTCTACTCATTCAACTGATACCTTCTTGTGACATCCCTGATACTATTAAAGATGCCCTCAATTGGGCTGATTATGTTTGCTCTACTGTTCCAAATTAGTGGTAACATAGTAACATAGTATATAAGACCGAAAAAAGACATTTGTCCATCCAGTTCGGACAAATGTCTTTTTTCGGTCTTATATACTGGTAAGCCAAGGCTTTTACGTGCATGGAGAAAATAACAGTGACACACATTGGGGTCAAAGTAATTTCTAATTTATTACAGGAAGTACAGCAGTTTATATAGACATCAGAGAGGCATTCCCTCTGAGGAATGTGGCATTGTTACATTAGTTGGAATATGAAAATATGAAAAGAGATAACACTTGGCATCTGCGCAGTGTGCATTGTTTTACTAACTCTGGTATGTAAACATCTAGCTATGGCGGCCATCTTGTAATGGAGTCTATACTAACAGCAGAGAAGCATATATGATGTAGAAGCATATATGCTCTCTGGAAGAGATAAGATGTTGTCTGAGAGCTGGAGTACATGGGAGATTTCTTAGCGGAATCTAAGAATGATTTCCACATCTCTATCAGTTCCCCCTTGGACCTCATTCTTTCCCTAATGAAAGCCTAGCACATCTGCCCCAATGCCTCAGCATCCTCTTCTCCAGCTTCCTCAACAACCTATGTCTTGTAAATAGGCTCCCACGACACTGGGTTTTATGGACATAGGGGTCAGATATCTGTCCCTATGGTCGATGATCTCCAGCTGGCGTTGTAAGCAGGGGGGGACCAACATAACGAAGTGGACCTTGTCTCCCATCCTCACGAAGCTCTTGCATGATCATCTCTGGGGTAGCCTTAGCTATGACTTTTAACAAAAAACCTCCTAATGCAGGGGATGACACAACGCACAATTAACGCACATAGCAGAATTAATGATAAGTTCAGGAATAAGAAGTAAGCCCTTTTAGGGCATTCATGACCAGACCATTAATTATTGTGGACATAAAAACTATTAATACTATTTTCGGGCAATACTGTCAATGGGTCACTGGGCTAGAACTATAAGACCGTAACAAGTTTGTTTTTCCTTTTGCACAACTTTTACACGGTCCAAAAACCTACTTTTACAATCTCGATTAGGATCCATATGGTTTGAGTCTGGATCAGCAGTCACACAAGGGGGAACAAGAAACATCATCCTTTCAAGTCTCCAGACTCAACACTTTCTTGAAATGACTTGAATTAAGCTTTCCTTCCACCTTGACTGATGTGCTTGTGGTCAACAACACTTTGAATGGACCATCAAAAGGTTTGAGGACTTATCTGATCTGTCCTTTAACCATCACACATCTCCAGACACAAGTGGGTGGGTTCCTGGTACTTTATCAAGATCTGGAAGTGAAGCAAAAACTCAAGAATATATTTTAGTCAAATGCTTGTGCAAACTGATCATATACTCTGTCAGACAACCAGGTTGTATCTGGAGCCACTGTGGGAAATACAATACTTTCCTAGGGACTGACCTACTAAGGACCTCATAGAGACTAAGGCCTATCTTACGGTTAGGGGTCTAACTTACTGATAAGAGGGCTTCCAGCACGCACTCTATTCGTGGCTTTTTAAATTTTTACTTTAGTGTCCCGTTCAGTTCTTTTTTCCCTACCCTACCGCTGCTTTGTGGATGGTACGAAGCATGTAAGGCCTGTTCTACACCCAAAACCTTCATCATCTCCTGCATCACTTCACCTGTGAAGTGAACACCTCTGTTGTTTTCAATGGTCTCAGGTACCCCATACCTGCATACAACGTTGGCCATAATCTTCTTTGCTTCTTTGGGTATGCTTTTGGCCATCCTGCAAACAAGTCATCACACATCAAAATATACTCATACATGCCCACGTTGGGCAGTTGAATGTAGTCTGCAAACATTGAGACAGATACGAAGGGCAAGACGTGTATTTATGGGGTACCTTAACTACCTTACACACGTTGTTCTGGGCACAAATCATACATCCTTGAGTACATCTGACTGTTGCAGTGCTGAACCCTGGGGCATACCATGCGTGTCCCAGGGCTCTCTGTGTCATCGTGGGGTAGAGGGACCTGGGAAGGCAGAGTTTCTCTTGGAACTGTACTAGGCCTTCCTCATTTGTAGTCCCCACTTTTTCATCCACCATTCCCTTTCCTCCTTCCCCCACCTGGTTCTGTAAGGTATTAAGAACTTCCAGTGAGACAGGAGAAGTTATTTCAGGGACCTGAACTGTGGCCACTATGGCAGGGGTCTGCCTAATCAATTTGGCAGCCATTTTGCCTCCTCTGAGTCTGTTTTACAGTGACCTTAATGTTGTCATCGCTAGTTAAGTTAGAGACATGAGGGCTTCCATCAGAGACCTTACTGCTTCCCCATTTGTGATGGGTTTACCTGAAGCGGTCAGGAAGTCTCTATCTTTCCAACTGGGCCCATAATCATGGGCTATCCCAAAGGCATACCTGGAATCAGTGTAATGTTGGCTGTTTTCCCATCTGCATATCTGTAAGCCATCTTCAGAGTCTTAAGCTCCACTTCTTGAGCAGACATGGGTGGTGGTGTAGACTATGCTTTTTTAAGAGTGTCATGTTTAATCACCACTGACCCACCTGTGTAGGACCTGCCATCCTGGCCATACCTCGATCCATCCACAAAGAGCACATGATTTGGATTACTTAATGTCTGATTTACCACATCCCGCTGTCTCTTTTGACATCACCTGCAAACACTCTGGATCTGGAAGAACAGTTTAAATGCCTTAACTCTTCCCTCCCCCTTGCTCCAGAAGCAACAGGGTGGCTGGATCCAAAATATTATAAGACCGTAACAAGTTTGTTTTTCCTTTTGCACAACTTTTACACGGTCCAAAAACCTACTTTTACAATCTCGATTAGGATCCATATGGTTTGAGTCTGGATCAGCAGTCACACAAGGGGGAACAAGAAACATCATCCTTTCAAGTCTCCAGACTCAACACTTTCTTGAAATGACTTGAATTAAGCTTTCCTTCCACCTTGACTGATGTGCTTGTGGTCAACAACACTTTGAATGGACCATCAAAAGGTTTGAGGACTTATCTGATCTGTCCTTTAACCATCACACATCTCCAGACACAAGTGGGTGGGTTCCTGGTACTTTATCAAGATCTGAAGTGAAGCAAAAACTCAAGAATATATTTTAGTCAAATGCTTGTGCAAACTGATCATATACTCTGTCAGACAACCAGGTTGTATCTGGAGCCACTGTGGGAAATACAATACTTTCCTAGGGACTGACCTACTAAGGACCTCATAGAGACTAAGGCCTATCTTACGGTTAGGGGTCTAACTTACTGATAAGAGGGCTTCCAGCACGCACTCTATTCGTGGCTTTTTAAATTTTTACTTTAGTGTCCCGTTCAGTTCTTTTTCCCTACCCTACCGCTGCTTTGTGGATGGTACGAAGCATGTAAGGCCTGTTCTACACCCAAAACCTTCATCATCTCCTGCATCACTTCACCTGTGAAGTGAACACCTCTGTTGTTTTCAATGGTCTCAGGTACCCCATACCTGCATACAACGTTGGCCATAATCTTCTTTGCTTCTTTGGGTATGCTTTTGGCCATCCTGCAAACAAGTCATCACACATCAAAATATACTCATACATGCCCACGTTGGGCAGTTGAATGTAGTCTGCAAACATTGAGACAGATACGAAGGGCAAGACGTGTATTTATGGGGTACCTTAACTACCTTACACACGTTGTTCTGGGCACAAATCATACATCCTTGAGTACATCTGACTGTTGCAGTGCTGAACCCTGGGGCATACCATGCGTGTCCCATGGGCTCTCTGTGTCATCGTGGGGTAGAGGGACCTGGGAAGGCAGAGTTTCTCTTGGAACTGTACTAGGCCTTCCTCATTTGTAGTCCCCACTTTTTCATCCACCATTCCCTTTCCTCCTTCCCCCACCTGGTTCTGTAAGGTCTTAAGAACTTCCAGTGAGACAGGAGAAGTTATTTCAGGGACCTGAACTGTGGCCACTATGGCAGGGGTCTGCCTAATCAATTTGGCAGCCATTTTGCCTCCTCTGAGTCTGTTTTACAGTGACCTTTATGTTGTCATCGCTAGTTAAGTTAGAGACATGAGGGCTTCCATCAGAGACCTTACTGCTTCCCCATTTGTGATGGGTTTACCTGAAGCGGTCAGGAAGTCTCTATCTTTCCAACTGGGCCCATAATCATGGGCTATCCCAAAGGCATACCTGGAATCAGTGTAATGTTGGCTGTTTTCCCATCTGCATATCTGTAAGCCATCTTCAGAGTCTTAAGCTCCACTTCTTGAGCAGACATGGGTGGTGGTGTAGACTATGCTTTTTTAAGAGTGTCATGTTTAATCACCACTGACCCACCTGTGTAGGACCTGCCATCCTGGCCATACCTCGATCCATCCACAAAGAGCACATGATTTGGATTACTTAATGTCTGATTTACCACATCCCGCTGTCTCTTTTGACATCACCTGCAAACACTCTGGATCTGGAAGAACAGTTTAAATGCCTTAACTCTTCCCTCCCCCTTGCTCCAGAAGCAACAGGGTGGCTGGATCCAAAATATTACATCTGTAGATGTTTCAGGCATCATATGAATACTCTCTGTCAATAAAAACACATTACATTAATCAAAATAAAGTGGATGATCATACATCAACACAATATTATTCCTGTTAGGCACAATATTTTTATGAATAGATTGATGGAAAAAATTACAATAGCTGGACCTCTGCAATAGAAAAGAAATTCTATAAAGGTAATATTATCTAGGATCAGTTATTAACTGTTAATCTAGTAACTTTTTGGTGTATTAAAACACATATATACTTTTGAGAAACACACATTTGTGTACCAGTGTTTGTCTCTCTCATGTGTTTTTGAGAAATTTGGACTTGTCAGGAGAAATATGAACATACAAATCAGTAAACATAGATATACTGAGGTTCAGTTCTAACTGGACTGTGGCCTTCTTCTGGCACATAATGGATTTATCAGAGTTAAACCACACACTTTGTAAGTTATCACATCCAGTTTTCATTTACACTTCCACGGGAAGATCTGGGAGCTTGCCAAAATTCAAGGGTTGCTTAGCCCACAAATGTCCCAGGCCTTCCTTCTAATCTTCTCGGAGTACTAACACAAACATGGACCAGGGAGTTTCATCACTAACCGCCAATAAACAAAGTTCCAGGTCATTGAGGTCACCTGTGAGTTTCACAGCAACATCCTTCTGATATGAGATGCTGGCATGTACTTTTGTAAAAGAGTCTGTACCTAGGAGGCAACATGGGAAGTGACAAATGACCAGCTACCGGGCAAGCACTTCTTGGGTAAGGGCCAATCTAACACGGATGGGATCTGTTAAAAGGGGAGTGTACTACTTTCCCATCCACTTCTATCCAAGGACTGGTGTTTTTGGGGATTAGGTCAAGGGAGGACATATTAATCTTTACTGCTCCAGTATCAATAAAAACGGGACTACTTCTTTATCACCCAGAGTGAGGAATATCATTGGGGCCGGACTGGAATCTGCTAAATGTTTAAAAGCGCAGCCGATACTGGAGGTACTGGATTGCCTGTTTTCTAATCTTAGTCTACTTCTGCAGCAGCTTATCTTAAGGTCAGCATTCTTTGGCAACATATGAGAAACAGAAAGAACAGAATATGTCCGAGCTTAAAGCTACAGTTCACCTCGGTTGGGACCATCTCCATCACAATCCCCTCCTTTTGCGATTCTAGAAACTGGGCAGGAGGGGGGCTTCACTTGACTTTACTTGAAAAACAAAATACATGTAAGTTAAGTAATCTCATCTGAATAAAACAATTAAACAATACTAGTGGTCATAACTAATCATAGGTATATGTGTATCCTTCACTCACTGACTTGGGTGAGTACTCCATGTGGTGCTACTTGGACTACTGGTATTTATGCGTATTGTTTGTGGACAGTAGCCGTATCAGGAAAAATTCCAGCAACTAAGATGGCCAAAGATAGATATTCCCTCAGTTAAAATGGCCGCCCTGCCGGAAGTTACAAGAGTTAAGATGGCTGCCAGACTGGACTCTGGATTAGTTAAGATGGCCACCAGAGCAGAAATTATGATGTAGCGGGTGCCATCTTATGTGATAACCGGATACAAAGAGGTGGGCCTAGGGGTGGTTTTGGCACTGACGTATTTACCGGGCCAACCCGCTGGACTGGAGGGGGCTGATGTGTGTGTGTGGGGGGGGGGGGCCAATGTGTCTCCACAACTTAACCCTTACTTCGTAGAACTGACTTCACTCACCGTAAACTTGGCTGCGTGACCTTCCTCTACTAGTCAGTTTTCTAGTTGGCAACACAAAAGTTCAGATTCTTGGTCCACACAGATATAACATTCAATGTCGAACAGACATATAGAACACTTTCTCATACTTCCTCAGCGCTGCACTGCATCATCACTCAACTTTCCACAATACTTTACATGCTTACTACTTGAATTTACATTAGTTTACTCATTTGAACACAACCATGACGGAAGCAGGCACTTCCTTTGTCTAGTCGTACCCAGGATTCGGGTCTGGCTCAAAGGCACTTTTTAACACCCCATCTCCTACCTTCTTCTCACTCCCAAACAGGCTCACCCCTGTGAAGGTTATGAACTGTGAATTCCCTGGCTACCACATCTGGTCTGCCAGTCCAGGACTAACCCTCCGCCACTCCAGGCAGATAATTTATAGTCCTCCCAGGACCCCCATGGCCACACCCTCCCTCCTGGGATGAATCAGTGGTCCTTAATTTGAGTCCCCCCCCCCCAGGGCTACCTGGGGTTACACCCTCCGTCACTTTGACAGATAAATCAGTAACCCCTAAATCAAGCCCTGTCCTGGAGCACCCCGAAGCTACACCCTCCCTTTTGGGATAAATCAGTAGCTCCTAATGTGGCTCCACTCCCCAGCCAGGGGAAATCTCTTGCTCTGCTTAACCATTAACTGTAGAGGTGCCTGTCACGAACTACACACATACAAACCACAAAACCACAGTAGAGAAAACTCAAACTTTCCTTCTAAAAGAGTCTAGGGCCGCACAGGAATTACTGTCAACTGAAGTTGCTACCCGCAATGCAATGCAACACCAATAGCAGAATAGATTACCACAGCAGGTGGAGTGCAGCAAGAGGCAGATGAGATACACAGATTTTCTCACCTACTTTAAGTCTGCAGGCCTCCTCCTCAAGCGCTGTCCACTATGCTCTGGGAACCCCCAAACTTCGGCTACTGACGCGACTTCTCCTGTGGCCCCACGTTCGGGCACCAACTGTTAAAGATGCCCTGAATTGGGCTGATTATGTTTGCTCTACTGCTCCAAATTAGTGGTAAGCCAAGGCTTTTACGTGCACGGAGAAAATAACAGTGACACATATTGGGGTTAAATTCATTTCTAATTTATTACAGGGAGTACAGCAGTTTATATAGATATCAGAGAGGCATTCCCTCTGAGGCATGTGGCATTGTTACATTGGCTGGAATATGAAAATATGAAAAGAGATAACACTTGGCATCTGCACAGTGTAAATTGTTTTACTAACTCTGGTATGTAAACATCCAGCTATGGCGGCCATCTTATAATGGAGTCTATAGTAACAGCAGAGAAGCATATATGACGTAGCAAGTAGGCGTGGTTTCTTTGGTAGGATGGAACCTTCGCTCTCTGGAGTAGACAAGATGTTGTCTGAGAGCTGGAGTACATGGGAGCTTTCTTAGCTGAATCTAAGAATGATTTCCACATCTCTATCAATAAGAGCAGAGCACAGACTTTTCTTCAACTACGACTGTGTAGAAGTGAAAGGAATGCTGGAAGTTGTAGTTTCACAACAGCTGATGCTCCAGAAGTTGCTGAGCCCTGGTCTATGATGCCATTCTCCATGAGTGATGTACTTGCAGAAGAGGGCACTTTCTATATCTTCCAAGAAGAGGATCCACTTAAAATGGAGTGGCTTGTTGGGATGTTATGTCATGTAAGTGTCACAGCTTGGTGAGGTTTGCTGTGACACTTTAGCCATGCATGCCTGTTCCCGGTGGCAACGTGTTGTTGCATGCGGGGGCACTTCCCCTTTAAGGCAATCTTCCTTCCCATTCTGGTAAGCACGGGGTTAAGAGGTGAGATAGGTGGAGCTGGGTGTGGCCTCATTGCTCTTATCGTTCTGGAGTTGTGAGCCTGACTTCAGATTGTGTTCAGTGTCTTGAAGAGCTGGTGCTATTCCATCTGCCCAGGCCTTGAGGGCCATCTCATGGGACATTGATGTAATATGATCTCACCCCTTTATGTCTGTTTCTGTTACCCTACCTCACTTGTATGTTTGGTGTGGTCTTATGTTTGGAATTGTTGTTATGTCTGGTTTGGTATTTTATGTCTGGCCTGTTTGGTGTTTCAGATCAGCATGATGCCAGACATATCCTTTGTATGTCTTATCCTCCGGAAGGGGGTGCCTGGAGTTTCCCGGAGGGGGAACTACAAGCAGCGCTGCCTGGTGCCACCATGGTTCATGCCGCATGGTGGTTTCTTCTAGATTCTGTGTTTGTACTGCATCTTGCCTGGTGTGTGTGTTTGGGCCTAGGTGCATTACCAGGATCCAGTGGTAGCGCCGTGGATAACTCGAGTTCCTGGTTGCAGCTGTCTCAGGTAGGTGTCCATGTTGTTCCTGTTGGCAGTGGTGTTTTCTGCCTCAGGACACTTACCTGTCGTGTTGTCCATGGCTGGCTGTTTTCATCCCCTTTGTTGCTAGCCCTGTTGGAGACTCAGATTCTCTGTGTCATATAGGAATTGGTTGTCTCTACCTTCTGATGGCATATTGCAGTGACCTATACGGGCTGTAGCGCCCTGGTTCGAGAGTATGACCCCCCTACTATCGAAGGCGGCTCATACAGTCAGAAGGTCAGGGATAGGTTGAAGGAAGCCTAGGAGGTGACCTGCTCCATTAACCTTGCATCCAGGCTTAGTAACTTTCCCCTTTACCAACTATTTATGGTGGGGGGTTTCCCCCACTCCCCAACGTGACAGTAAGTAACTCCTTGTGACTCTTCCTACTATAATATATGGTATATCTTATACGCAGGGGCTGGCTGGGCAGGGGAGCAGAGGGGCTCCTGCCCCCCAGGCTGGTAGATGTCCAGGCCCCTGAACTCAATTGTTTCTGTTTTAACTAGACAGAGATACAATTTAGCCTGCCCAGCTGTTCCCATGGCCCATTCATGTGACGTAGGCAGCACGATGACATCTTCACACCGTCTGCGATGTTCCTCAGGAGCAGACGTGCCAGAAGAGGTCTGGTCTGCATCGTGGGGCCACGCTGCTGCCAGGACAGGTGATTATAATCTGCCCTGTTTGTAATACTGGACCCTGACCCCTAATTCTAATACTGACCCCTAATACCAACTCATAGCGCTACTGACCCCTAACTCTAATACTGGCCCCCACAAAACACATACGGTTGTCTGAATGTAGCCTTATGCAAATATTATGTCTAATCCTAATAATGGTTTCTAACTGTAATGCTGTGCCTAACTGTAATACTGGCCCCTAACTCTAATACTGACCCCTAACCCTAATGCTGACCACTAACCCTAATAATGACCTCTAAGCCTAATGCTGACCCTAACCCCAATACCGGACCCTAACTCTAATACTGGCCCCTAACCCAATACTGGCCCCAAATCCTAATACTATGCCTAACTCTAATAATAGCCCATAGTCCTAATACTGGTACTAATGCTAAGACTAATCCTAACCCTAAAACCATAACCTACAACCCCCAATATGTCAACTCCATCATACAGTGACCATAATATGACTGCCCACACATATCTGTACCCACTGCATCTTTTATATCTAGCACCTGACACATAGTATACACATAGATCATTGATATGTCAGGTACAAGGTATAAAATATGCAGTGGGTACAGATATATAGTATATACAGCAGTGTACTGATATGTGAGGTACGAGTTGTCATTTATACCTCATACCTCATATATCGGTACACTGCTGTATATACTATAAATCTGTATATCTGTTTATACTGCATGTATTATAAAAGCAAAATAGATTAAATGGGTACAAATATATGGTATACACAGCATTGTACTGAGGTATGAGGTATAATAGATGTAATGTGTACAGAGATATAGTATATACAGCAGTGTACTGATATGTGAGGTATGAGATATAATAGATGCACTACAGTATGTACATATATATGGTATTAAAAGCAGTGTACTGATATGTGAGGTATGAAGTATAATAGATGCACTATGTACATATATATGGTATATAAAGCAGTTCACTGATATTTGAAATACAAGGTGTAATTTCTACCTAGTACTGCACATATCAGTACACTCCTGTATATACTATATATACCCACTGCATCTATTATAGCTCTTACCACGTGACCACAGCAACATGTAACCGGTGACGTCACACCTACTGTTACCCACTGCATTCTAGCTTCTACCAATTATTATAATACAGTGTGTGTACACTGTATTCAGGGGGCACATATAGGAGGCACTATACATAAAAGGGAAACATATAAGAGGCACTATACATAAAGCAGTACATAAAAGAGGCACTATACATAAAGCAGTGCATAGAAGAGGCACAACACATAAAGGGGCACATAGAAGAGACACTATACATAAAGGAGGCAAATGTAAGATTGCACAGGGCATGCTGCACTATATACAGAGGGCACAGAGCATGTGGCACTATATACAGAGGGCACAGAGCACGTGGCACTATATATAGAAGGCACAGAGCATGTGGCACTGCTACAGAGGACACATCATATGTCACTATATACAGAGGGCATAGAGCACATGTCACTGTATACAGAGGGCACAGAGTGTGTGGCACTATATACAGAGGGTACAGGGCATATGGCACTGTATACAGAAGGCACAGGGTATATGGCACTATATACATAGGGCATAGAGCATGTGGAACTATATACAGAGGGCACAGAGTGTGTGACACTACCATTGGGGGCCCTGTGTATGGTACTAATGCTGTTGTTATATTCAGGGCACAGCATGTGGCACTAAGAGGATTTTGTGTTAGTATGCAGAGTGCCAATATGTTAAAGAGAGAAACTGAAAACATCTCCTCTGCAAAATCTGCAGAGCTGAATTGTGGCCGGGAGATGTCATCATGGTGGTCTGAACAAGATGGAGAAGAAGTCAGGAGGATACATCACCTGTACAGTACATCACCAAATGGAAATTATTATTCTGCTACTGTGTGTGATGAGTGCTGTAGTCACCAGTACTATCTACAGCTGATAATGGCTGGTATCATGCAGTTTTTTTAAACAACTCCCAGCATCCCTCTACTACTGTTTAGGCCTTACTGGGAATTGTAGTTTCATACCGTAGAAGCTTATATGGCGGGTTCTGACCTGACTACTCAAATGGTATCTGTACTAAACTTTTAAAATCTAGTGATGTATATATGTACTGCACACAGTTCTGGTGCTGTATTTATGTAGTAAACTTGGTTCTGGTGCTGTATTTGACTTGTGGGTTTGGTTCTGGTGCTATATTTATGTTGTTGATTCTGTTGCTGTATTTGACTTATAGGCTTGGTGCTGGTGTTGCATTTGACATGGGTTTGGTTCTGGTTCTATATTTATGTAGTGAACATGGTTCTGGTGCTGTGTTTGACTTCTTGGTTCTGATGCTGTAATAATGCAGTGAACTTGGTTCTGGTGCTGTATTCATGCAGTAAACTTGGTTCTGGTGCTGTATTTGACTTATAGGTTTGATTCTGGTGCCGTAATAATGCAGTGAACATGGTTCTGGAGCTGTTTTTGACTTATAGGCTTGGTTCTGGTTCTGTGTCTGACTTATAGACTTGGTTCCGGTGCTGTTTTTGACCTATAGGCTTGGTTCTGGTGCTGTATTCATGCAGTAAATATGGTTCTGGTGTTGTATTCATGCAGTGAACATGGTTCTGGTGCTGTGTTTGACTTATAGGCTTGGGTCTGGTGCTGTATTTATGTAGTGAACTTGGTTCTGGTGCTGTACTTGACCTATGCGTTTGGTTCTGATGATGTATTTATGTAGTGAATTTGGTTCGGGTGCTGTGTTTGACTTATAGGCTTGGGTCTAATGCTGTATGTATATATTGATCTTGGTTCTTGTTCTGTATTTGTGTGGTAAACATGCAGCTGATACTATACTTCGACCCAATACAATCCATTCACATCTGCGTTCGGGCCACTGTCACAGATTCTGTCAAAAAGACTGGACAGAAAAGTCCTGCATGCAAGACTTTTTTGTCCAGTAAAAGAGAAGCCCAGGAGTTGGTAAATCTGGTCCCTCTAATGATCAGGCTGTTGCTACAGGCTCAATAGTGTACTATATCTAGGATTGCACATGTGTGTACGATCCCAACATGAAAACACAACCAGCTGCGGCCTTTTCATGATTTAAAGCCCATTTACCTATACTGTCTTCATATGGTAGGCGGAGTTAAACAGGTTAAGGTGGGCTGCTACATATGGGCCAGTGATGTGTGCTTGCCCCCCAGGCTAAAATTTGCTTATATTGTACATACAGTATACTTTTGATAGTTTTCTACACAGAATATCATACAGGTAGAAGGCTTACAAGTAGACAAAAAAGATAAAAGGGGTCATTTATAATCCAGAAATATTCCTATCTTAGGCATATCTCTGGTGCAGATTGTGGTGCAATGGTTACTTGTTACTTGTGACGTGGCATGGACGGGAAAGGGGACCGGCTTTCAGGCCCATCTCATTCCTTATTTTCTACGCCTGTTATAGGCGTACAAAATGGTCTAAATGTAAGTCAAAAAGGAAGCTGGCTTACATTTAGACTGGTGCTGGATGAGCCAAAGTTATATAGACGCCATCACCCCTTCGTAACTTCGGCGAATCCACCGCTAGATAGAGGGGTTATTAAAACCGTCGTCTAAAACACCGGTCTTAATAAATGACCCCCAAAGACTTCAGGGTGTTTACAGACCTCATGTATAAAAATCATTGCAGACAGGAACTAAAAGAGTTATCTGTTGCAAATAATCTGATTTTATTTTAAAATCTGCTTTGAAAAACTAAACCCTGACTTTTCGTGTCTGCATTAGTTATCATACAATAGACCTAATAAATATCTTGTCAGATTGATGAATAGAGTAAGGCATGATAGCTAATCACTGTATATTGAAATGTTAGCAAAATGCTTTTAGTGTTCACTAAAAGCGTATCTATCTTTTTTAATTTGCTTTTATATTGGGCATTATGTGAAATGTTTGCATGACATCAAGCATAACTAATAGGAGTTTTACCAGAAACATTCATGTGCTGTTTATATTTGTGTTTTTTATATATATTGTGAAGAAGCTCTCTCATTCTCTTTTCACCAGCCTCTGGCCACCTTCCACAGCTAAATGGGGCTCACAGGATACCTGTTACTCTGATTGTTGGGGGTTCCTGAAATCATATTCCCGTCTGTCAGACATTTATGGCATATCCTATGCATATGATCACTATAAGGGCCCACTGGTAATTAAGAAAAATCCATGGAGGAATTAGCAGGTTCTATCTTAAACATTACTGTAAAAAAATAATAAAATCGTAACTCGTTAGGGAAAAAGTATACTTGTTTGCTAACATTCACATCTCAATTATAGAATCAAAGTTATTTTCTTTAAATCTAATTCAAACCATAGTTTTCAATAAATATTTTTTATATTTTTATCTTTGATTGCTATTTGCAGTTTTTTCATATAGATTCAGTATTGTTACAGTTCAGGGTTACATTTCTACATAGAATAAATATGGGGGGCCATTTACTATCCAGAAATCCGCCTATATTAGGAGTATTTTTGGCACTGATTTCAGTGCAGAGGTTATTTGAGCTGCAATTTGCGACTTTTCCTTGCTCCCTCCAGGTCTAAAAAAGGGAATGCGGCATGAGTGGGGAAGGGAACGGACCATTTTTTACATCTGTTTTAATAGTCTAAGTGTAAGCCAGCAAGGAAGCTGGCTTACATTTAGACTGGTGCTGGATACGCTGAAGTTGTACCTCTTCATAACTTTAGTAATCCACCGCCAGCAAAGTGGAGTATTACTTACTACTAGATTAGATGTTTTGATTAAATTATATGTCCCTCAAAATATCTCGCACTCACATTTAAACACTTTAAAATCAATATTAATGATAATCAAAATTATTTTTTGCATATTTTATTTGTAGATGATATCTTAGAAACAGCTAGCATTTGGGGTCTCGGTTGCTAAAATTGGGAAGCATGTAAATTTCTATATTTTTTCTTATTGATATTTGTATGTAACGGTTTAATATTACTTCAACCTACACCGTATAACCTATATTGTATTTATATTAATAATTATGATTCTGTTTAATATTTATTGTTGATCTCTCTAGAATTCTTCAAATCCCTTCTGGAGAATGCAGAAAAATCTCTTCATGATTTATTTGTAAGGACGTATGGGTTGCTTTCTACACAGAACTCAGAAATATTCCAGGACTTATTTACTGAGCTAAAACATTACTACACTGGAGGAAATGTCAACCTGGAAGAAATGCTGAATGATTTCTGGGCTCGTCTGCTAGAACGCATGTTTCAGCTGATAAATCCTCAATATCATTTTTCAGAAGACTATCTTGAATGTGTCAGCAAATATATTGATCAACTAAAACCATTCGGAGAAGTACCTAGGAAACTGAAAGTTCAAGTTACTAAAGCTTTTGTTGCAGCTCGAACATTTGTCCAAGGTCTAACTTTAGGCCGGGAAGTGGCCAACAAAGTATCTAAGGTAAAAAACAAATATTTTTTTTTTGTCTTTGACTGGTCTAGCACTATATAAAAGCAAGAGTCTGGTCTTACGGATGCAGTTTAGTCTTATACATATTTTGAGCCAATCGGAGGAGTGGATACAAAATGAAGGAAAATATATAGGAAAGACTGATGTGCTGCATAAAAAATTCTCAGAAGCAGAATTTGCCACAGAAACTGCACGTGTAATTCAAGCCTTTTTGCAACTTAGAGCAAGTAGATTCAGATAGAGTTCTAGGGTAGTTGCATATATTTTTTTGAAATAGTAGAAATGTTTGATACAAGATTTTAATTAGAATTTTAGACTGGTTCATGATATACACAATGCATATTTAAGTATGATTGGTTGTAGTAAAAACTAAAAATGTTACCATCTGTTCTAAAAGGCTCTGTTCACAGTGACACTGTACTTTGTTCTGTTGGAGGTTCAAGTGTTTTTATGGCAAGAATGACATGGTCTTTTGCCATAAAAATAAACATAACACTGAGGAAACCAAGATTAGTTGCAAATCTTCAAATACGTTTTAAGAATCATCCATCATACTATTGTATTTACAACTAGCCATATTAAATTTTCATGCACTCTGATAAGCCATACTGCTATTTAGTGTTGATTTAATTGACGTGAAACAAACTAAATTCAATCTGAATTTCAGCAAACATTTGATTTGCCACAAATCTGAAAATCCTCTCGTTTTGTTGTAACAAATGTTTTTTTTTTCTTTCTAAAATGGCAGTTACACATGTAACAAAATTAAAGTAAGAAGCCTGGGACCAAGATATCACCCATAATACCATGCAGCCAGGAAATCAGCAGATAGCCAAGCCATGTGATGTCACAGCCCTATAAAATCCAGAGCGGACATTTCCATTTTACTGTGAACTGAGCATGGGGAGAGACATGACAACTGCTAGGGACGGTGTAGAATATTAGATAGGGACAGTGCAGGGAGAAAGTAGGGAGATCTTAGGGAGAGTTTTCAGACACTGCAGGGAGAGCATAGGGAGACTGCAGGAACAGTGCAGGCTCAGTATAATCACTAGTGATCAGCGGCAGGGGCAATATTCGAATTCGCAATATTTCAAGAATATTTAGTAGAATATTCGTCATATATTCGCGAATTCAAGAACTCGCGAATATGGTCTTGTTTGTGAAAATCGGCAATGTAATATGCATGTAATGCGCATGCAATACAGGCGTGGGTCACTATGGCTAAATTTTTAAAGCTTCTAGAAGCTTCCTGAGACTGGAGAAAATGGTTGGCACGACAGAACATTACAATAGCTTTATATGCAGACAGAGTGCTCTAATATATTCGCGATTGGGAAATCGGCACTAATGATGCAAAAATTTTGGCACAATACGTGCAACTTCACATTTCAACAGGTCTGACTACATATTATATTAGGTTACAGTGGCACAACTGGCACTAAAATATTGATTAGGTGCTCACTCCTCTGGCAACACTTAAATAGTTGAAAAGAGACCGCAACACTCACTTGTCTTCTGTTATCTAGATTTTATTCCCCAACTTAGTGCAACGTTTTGACGATCATGGTTTTTTTCAAGCAAGGAACATTGTGAACAAGTGCAGATATATATACCCCTCCCAAAGTATCACATGATTCAATCAAGTATGTTAATCACCAATTAAATTGTGTACCGCCCCACTATTCACCACCCAATCGTGCTATTCCATAACACAAATTAGAATGCACAGAAAGACATCATTAATAATTCATAGAAACATGATAGATAGTAGTAATCAAACACACATGTGCTTACAGCTGGAATCCTGTAGAGCGACTCCCAGAAGGTGCCATCCCGAACGCTTCCTATTGTTCTAAGCGCGCGCTCTATCTGGCGTTCCCTTGCTCACACTGAGCCTGCGCGTCTGCTAGATGTGACGTTTGTTCAGGCCTCCCAGTGCAGTGTCACCACGTCTCTCTGTGCATAGGGGAGGTGTGACATAACACCCGGCATCTGCATCTGGCGTCATCCGCCTGAACCATGGTAGCCATGCGAACAACCAGTCCTGCGCCAGCGCATTAGGCTTTTTCACTACGTAGCTATGTTACAATATAAACTTTATCCTAATGAGGTATGCCTAAACTTTAGTGTACAGGGATCAGTGTCCCTATCTATCTATCCTGCGACCATTTACAAAAGATTGTGTCACTTTATCCTCATCCTTATGTATACTATAAAACATATATGTGGGCATTTTATATGGGCTAATAACACAATACAATACATGTACGAACAACTTAGTCCTCCATCAAAGGAGCCTGGAAGGGACAAATCTAAGCCACAGACATGGCATAATTACATCTATGAACCACACTAGCTACAGCACAGTAGAAAGACTTACTATATATTAGTCCTTGTGGTCACATGGATAGAAATCATTTCAGGGCACACTGAATCCATTCAAAGAAGTGGGGGGTGCAATCCACACAAAGCAAATGTGGATCACAGCTTATCCCCCAACACATTTGTATCCATGTCAGTGGGAGAATCCCCCCACAAAATATATGGGGTAGAAGCTCCCCCCGAACAAAGTACAGCCAAATTGAGTTGGATGCCCAATCCACATCATGGAAAGAACACCCCATCATCATACCGATTCAGATTAACTGACTCAGTCAGATAGGTGAGCCATCCGTTCCCTGACTTGCTACGCTATTATCGACTAGGCCGCCCCATTCACACTTGCCCAATAACAACCATGACTCCAAACGGACATTTTATAGTAAAAACCAAGCTCAGGGTATAGTTTAAACCCTGTGCTGTAACTGCAGTGGCTCAAATAATCATAACAACAGTTTTTTACTACATTATGTGCCCAATCAAGGTTCCACCGAATCTGGATCAGCCCAACATGCAGTAAGTATAGGCAGGGGCATCCCTTTTACCACTAAATCATACTTTCATTTCAAAAGATGGCTATCACAGAAGATGCAATGTTCACAAATTGTGTATAAGCTGTTCAAGGATGGTGTCCCCTTTCAGACGACCACCAGCAGCACAACAACCTGAAAAAATAATAATGATGGTAAAATTAATAAACACAACCTATGTGGTTTGGTACATCACTTTTCAATAAAAACATCTCCTATTGGGAAGTATAAAAACTCAAAACCAGTGTGGAAGATACATAATCCCAATTGGTTCAATAGAGCAACCCAAGCCTGAATTCCCTATTAAGACCTTTAGGTTCAAGTGTCTGTAGCTCATAGATCCACCTTAATTCCAACCTCTTTAATAGCTTTTCTCTATCTTTGCCCCTCTTCTGGGGAAGTACCCCATCTATCACACAAAACCAAAGTTGGGAAACACTGTGTCTAAATTTCAAAAATGCTCTGGACCAGGAAGTTCAGTTCTTGGAGTATCAGTCTGTCCTTCTCCTGCAAGTAGTTTTTTTATCTGATAACGATGCTGATTAAGTCTATTCCTGAATTCTTGCGTAGTCTCTCCTACATAAAGGAGTCCACAGGGGCACTGTAATACGTATATTGCATAATCAGACTTACATGTAAAGTATCTCCTTATTTTGTATTTTTTGCCTGTCGTGGATGTTTAAAGAAGTTACCTTTACGCTGGGTTAAGACCTGAGCATTTCTGAGACGCGTTTTTGTCGCGCGTATTACGCACGTTTTTGTGCGTGTTTTTGGCAATAGTAAACGCGCGTTTTACGCGCGTGTGTGTGATTGACTGCAGTGTTGTCCAATGACCAAATATCCCTGTCTATATGAAGTTTGGCCAATCAGAGCTGGGGTTTGGCCTTTCCAGCATGTTGCAAATTCATAAACTCGTGTTCGAACGTGCGTTTTCAGTGTCAAAAACGCGCAAAATACAAGCTTTGCGCGTTCCCATAGAAGTCTATGGGCCAAAACGCGCGACAAACGCCCCAAAAAAAGCTCAAGTACTTGTCTATGCTTCGGGTGTTTTTTAGCGCGTTCGAACGCGCTGTAAAACGCGAAAATGTGAACCAGTCCCATAGGGAAGCATTGGTTTGCATCGGTTATGCGTTTTACAGCGCCTAGACAGAGGAAGCAGCCTTTGCTCTTAATCTTGGGTACATCCAGATATTTTGGTGATGGCTCTTTTTTGAATAAACCTACTAAGGACCTAATCAAAATAAAATGGGAAATGGAGATCAAACAACATATTAATTATGAATTACACCTTTCCACCCTAAAAGAATATTATGTCGCAGAACGGATACCGAGAAGACTGAGAACGCACCTGAGACCGCTCCTATTACCAAGGAACTCTGAAATATGGAGTATCTATAAAAGGAACTGATTGAGAGTAAAAAGAGAATAGAGGGATTGGAATTCCAATTGAAGTACCTAATATTAGCTCAGGAATTTAATACAATCAAAGAACAAACAGACAAGGATCTCTAGATATACCGGACCAATATCGAAACTCCAAAAGACAAAAATGGTTCAGGGATAAAGAGGATTATGCAAGGGGTGATATATACAAAAAAATTCCGATTGAAAGTGGACAAAGAAAAAAGACCCAAGGTCGACAGAGATATATGAGACATCGGATGAAGAAAACCCACAACACAGACACAGAATCTTCTGGGGATATGAGTGAGGAGTAGCATTTTTTAGAACGAGTGATGACCCAAGGAGACAAAGATCGACAAGGAGAGGAGGACATAAACATTACAGGAGCAAGAAACTATACCGTGAGGATGACATGATCAAAAAACCACCAGTGAACAGCAGAGGCCCACAATTGACTTCAAAACAACAGGAGAAACAAGGACAATGGAAGTAGAGAAAAAGAGAAAATCGACATTGGTGGTAAATATACCATCCCTAGACTTAAATAAAGATAAACTATCACTATTAGAAAAAGGACTGTCTTTCTCCCCAACTATTGACATCAATTGGTTTAGTTGTGAGATAGATCTACACAAGTTTTTCAGATGCATTAAGTTGCGGGTTTATTTTGGGGACTTCGCTGATAAGGATACATGTAGTGATACACAGAGGGACGGTAACCCTAACATGTTAAGGTTAAAAGATATGGGTCTACATGCAGTGGCGTTGTGAGAGGGGTGCGGCTGGTGCAGGATGCTCCGGGTGACACCACTGATGGGGTGGCACAAGGCCAGCAACCTATCAGAGGCCGGCGCAGGCGCCGCGATGACGTCATCATGCTGCCTGAGCCGTACTGCTCGGGACACAGGCCAGAAGAGGCCTGCATCACTGCCATGGAGGTAAATATATGTGTTTTTTGTTTTTTTTTCTGTGACGCGCTGGGCTGGGCTGCACTGGGGGGTCATTGCTGGCATAAAAGGGACACTTTGGGGCACTATTGCTGGCACATGGGGGACACTATAGGGCAATGCCTGGCACATGGGGGACACTATTCAGCAATGCCTGGCACATGGAGGACACTATGGGGCATTGCTGGCACATGAGGGACACTAAGGGGCAATGCCTTGCACATGGGGGACACTATGGGGTAATGCCTGGAACATGGGGGACACTATGGGGCATCTACTGGCCCATGGGGGACACTATGGGGGCATTGCTGGCACATGAAGGACACTATGGGGCATTGCCTGGCACATGGGGGACACTATGGAGCAATGCCTGGCACATGGGGGACACTATGGGGGCATTGCTAGCACATTAGGGATACTGTGGGGCATTGCCTGGCACATGGGGAACACTATGAGGGTATTGCTGGTACATGAGGGACACTATGGCGGCATGGATGGCACATGGAGGAGACTATCGGGGGCATGGCTGGCACATGGGAGACACTATGGGGGCATTTCTGGCACATGGGGGACACTATGGGAGAATCTACTGGGGAAATTACTGGCACATTATGGGGACACTATGGTGTTGGAGGGGAGAAAAATACTATGGGGGTATATTATATAGGCACATTATGGGGGCACTAAGAAGGGGCATTTAATACTGGCACATTCTGGGGGACACTATGGGGGAATCTTATACTAGCACATTATGGGGGCACTATGGAGAAGAGGAGAGGAGCACTATGTGGGCATTTACTAGGGGCATTATATAGGGGTATTTTATACTTGCACACATTATGGGGACATTAGCTCAACTGACGGCACTGAGGGGATGTTTTTTGCACTGGCACACAGAACGAGAGCACTTTTAAATTAGTTCATATTATTATTATTATTATTATTATTATTATTATTATTATTATAATTGAAAGTGGCAGGCAAGTTGTTAAGAAGGTAGGAGGATGATGGAAAAGTAGGAACCTAAGATGTCTTTTGTCAAACTACAGAGACGAGAGATGGGTGAAAAATCATCATGGCGGTCTGGTCTGAAAGGAGAAAATGAGGAGTCTGCATCAGAGAAGTTACTGGATGTAAGGTATGTGGTGCTGTATTCTGGATTGAACAGAATATAATATGTATGCAAATATGTGGTACAGGGTGGGGCTAAGCAGACAGAAGACAGATCGCCGGGGGGGGGCCTCTTGGGGGTGCTATAATTTGAATCCAAGCGATAACATGGATGGGGGTTTGGATAGTAAACAGACAGCTGACTTGAGGGGGGGGGGCACTAAGCAGACAGATCGCCGACGGGGGGGGGATATTGACACCATTTTCTACGGCACCGGGTGACACCAGCCCTAGCAACGCCACTGTCTACATGTACAAAGTGATTTCCAACCACCAGTGTTTAATGATGCTGTTAACACATACATTAACCTAGTGAAGAAAGGAGTAGAGGCTGTTAAATTTGAGACTGACATACGCAACATCAAGAAGAACATGAGTCAGGGAGAAAGTATAGCTTTAAAAAAACTCTGTAATAGGAAGTATATTACTAATAAAAAGGCAGACAAGGGTGGAGCAATAGTCATAATGGACACTGACAAATATATAGCCGAGATTCGACGACAATTAGGTGACAAGGACATGTATAGACTACTGGACTCTGACCCTAAGTTTACTATTATATGGAGATTGAACTTACTTATTGATGACACTTTTGCTATGGATTTAATTGACGAAAAATTGCATAGCTATCTGTTGGTGGAATGACCAGTTACACCGATACTGTATATTTTACCAAAGATACACAAGAGCTTAGTAAACCCACCTAGACGCCCAATAGTTTCAGGGAACGATTTAGTGTTTTCTCCATCTGCTATTTTCCTTGATAAATACCTGAGAAAATATGCCCTATCAGCTAAATCGTATTTGAGGGACACCTCTGACTTTCTCATAAAACTACAGACATTACAGGAGGGACAGTATGTAGTCTCTATTGCTGTAGTAAGCCTCTATAACAGCATTGATCATACTAAGGGATTAGAAGCTGTTGAGTGGGCACTCTCCACTGATAATGTTGATCAAAACTTGTCACAGTTTATCCTCTCCTTGAAGTGGTACTTACCTGTAACTATTTTTTATTTGAGGATTCATATAGCCTTCTTATTGGCCCACAAGCAAGAAGCAGGGAGGGATCATGGGTTCAGATGAAAAAAAAATCTAGAATATTCAAAAATTACGAATATATATCACTATATTCTAAATATTCGCGAATTTTTGAAGTTGCTATATTCGCAATTAAAATTTGCAATTTGAATATTTGCGCCCATCACTAGTAATCACTCTGTGCATCTTGTTTATCTGCTGTGCCATTCATTCTTAATCTGTTCTGCTATACATAGACTTGCCGTGCATCAGACTCATTGTCAACAGGAAGTCTAATATATAGGTTCATTTACCTAGTTTATCTGCTGCACCATTTATACTTAATCTGTTCTGTTACACATAGACTTACCGTGCATCAGACTCATTGTCAACAAACGGTCTAATATATAGGTACATTTACATATTTCATCTGATGTGCAATTAGTAATTAATCTGTTCTGTTATATATACTGTAGACTTACTGTGCATCAGACTCATTGTCAACAGGGGGTCTAATATATAGACACGTTTATCTCATTCATTTGCTGTATTATTATACTTAATCTGTTACATTACTTATTCAGTTACTGTACACTATGGCCAACAGACAGTTGCCTGGGCAGTGGCAAAAATGTTTCTCTATCCAGCACAAGTAGCAGCAGAAGAAAGGGTGGTGGTAGCAGCAGCCACAGCAATATTCCAGAGCTGCCACTGCTATCCAACAGTTGTGTTTTGACCAACAATCCAGCTGTACTGGAATGGTTGACTTGCTCTTTAACATCATCTGAGGTGAAGACAGCTACACACAGCCAGAAATCGTTGGGTTCCTCTGACACCACACTTAGCTGGAATTGCCCTGGAACAACTTCTGTGCCCTCACTTGTCCTGCAACTGCCTCTTTCTTTTGCTGCTCCTTCTTCTCAGGAAGTAATGCATGCTGCTGGCTCTGCTTTATTTTCAGTGAGTACAATCTTAGTGAGGAAAGTCAGCAGCTACAGGTCAGAACAGACCTGCGTCCTCACTTAGGAATGAAACTAGCAATAATGGCAGTTAGGTGGGAGCACGTGTTTGAAGTGGTCAGTGACGAGGCCATTAGACTAGTGAGGCTGACATTAGTGACAAACAGACAGTAGTGAATGATGATGTAGCCAATCGCACGTGGGAGCTAGGTGAAGAGGGGACATCATCATCATCAGGGGGTGATGGTGGCAGCAGGCCTGTGAGACAGCAGCAGGGTGGCAGTATGCCAATGAGCCAGCATCGGGGAAGCAGTGGGAGATCTGGGTTCATAATGGCAGCGGCAGTCAGTCAGCACTGAGTGGTTAGGGTAAAATTGCATACTCGGCAGTAAGTGAATTTTTTATCAAGTCGCTTGAGGATGTTATTCTGGAGATATGCAGTATAGGTTGGTAGAAGGTAAAGCGCGGTCAGAGTGCTAATGTTGGCACCAGGCCCTGCACTCATCCAACGGCGCATAATCTGAATGTGCAACTGGCCAAGTCCTGGTACTACAGTCCCTTACTTTCCATAACATTTCAGAGAACTGATACCTGTGCCCACCCAAGTTGCAGAGTCCCAAGACATCATTACTTTTCAAAAAACGCTGCACACATATGTTGAGTAGAAGGTGGGCCAGTCCTTGAGTCTGTTGGTGTCTGGTACAGTTCGTGCCAGGGCTGACGTGTGGAGCTGTAACTATGGTCAAGGACAATACAAGTTCTTTACAGCCCACTGGGTAAATGTGGTTCTGGCTCAGGCACACCAGCAACTTGGCCAGGTGATAGCAATGCAGCCTCTGTTGTAATTTCTGTGCCAATGTCCTCCTCTGCCTCCTCATTCTCCACCTTGTCCTCAGCCTCCACTGTAGCCACAGTTCAGAGTGGTCCTCCACCATACCATCTAAGCAAAGGTCCTATATGTCCCTGACAAGGGATAGATACCACCACCCGTGAAGAGACCTAATATGACTACAGTCCAATAGTAATGTCATAAGTCGATGCATGTCTCAGAAACTAATAAAGTTACAACAAAAATAATCACACATAATACATATATGCTCCCAAATAAACCAGTGGCATCCAGGTTTTGATCAGCAGTGGAATAAAATGAGCACATACCATATATCCCAGGAATGCAAACTTTGTCCCGATGTGTTTCTCTGAAACGTTCTCTGGGGTCAGTTCATCAGGGGCCACATATTACAAATAAACTCCAAAAAACAAACGATACAGGAATGGAGGCAATGATATTTGTGCGGATCAGATTATATTCTTGTAGTAATACCCAAATGATAATGGTAAATCTCATGGCCATAAAGAAAGACAATTCTCACATATTTTGGGACCAAATATAATGCATCTGCATCACATACCAAATGTCCACAATGCTGATACTACTGAGACCCATTTAAAAATCTACCACACACCATTTGAATAATGATAATCAAAGAATGGCTTTCAATAAAATCGAAATAACAACAGGATAGGCCAATAAACATAACAGTCGCTATGACAGAAAGGGGAGGATATGATTATACTTCTCTAAATCCTAGATAAAATGCCAAGCCTTGAGAGGGTACGATAAGGAATCAGTCTGGGTCAGCACAGGAGCATTGGCGGTGCAGTGGTGGCCATCTTGATGGAAAGTCTGGTCTCTGTCCATTTCAGCATGCAATCAGCATCGCTCTAAATACCCCCGCGCGCCAAAAAACGGAATTTACACGACCGGAAGTCGATGGTGGAAAGCATGGTGGAACGCATAGTGGAAAGCATGGTGGAACGCAAATATAGGAAGTAAATCGCAGCTACTACTGATATTACAGAAAAAAGGACAGAGAAACTATCGGGCATAGAAATAATTCTGCAGATGAGCGGCCACTATACCCTGTTACTACAAGAAGATTATTTGACTATTGAAAAGTAGTATTTTGCCATATATCATTGTCACTTCTTATCAGCTTAGCGGACAGGGGATGGGGAGGTAAAATGAGAGGGAGGATACTATGAATATTAGGTGCAAATTTAAAATTATAAATAGCACCCTACCTCACCCATAGATACAAACAATAACAACAGACAGGCCAGTCCAAACATGTAATCTAATATATAATGCTGAGGGTATATATGTGTGTGTGTATGTATGTCCGCTAAAGGAATCCACACTGTCGCATTTACAATCACAAAATTTAGCACACATGTACATTAGGTGTCAGGGAAGGTTTTAGACCGGGTCTCAGCTCTCTAGAACGTACAGTTCCTGAGATATTCTCAAAAAATGCATTAGCCAATAGAAGCCTGGTCACATGACCATTATGAGCGAATAGAAGATCACAGGCCCTTAGTCTCCACATACACACAGTTTTACAGCAGGTTTCCATAACAACTCAACCATTTTTCTTCACTGCTGTAGGTCAGCTTTAAAGGAAATCTGTCACCAGGATTAATCGCTATTGAAGTAAAGCCATAGCCTAATAGCACTTAGTACCCTTTTTCCAGATGTGCCTTTGTTCCAGCTATAGATGTTTTTTATCCTATGAAAATCCAGTTTATTTGGTATGCAAATGAGCCAGTTAGGTGCCCAGAGGGGTATCATTCTTGCAGGAAGAAACCCAGGCACCCCTCCTACATCACAATAAAGCCATAATTATGCCCCCCTTTTCCCTGCTCCCAGCATGAGGGCAGGCTTGGGCACTAGCAGGAGGCGTGACTGGGCTCCATCCTGCAAGAGTGACGCCCCTCTGGGCACCATACTTGCTCATTTGCATACCAAATAAACTGGATTTTTAGAAGATAGAAAACATCTATTGCTGAAACAAAGACACATCTAGAAATAAGGTACTAAGTGCTATTAGGCTATGGCTTTACTTCAATAGAGATTATCCTTATGACAGATTTACTTTAAAGGGGCAGGGCGCTGTGTATGACAATGTTAAGGGAGCGGAGTGCTGTGGAGGTCACAGTTCAGGGGGCAGTCAGGCTACCCTCAAAAGACGGATTTAACCCTCCCCCCCAGGTCCCACTAAGTCATGCTCCCGACCCGGTTAGGCCATGCCCCCACTCCGTAGCTGACATGGATTGAAAAAATTAATGTAAAAATCAACTTCTGTCAGCTGTAGGGATGGGGGGAGGAAGGGTGACTTTCTCCCTGCAGCTCAGTGCTGCTGTCTGAGAGTGAGCTGTTCAAAAGGAAATCCCTGTGTCTATCCAGGCCCTGCGCCGGATGGAAGACAGGGAGTCTGAAACCCGGACTATCCTGCCTAAAACCGGACCTCTGGGGCAGGCTGCTGTTGAAGTCACAACTAAGAGGCTGGTCCGCTATGGAGGTCAGTGTTAAGGGGCAGATTGCTTTAGAGGTCACTATTAGGGGGTGGGGTGTTGGGAAATCACTGTTAAGGAGACGGGGTACTGTTGCGGTCACTAATAAAGGGGCGGCCGCTGTGGAGGTCACTGTTAAAGTGGCAGTCGCTGTGGAGGTCTTTGTTAAGGAAACAGGGAATGGTGGAGGTCACAGTTAAGGGCACGGTGCGCTATGGAGGTCATTGTTAAGGGGGGGTTGCTGTATAGGTCACTGTTAAGGGGGCGGGGTATTGTGAAGGTCAAATTTTAAGGGAACGGTGCTCTGTGGAGGTCACTGTTAAGGGGCCGGGTTATTGTGTAAATTACTGTTAAGGAGACGGGCTACTGTAGAGGTCACTAATAAAGGGGCGGCCGCTGTAGAGGTCACTGTTAAAGGAGAGGGTGCTGTGGATGTTACTGTTAAAGGGGCGGGCACTGTGGAGGTCACTGTTAAGGCAGGGGGGGACTGTGGAGGCCACTATTAAACAGGCAGCGTGGTACTGTGAGGTCACTGTTAAGGCAGCGGGGTACTGTGAGGTCACTAATAAGGGAGCAAGGTACTGTGGCAGTCACTGTTAAAGAGGCAGTCGCTGTGGAGGTCTCTGTTAAGGGGCCCAGGAATGGTGGAGGTCCCAGTTAAGGAGACTGTAACCTATGGTCAGTGTTAAGGGGCGGGTGCTGTAGAGGTCACTGTTAAAGGGGCGGGCCCCTGTGGATGTCACTGTCAAGGGGCTGGGGTGCTGTGGAACTCACAATTGAAAGGGCAGGCTGCTATGAAGATCAAAGTTAAGGGGGTGGGCTGCTGTGGAGGTCCCATTTTAAGGAGATGAGGCACTGTGTGTGGGGGTGTGTGTCAGTGTTAAGGGGTGGGGTGCTGTGGAGGTCACTGTTATAGTGGATACTGTCGATATCTTTTAATGACAAAAACAAACATTAAATGAAATAGATTAAATATACTCGAGCGAAGCCGGGACCTTCAGCTAGTTATTTACATAAAGCACGCAAAATCAATATATTCATTGAGCCCACAAGGAGTAATGGTGTTTAACCTATGTATGTCCATCTGGCTTCTTTCTATTGCAAAATGCTGTCAAGATCTACACCCCTAATGCCTGTCCTGATCGTCTCTAACACACAAAAGGTCAGAACTCTGACATCTCCATTATATTTCAAAGTCACATGTCTGGAGGTTTATCATGTTTGTTTCTCACATGCTCCACATGTTCCAAAATCCATCTCTTGAATGCACGGCACATTTTACTTACATCATTCAAATTGCACATGCATTTACATAGATATATTACACCCTCAGTATTGCAGTTAGCAAAAGGCGGGTATAGTATACCCTGTGTCCATCAGAATCTGAAAATTGAGACCATCTATTGATAAATTGACAAGCTTTACAGTGGCCGCAATGAAAGGTACCAGTTTGTCTATTGGTCAGCCATGTCTCTTTTTTATGGCTGTGAACCAAGGTATCTCTTAAATTGCGACCACGTCTATTCGTAATTGCTGGAAAATCTGGAATAAATCCAGAAATATCCGGATTGCTTTTCAGGAGTGACCAATATTTACCAAGTACAGTTCTCCCTTCCTGTGCCAAGGAATCAAAAGTTCCAATAATACATATAGTTTTATTCTTTTGTTGTCTGCTTTTGGGGGTTAATAACTTAGTTCGATCACATTTCCATGCAAATTCCCATGGCTGATTTAACACTTTTCTCGGGTATCCTTTTTCTCGAAATCTCTGATACAGAATGGTACTCTCTTTTTCAAAATCCTCATCCCTTGTACAGTTCCTCCGTATCCTAAGGAACTGTTGCTTTGGGATTCCCTTCTTTAATGGAAGAGGATGAAAACTCCTCCATTGCAAAAAACTGATAGTGGAGGTATCTTTACGATGTAGGGATGTGGAACTTGTGGGAGATGTGAGAAACAAACGTGATAAACTCATCTCCAGACGTGACATTGAAACATAATGGTGATGTCAAAGTTCTGACCTTTTGTGTGTTAGAGACGGTCAGGATAGGCATTAGAGGTGGAGATCTTAACACCATTTTGAAACAGAAAGAAGCTAGATGGACACATAGGTTAAACACAATTACCCCTTGTGGTCTTAATTAGGGATGAGTGAACACCTGGAAGTTCTGGTTTGCCGGGTTCGGCTGAACTTTGGCTCAAAGTTTGGGTTCGGGACCCGAACTTGACCCCGAACCACAACCCCATTAAAGTCAATGGGGACCTGAACTTTGGGGCAATAAAATGCATGTAAAATAGTCATAGTAAAGGCTAGAGGGCTGCAAAAGGAAGCAACATGGGGGTAACAGCAGGACAATTGCACTGCAAACAAATGTGAATAAGGAAATGACATAAATAATAGAATAGAATAGAAAATAATTAAAAAAAAATAATCTTGAACGAGGAGGCGGAGGTCAAAGTGGAGTAGGAGGTGGAAGAGAAGGTAGAGGAAGAAGCGGTGGTGGAGGGGGTAGCCATAGCCAACACTGTTTTTGTTGTTTTTTTGTTTGTTTGTTTGTACTTTGCTTATTTTATTTTAATTTTTTTAATTTAGGAAGACCCCAAAACATTGGGAAATAGAAAAGAGAATGTAAAAAGAAAGTGCGCTGGAGTATAACAATGGCTGGGTTCGGCCGGTATACTTATCTATTCAGCACAAACTATTGACAAGTCCTGTGGGATCCATGCCTGGTTCATTTTAATAAATGTGAGCTTGTCCACATTGGCTGTGGACAGGCAGCTGCGCTTGTCTGTAATCACCCCCCGAGCCGTGCTAAACACACGTTTAGACAATACACTGGATGCAGAGCAGACCAGCACCTCCAAGGCGTAAAGGGCATGCACAGGCCATGTGCCCAATTTGGAGACCCAGAAGTTAAATTGGGCAGGCCCATCAGTTAGTATGTGTAGGCGTGTGCACATGTACTGTTTCACCATGTTGCTGAAATGCTTCCTCCTGCTAAGACGTTCCATATCAGCTGGTGGTGCTGGTTGTTTTGGTGTGCTCACAAAGCTTTTCCACATTTTGTCCATGCTAACCCTCCCTTCTGAGGTGCTGGTGGTGCCCCAGCTGCATTGACGACTTCTTCCTCCTCCTCTGCCTTCACTTTGTGCTTCCACTGAGCCTCCGCTGTCAGGTTGGAAATGCCATCAGCAGCACGTCTACCAGCATGCGCTTGTACTTGCACATCCTCTGATCACACTCCAGTGACAGAATTAAGTATGGCACATTGTCCTTGTAGCGGGGATCCAGTAGGGTGGCCACCCAGTAATCAGCACTGGTTAGAATGTGGGCAACTCGGTGGTCGTTGCCCAGGCATTGCAGCATGTAGTCGCTCATGTGTGCCAAGCTGCAAAGAGGCAAGGACAAGCTGTCCTCTGTGGGAGGTGTTTCGTCTGTGTCTTCTGTATCCCCCCAGCCGTGCTCCAGTGATGCCCATGAGCTACTTTGGGTGCCACCCTGCTGTGAAAACAGTTCCTCCTCATCATCATCCTCCTCCTCATCCTCCAGAACTGTGCCCTGGCTGGGACAGTTGTGTACCTCGCCTCTGTTGGTGCAGGAACCCACGATCTGAGCCACTTGTGAATGACTGGCCTGATAACCGTGAAAATTTACCCTCTTCCTCCTGTGCCACATCCTCTTCCATCATCGCCCAATGGGCTTTTTCAAGGAGACATAAAAGTAGGATAGTAACGCTGAGGATGGCATCATCAGCACTGACCATGTTGGTGGAGTACTCGAAACAGCACAACACGGATGACAGGATGAGGAGGTGGTAGAGGAGGAAGCAGAGTAGGAGGAGGAGGCAACAGGATGAAACATCCTGCAATCCTTGGTGGCGGAAGGACATGCATCCAACTAGTATACGCCTCAGGCCCAGCCGACACTGCATTTACCCAGTGCGCAGTTAGGGAGATATAACGTCCCTGTCTGTGCTTACTGGTCCAAGTATTGGTGGTTATGTGGACCTTGCCACAGATGGCGTTGCGCAGTTCACACATAATTTTGGCCACCATTTGTTTGTGCAGGGCAGGGATGGCTCACCAGGAAAAGTAGTGGTGGCTGGGAACCACATACTGTGGGACAGCCACCACCATAAGGTTTTTAAAAGTCTCCTTCTCCACCAAATGGAATGACAGCATTTCAAAGGCCAGGAATTTTGAAATGCTGGCATTCAGGGCCAGGGATCATGGGTGGGTAGGGGGGTACTTCTTTTTTCTCTCCAGTGTTTGGGAGATGGACAGCTGAATGCTTCCATGTTACAGTGTGGAGATGCTTGGTGACGGAGGTGGTGGAATTGCTGCCACATCCTCTGTTTGACACTCCAGAGGGGGAGGAAGAGGCCAAGAATGCAACAGAAGAGAGAGCAGGAGGAGCCTGAGATCTTTCGTGGTTCTTAAGGTGTTTACTTCACTGCAGCTCGTGCTTTGTATTTAGATGCCTGGTCATGAAGGTGGTGCTCAGGTTTAGAACATTTATGCCTCACTTTAGGCTCTGATTGCACAGCGTTCAAACAACTCACGTCTTGTCATCAGCACATTGTCTGAAGAACTGCCATGCCAGGGAATTCCTTGGAGCTGGCTTTGGTGTGCTCAGTCCCTGGGTACGGTGGGCAGTAGCAGGCGTACTGGCTAGGGGACGGCCACTCTGCTTTTGCACCCTGCTCCCTCTTTTGCTGTGCGGCTGGCGTGGTGTGACCCCCACCTCTTCCTCCAAACTGCACACGTCACGTGCATGACCTTGATTCCATGTGGGGTTTAGGACCTCATCATCCTCCACATCATCTTCCACCCACTTTTCACCCCTGCACACTGCAGAAAGCCGCAGCAGTTGGCACCTGTGTTTCTTTATCATCAGAGACGTGCTGCGGTGGTCCTCCCATGTCCACATCCTGAAACATAAGTAGTTGGGCATCGGTACACTCAATCTCTTCCACTTCTGGGGCAGGGCTATGTGGACAGCCCACGGAAACCCTGCCATCAGAGTAATAAAAAATCATAGGAGACTGCTGCATGACTTGGGGCTCAGACTGCTTGGCTGATTTGCAAGCGGGTGAGGTGAAAGACAGATGCCCATGGGCTGCAGGTGCCAACTCTGCGCTTTCAGCAGGGGACCGGGTGGGAGAAAATATGAAGGAACTGGAGGCACTATCAGCCACCCAATCTACTACCGCCTCTACTTGTTCTGGCCTCACCATTTGTACATGGTATTCGGGCCTACAAAATAACGCTGAACGTTCTGTCTCCTACGTGCACCTGAGGAAGGTATTTCATTTGGGCGTGTAGCTGGCACAGATCGACCATGTCCTCTCCCTGCAACAGGAGCTCTGCCAACACCAGCAGCACCCCGACCAGGGCTACGTCCCTTATTTGATGTTCTCCTCATTCTTTGAGGTCACCCACCAAACTAAAAGACGGATTAATTTTATTGATTTCCCTGTCACGTATGCAATGCAGGTGTACCTCACACAAAAATTTGGTATATTTCACCAACTGAACTTACAGACGGATTAACTATATTTATTTCCCTGTCAGGTATGCAGTGCACGTATACCTCATAATAAGAATGGGAATATGTCGCCCACCAATCTAACAAACGGATTAACTATATTAATTTCCCTGTCACTTATGCAATGCAGGTGTACCTCACACAAAAATTGGGTATATTTCACTCACCAAACTAGCAGACGGATTAACTATATTTATTTCCCTGTCAGGTATGCAATGCAGGTGTACCTCACACCAAGAATGGAAATATGTCACCCACCAATCTAACAGACGGATTAACTATATTAATTACCCTGTCACGTATGCAATGCAGATGTACCTCACACAAAAATTGGGTATATTTCACCCACCGAACTAAGAGACAGATTAACTATATTTATTTCCCTGTCAGGTATCCAGTGCAGGTGAACCTCACAACAAGAATGGGAATATGTCACCCACCGATCTAACAGACAGATTAACTATATTAATTTCCCTGTCACATAATTAATGCAGGTGTACCTCACACAAAAAATGGGTATATGTCACCCACCAAACTAACAGATGGATTAATTATATCAATTTCACTGTACCCTATGCAGTGCAGGTGTACCTCACACAAAAAATGGGAATATAATATGTCACCCACCGAACGAACAGACAGATTCACTATTATATTTTTGTGTCAGGGGTACAAAGATTGTGGATTGCACCCACAAAGAAATCAGTATGGGTCACCCACAGAATTAACAGCCAGATTCATTATTATATTTCTGTTTCAGGGGTGCAACGATGGTGGATTGCACCCACAAAAGATCGCTATAGGTCATCCACAGAATTAACAGCCAGATTAATTATTATATTTCTTTGTCAGGGATGCAAAGCTGATATATAGCATGCACAAAAAATTCACTATAGGTCACCAACAGAACAAATAGCCAGGTGAGATTCCTAACACTGTTCCTCACTTCAGCTGCCTGCTTCCTGTTCCTGCACTACTCAGAGATGATGGGTGGTGCTACACGTGATGCACCAGCCAATCAAAGCCATGCCATTGCTAGGCATGGCCGTAATAGCTTCAAAGTGCCCACAGCTTAAAAACTTGTTGATTTGCTGCACTGCCCTTTTCCGGCAAAGTTCGGGTCCGGGTACCCAAAATCGTAAAGTTCGGTACGGACCCGAACTTTACAATTCGGCTTCACTCAACACTAGTCTTAATGAATATATTGATTTTGTGTGCTTTATTTAAATAATTACATGTTTGGACTGGCCCATCTGTTGTTATTATTTGTATCTAACGGTAAGGTAGGGTGCTATTTATAATTTTAATTTTGTACCTAATATTCATCTTATAAATGAGGGATAGTAACCTCCCTCTCATTTTACCTCCCCATCCCCTGTCCGCTAAGCTGATAAGAAGTGACAATGATATATGGCAAATTACTATTTTTCAATAGTTGAATAATCTTCTTGTAGTAACAGGATATAGTGGCTGCTCATCTGTACAATTATTTCTATGCCCGAATGTTTCTCTGTCCTTTTTTCTGTACTATCAGTAATAGCTGTGATTTACTTCCTATATTTGCGTTCCACCATGCGTTCCACTATGCGTTCCACTATGTGTTCCACCACCGACTTCAGGTCATGTGACTTCCGGTTTCCACCACTGCACCACCAATGCTCCTGTGCTGACCCAGACTGATCCCTAATCCCTTATGCCTTAGGCTTGGCATTTCATTTGAAATTCAGGGAAGTTTAATCATATACTCTCCTTTTTGTCATAGCGACTGTCATGTTGACTGGTTTATCCAGCTGTTATTTCGATTTTATTTAAAGCCACACTTTAATATCAGTATTCAAATGGTGTGCGGTAGATTTTTAAATGGGTCTCAGTAGTAGTAGCACTGTGGACATTTGGTCCCAAATATGTGGGAATTATCTCTCTTTATGGCCATGAGATTTACCATTATCATTTGGGTATTACTACAAGAGCATAATCTGATTCCCACACAGATTATTGCCTCCATACCTGTATTGTTTGTTTTTTGGAGTTTTTTTGTTATATGCTTTCCCCTGATGAACTGACCCCAGAGAGCAGTTAAGAGAAACGCGTCGGCTCAAAGTTTGCATTCCTGGGACATATGGTATGTGCTCCTTTTTTTCCACTGGTGATCAAAACCTGGACGCCACTGGTTCATTTGAGAGCATATACTGTATGTATTATGTGCGATTATTTTTTGTAACTTTATTATTTTCTGATACATGCTTTGACTTATGACATTATTATTGGACTGTAGTCATATTAGGTCTATTTTTAGGTGGTGGTATTTATCCCTTGTCAGGGACATATAGGGTCTATCAGGAGGTTCCTCACACGGGATCGCCCATTCCGTTTTGTTAGGCAGGGCCTATAGCTTGATAGGGCAAGTGTGAGGGTGAGTCATTTTTCCTTTCTTTATCCTGCCCAGCCTCAATGTTAATTGATTTTTAAGGGCACAAAGTGGGTGAGTTTTAATGATCATCAGTAAAGGTTATGTTTTATACTGGCGAAGGTGCTTTGTGATTACTTTGTGGTAACTAATCAATTTTCCCTAAAATGGAAATAAAAATTTTAAAAAATCATAGTTACCTCATCCTTTTGAATGTGAAGAGACACACTGCGGCTATCTTGCTTGAAGGTCCTGCGCAAAATCCCATGTGCTGTGACATATGATGTCACCACGCTGGCCGACATGATGATATCAGGTGCTGCACGAGAATTTGCACTGGATCTACAAGCAAGATGGCCGCAGCAGGCTCTTTGCACTCAAATGTATGAGGTAAGTACAATTTATTTTTTGTTGTTTTTTTCTTTTTCTTTGAGGAACTACCCCTCAAATGCTTTAATATTGATCTCAGATGCCACAATTAGTGATGAACGCGGCCTCTGGGGCATTCGATGATGGGGGCAGTTGTCACTGACATTGCTGTTCCCTGTCATTGCACCTGCTAGTTACAAAAAATGTGCCTCATGACAAAAAGTAATTTGTCACAAGGCCAATTTTTTTTGTAAAATTCGGAGAAGCAGCCACATCCAATTTTGAAGAACTCATCTCTGGTCGCTGCCTACGTGCCGTATTGCCCGTTCCTACGAAGGTCTAACTGGGGGACGCTGTGAGCTCAGGCTCCACTTCCATGACTGTTGGAGGGGGGTGGGCTGTTCAGGAGCACCACCACCGCCATCAGCAGCAACTTATGTCTTGAGTCTCTAATGAGCACTTTTCACTTGCCTACTGAAGAAACCTCTCGCCAGCATCAGGACATGGAGCAGAACCTCGGCAGAGGGATAACTACTGGCTCTCCACAATGTTCGATCCTCACTACTATTCCAGAATGGGGGATTTTTTTTTACACCTTTTGAAAGGGATGAAAAACTCAACTACTATTGAGACATCCTTTGAAATCGGTTGGTCGCCATCTACATGCGCCAGCGCCCATCCTCACAAAGGTCTAACCGAGGGGACCTTCTGAGCTCATGCTTCACTGTCTTGACTGCTGGAGAGGGGTGGTGGGGCAGGAACAGCACAAGCTTCATCAACAGCAACTTAAGTCTTGAGTCTCTGATGAGAAGTTTTCTTCAGCCACCTACTGAAGAAACCAACAGGACATGGAGCAGATCCTGAACCAGCAGGTGGTGTCACATGTTTCTGCCACTATTCTGATGCTATCATCTGCCTGTCCCTAATGCCACCATACGCCTGCTGCCTCCTGCTGCCATCTGCTCCTACTGTGATCTGCCACTGTCATGTGCTGGTACTACTAGGGATGAGCAAATCGACTTCGAATGAAACATAAAACTTTGCAAAGTCTCGGGAAACTTCGGGTAATAACTTCATAAATTAATTTGTACTGTAAACAAACATTTCCCGAACTCTGGTTCGGTTCCAAGGTACCACTTGTAATTACTTCATTTAAGAAGTTATAACCTGAATTCTCCCGAGACTTTGCAAAGCAATAACTTCGGCTCATCGGAGCCAATACAGTCTAATACTGTATGAAGCTCCTGCTCCGTACAGAATTGGAACGAAGTTTTATGTGAATGAAACATCCGAAGTCAGTTCGCTCGTCCCTAGTTACCACCACTGCTGTTGCGCCCCTCCCTCCCCACTCTGTTCTGGAGCCACTATTGTGACTTTTCATGCTTTTACCACCCTAACCAGTCTGTTCCGTGGTCACTATTGTCACTCTTTATGATGCTCCCACTCTCCCCACTCTGTTCTAGGGCGACTATTGTGACTCTTCATGCTGTTGCCACCCTCAACAGTCTGTTACAGGGCCACTAGTGTCCCTCTTTGGTCATGACATCACCATTCATTTTTCCGTTCTTCTGATCCATCAAAAGAACAGAAAAATAACAAAACAAAAAAAACTGTCTTGTAGTTTGAGCATCCATAAGAAAGAGCTGCATTGACATGGTCATGTGACCATAACAAAAGCAGCAATAAAGGCAAAACAATACATTACATAATTACTGCTCCCTTCATAAATGATTAAACAGTCACATTAAAATTGGAAAACACTCCCAAAAATGTCACTTTTTATTGTAGATTTTTAATGTCTGTCTGAAGTAAATATTGTTGGTGCACAACCATCTGTTTTTGAAATGAAAGTCTCTCTAGTAATGACATCTATTTTAAAAAAAAATATGGGCTACAACATCGGTATTTCATTTTTAATATTGGTTGAAGCGGCACTTTCCAGGGAAAAATTAAATTTTTAACCCCTTAGTGACAAAATAAGCTCTCATAAGGCTATGTGAATGGAAAAATAAAAAAGTTATGAGTCTTGGAAGGTGGGAAGCAAAAAATGAAAATGCAAAAACACAAAATCTCATGGTCCTCTAAGGGTTAAATGCTCATCCATGTGCTGTAGCTAAGAAATCAGCATATGTCTGTGAGATTTTTTTAACATTACAAGCAGATGTAGACTAAAAAGTTCAAGCCCAAACATGACAGATTTTTCACACCAGAGTATTGGCTGCAAGTTCATGGCAAAATCCATGATGAAACTACAGCAAAATCGAACATGTGGACTCCCCAGTGTATCTTCTGTGTGTGAACATACCCTAAGCATTTCCTAGCAACAAGTCAAAAATTACAGCAACTGAGCTTTGCAAAATGTCATTGAAACTAAAAATGGAACTTTGTAATATGATCAAAGATAAGACTAACGTTATTGATGAGGTGTAGTTCAGGAGGCAGATTTGATTCTGACCAGTGGTGATGCCAAAACACCACTTTTTCAGTACCGCTATGTTTTTCCCTGGAAAGTGCCGCTTCAACCAATATTAAAAATGAAATACCGATGTTGTAGCCCATATTTTTTTTTAAAATAGATGTCATTACTAGAGAGACTTTCATTTCAAAAACAGATGGTGAAACTAATAACTAAGTGTAAAATTAATAAAAAAAGAAATAATCGAGATAAAAATATTTATGGTTCCTTTAGGCCCAACTCACCTAAAGTTTACTGACTTGTGAAATGCACCCCCTGCCCCGGACACCTCCAAAAGCCATAGTTTACATATATCACAGTGAACGAGTTTAAAAGGCTATATTCCATTTTGGAAGAAAGTATTGTCTCCTTAAAAAGTACGTACAGTGATCAGTCATTAAAACTCTGGAACAACAACAGTGAACCAGAAACAGGGTCATGGGCATGGCTGGGTAGTGGGTATGTGTGTATCACTTATCTGGAGAAGGGCGGACACCAACGTGTACTATGAGGAAAAAGGCAAAGGAAGTGTGATGTACTGGGCTCTCTACATGTTTCACCTAAAAAACATTGCTGTAAACTAAGTACACCTCTTCATGGCATTAGTATTCCAACATCAGAAACCTCTTTCAGCAGTATAATTCTCCCTGCCACACTGCAGAAATAGTTCAGAAATGCTTTGAGAAAAATAACAAAGAGCAAAAGATATTGGCCCTGATTTATCATACCTTCATTCCAGAATTATGGAGTCAAAAAGTCGAAAAATAGGACTTTTGCAACTTTTTTGCACTCATTTGTGCAAAATTTAAGGACTTCAGCAAAAATTTGCAACTTGAGCACATTTTGCGACTTTTTGCTTTTTACAACATTTACTCCAGTTTTGTGATATGGTTGGAAGAGTGGGTATGGTAAGCTATGTTAATAAGTTTAATTTTTAGATTTATCATTGCAACTTTTTTAAGCAGCCGCAAAAAAGTCGCAATCTCACTCCAGGAGGAGGGTGGAGTAGGAAAACTAGAGTAGCTTTACTAGACAGAAGTGTTAGGTCTAAGAACAATACAAATGTATCAAACAACCTGTGAAATTTGATAAATATGGCATAAAGTACTCCGACACAGTCTCAAGCAAAACTGACTTCAAATATTCTCCTCATGATAAATCTCCATCCATAAACTTTGCCTCCAAATTCTCCAGATTTCAATCCAATTGAGAATTTGTAGGATATGCTGAAAAATAAGTTTGATCCATGAAAGACTCACTTCACATCCTACAGATCTTAAAAGATCTGTTGTTAGTGTCTTGATACCATCTTCAGAGTTCTTGCATATTGTTGATCGAACACCAAAGTGCTCGGGTGCTCGAGTAGAACACTTTGGAATACTCAGGTGCGCTACAGAGCACCCAGGCACAATGGAAGTCAATGAGAGAACCATAGCATTTAACCAGGCACCCCTGCTCTGAAGAGGGTAGGGTGTTTGTTTCACACGAAAAGGTCAGAAATTGAAGGAAACACCACTGTAATGGTGTGGCAACAGCATGGGAAGGATGTCTGGATGCATCTTGGACTTCCAGGTAGCTGCTGGGAACGATGTTGTCCGAGTAGTATGCCACTTTTGGAGACTGACCATAATACGCAGAAAACCGAAGATAACATCGATTTTAGAGGAAAAATTGTCATGAAACATTATTTCCTGTGTATTTACTTCTATATAAAGTGCACGTGCTGCCAAAAATTACAAGGAAGAGGCACTACGATACAACCTGTATATCACATAAAGGAGGGCCTCATTCACATTGTGGTACAATTGTTCAGGTAGTGGGACCCCTACACTCATAAAGCCTATGCACTGAGTGAAAGGGCTGCCAAAAATTACAAGGAACTGTCACTCCAATACACCCTTTATTACACATAAAGGAGGGCATAATACACACCCTTGAAAAATGATGATTGATGGCCTGCTGGTGACCTTCAAAAACATTAGGAGCAAGGGCCTGCTGGTGACCCTCTAAAACATTAGGGGCGAGGGCCTGCTGCTGATCTGACCATCTAAAACAATAGGGGTGAGGGTCTGCTGCTGAGCAGACCCTCTAAAACATTAGGAGCAAGGGCCTGATGGTGAGGTGACCCTCTAAAACATTAGGGTCAAGGGCCTGCTGCTGATCTGACCATCTAAAACATTATGGGTGAGGGCCTGCTGGTGACCCTCTAAAACATTAGGGGTAAGTGTCTGCTGCTGACCCTCTAAAACATTAGGGGTGAGGGTCTGCTGCTGAGCTGGCCCTCTAAAATATTAGGACTGAGGGCAGCCTAAAAAGCATGTTGATATGATGGAGGAAAAGGTGGAGGACGAGAAAAGGAATATTGAACCATATACCCTTTTTTGTGGTGGAGTAGAGAAGTCAGGGGCAATCAAGGCCTTGTTCATTTTGATAACAATCAACCTGTCAGCATTTTCAGTTGACAGGCGGATGCGCTTATCAGTTATTATGCCCCCAGCAGCACTAAATACCCGCTCTGACAAAACGCTGGCGCAGAGCAGGTCAGCACCTCAGTTCATGCCACATGTCCAGCTTTGACACCCAATATTTGTAAGGCACAGAGGGATCACTGAGGATGCTGACATGGTCTGCTATGTACTCCATTAACAGCTTCCAAAACCTTTCCCTCCTTATGACACTAGGCCGCGCATCAGGGTAAGGCTGTCGGGGTGTCATGAAACTGTCCCAGGCCTTGGGGAGTGTTGCCCTGCCTCTGTAGGAACTGCTGTGTGTTCCACTCAAGTTCCCTCCTTGGTTGCCCAAGGAACTACGTACTTTGCCAAGAGAGTTGTCAGCTGGAAATTTTAGGAGCAATTTGTCCACAAGGACCTTCTGGTATTCCACCACTTTGCTAGTCCTCTCCACCATAGGAATGAGAGATGAGAAGTTATCTTTGTAGCAGGGGTCGAGAAGGGTGAACAACCATTAATCGGTTTTGGCCAAAATGCGTATAACGCGAAGGTCACGGGGAAGGCAGCATAACATAAAGTCAGCCATGTGTGCCAGAGTCCGAACAGAACAAGACTTCACTGTCCTCATCAGGAGGATGCCTCTCAATCTCCTTATCCTCTTCCTCCTCTTTGGCCCATCCATGCTGAACAGACAGAAAAAAACAGATATGGGTACTGCCCTCTGTAGAGGAGGCAACCATCTCCTGCTCCTCTTCCTCCTCATCATCATTATCCAGATCGCACTGAGAAGACGAACTGAGGGTGGTCTGGCTATCACCCTGTGTACTGTCTTCCCCCCTTTTTCAGCTCTTCCACATGCAAAGCTTCCGCCTTCATTGTGAGCAGCAAGCCTTTCAGTAGACACAGAAGTGGGATGGTTACGCTGATAATAGCGGCATCGCCTCTCACCATCTGTGTTGATTCCTCAAAGTTTCTTAAAGCCTTACAGAGGTCAGACATCCATGCCCACTCGTCCCTTGTGAAGAGCGGAAGCTGACTGGAAAGGCGACAACCATGTTGCAGCTGGTATTCCACTACTGCCCTCTGCTGCTCACAAAGCCTTGGCAACATGTGGAACGTGGAGTTCCAGCGCATGCTCATGTTGCACAACAGTCGGTTAACTAGCAATTGCAAGCGTTGCTGCAGTATTGCTAGACAGGCGGCAACTGTAGATGACTTTGGGAAAATTGGGGTAGGTTTTGAGAAAACGCTGAACCACTAAGTTGAACACATGGGCTAGCCATGGCATGTGTTTGAGCTTGACAAGCTCTAAAGCTGACACCAAGTTACGGCCATTATCAGACACAACCATGCCTGGTTGTAGGTTGAGTGGCGAGGGCCACAGCTCAGTCTGGTCCCTTATACCCTGCCATATCTCTGTGGCGGTGTGCTGTTTGTCACCTAAGCAAATTAGTTTCAGCATGGCCTGTTGCCGCTTCCCCACTGCAGTGCTACACTGCTTCCAGCTACTGACTGATGGCTGACAGGTGATGCAAGATGATAATTCAGATAAATAAGCGGAGGAGGAGGTTGAGGAGGAAAGGGGCAGGGGGAGGGAGGGGTTGCAGCCACTAATGTAGGTGGTGGCAGAAATCCTGATGGAAGTAGGCCCACAATCCTTGGTGTCGGTAGCACCTGTGCCATCCCTGGGTATGAATCGCTCCCGACCTTGTTCACCCAGTGTGCCGTCAAGGAAATGTAGCATCCCTGGCTAAAAGCCCTTGTCCATGTGTCAGTTGTTAAGTGGACCTTCCCAATAACTGCGTTGTTCAGGGCACAGTGATGTTACGGGACACATGCTGGTGTAAGGCGGGACGGCATACTAGGAAAAATAGTGGCGGCTGGGGACTGAGTAACAGCCACCGGCATCAGGCTGAGGAAAGCCTCTGTGTCTACAAGCCTAAATAACAACATTTCCATGGCCAGCAATTTGAAAAGGTGCGCATTTAGTGCTATGACCTTGGGTGGGTGGCTGGGAATTTGCACTTTCGTTCAAAGGCCTGTGGTAAGATCGTCTGTACGCTGTGCTGGGACACAGAAGTGGATGTGCTAGATGATGGTGCTTGCAAATGTCCAGGTGCAGGGTGGGAGGCATCCGGGCCTGCGTCTTCGACAGGGGATTGGCCAGCACATAACACAGTGGAAGAGGAGGCAGTGGTGTGACCCACAGACACTGATTATGGACCCAGGTGTTCGGCCAACCTATTAGGGTGCTTTGATTCCATGTGGTGGAATATGCTGGTGGTGGTGAAGTTGCTTGTGTTCACGCCCCTGCTCATTTTGGTATGGCACAGGTTGCAAATGACAATTCTTTTATCGTCCGCACTTTCCTCAAAAAAGCACCAGACTGCGGAACACCTACCTCTTGGCAAGGGAGATTGCCGCAAGGGGTGCTCCATGGAACCGTTGCGGGCCTGTTTGTTGTTGCCTGCCTTCTACCTTTTGCCACCCTACTTCCTCTTCCGGTCTGTTGCGGTGCTGGGGATCCCTCTCCCTCTGTACTGCTGTCCGAGCTCAGCTTGTCACCTTCCCAGGTTGGGTCAGTGCTTTCATCGTCCACCACTTTCTCTTCCACTTCCTCACTCTGGTCACCCTCCTGACTTGTTGACCTAACAAAAACCTCACTTATTGACAACTGTGTCTCATCCTCATCATGAACCTCTTGAGACACTAATTGCGGTTGACTTATTGGCAACTGTGTCTCATCATTATCATCCACCTCGTGAAACACTAATTGCCGTTCTGCACCGTCATCTTTTTCTGACTGCAGATGCATAAGAGTTTGGGAATCGGCTCACAAGATCTCCTCATGGCCCTCTTCAAGCGGGCTTGGCAAGAGGGCCAAATGAAGGAATGGCGATGAAAAGAGCTCCTCGGAATATCCAAGTGTGGGATCACTTGTTTGCTAAGACTCTCCGTGGTGGGAGGAAGGAGGATCGGGGTGAGGATTCTGTTGACCAGACTCTTGGCTAAAGAGACTGGACTTTGTGGAAGACAGGGTGGTGCTTAACTGACTGGAAACATTATCTGCTGCAATCCAACCGACCACCTGGTCTCACTGGTCTGACTTCGAGAGTCTTGTCCTGCGCCACCCTGCAAACTTGGACATTAAGCTAGGTATTGGATCACTCATGGATGAGTGTGTTTCTTGTGCTCTGGCAGCAGACAAAGCTTCACCGCGCCCAGGGCCACAGCCTCTGAGTGCACCATCAGCAGAACGGCCACTTCCCTTATCCCTTACTGCTCGCCTTCATCATATTAAATGGTATATATGCTTGCAAGTATGTCACACGTACAGTAGCGCAGGTTTTTTAAGTGTATGTGCAAAAAAATCACAGTGAAAGTCACAGATATTTGGGATATGGAAATGTTATACAGGAAATGTAGCGCAAGTAATGTCTCTGCTCTCACCAGCGGCTAATAAAAAATTACAGTTAATGTCACAGCTATTTAGGATGTGCATACGTTATACAGGAGGTGTAATGCAGATATTGTCGCTGCTGTCACCAGTGGCTAATAAAAAATTACAGGTAATGTCACAGCTATTTGGGATGTGCAAACGTTATACAGGAGAGGTAGCGCAGTTAATGTCCCTGCTGTCACCAGCGGCTAGTAAAAAATTATAGGGAATGTCACAGCTATTTAGGCTGTGCAAATGCTATACAGGAGATGTAGTGCAGGTAATGTTGCTGCTGTCAACAGTGGCTAATAAAAAATTACAGGAAATGTCACAGCTATTTGGGATGCGCAAACGTTATACAGGAGATGTAGCGCAGGTAATGTCGCTGCTGTCACCAGCGGCTAACTTTATGCAAGAGATGTAGCATAGGTAATGTCGCTGCTGTCACCAGCGGCTAACGTTATACAGGAGATGTTGCGCAGGTAATGTCGCTGCTATCACCATCGGCTAACCATATACTGGAGCTGTAGCGCTGGTAATGTTGCTGCTGTCACCAGCAGCTAAACAATTGCACGTAATTTAGCGTACGTTGCGCTATTATATTTTGCAGCCAGATAAAACAAAAGTCCTTAAAAGGACTAGTGGGTCTCTAACACTTTTCAACACTCAAAACTCCCTAAAAAAGAAAAAACACAATTCTTCTCCCTACACTATCTGTCCCTTTTGCTGCAGCTCGCCCTGACTAAGTCTGAGCCGAACCACGTGTCATTAGGTGCTATATAGCACCCGATGATGCTTTCCTGCCAGCCAATCACTGTAATGCCAGTAACCAACATGGCTACTGCATTACAGTGAGTGGAAACTTCTTCCCGCACGTTTATTGGCTGGGTAGCAGCCAACAAATGTGCAGGGAGGAGACTCGAGCATCGCGCTCGAGCACACGCAGTGTTTGGCCGAACACCGCGATGTGCCGAGCATCGCGATGCTCGAGTGAAAAAGGTGTTTGGCCAAGCATGCTCGCCCAACACTAGTCTTGTACAGTCAATGCCTGAATTAGTCAGGGCAGTTTAGGTTAAATGAGGGGTACAAATGCATCCGAGCGAATCTTGATGGTTAACGCGCTAAGTAAAGAATGGCAAGAAAAAACTTTTCAATGAATTTAAATGGCTTTTGTTATGAGATAACCAATATAACACTATGACGTGTTATAATTAAATTTTAGCTTGGCTACATCTGTCCCTACAAAATTTTAGGCGTAGGTGGTTTTACTATTGTAAATGATCAGTATATGTACTATAAACCTGAAATTTTGGATATCTAGTTTACCAGAAATGACATGAAGGAACATTTTGGTAAATTTTTGGCTACCAACCTAAAAGTGTAACTTTTGTTTCGGTTTAAAGAGTCCTCTATCAAAGCTGTTACTGAGGAGAACCTTTCTTAAGCTTCTTACCCTAGGTACACACCTAAGCGTTTTTCAGCGCGTTAAAACGCGCTGTAAAACGCACAACATGTGGAAAGCCATGCTTCCCTATGGCCATGGTTCACATTTGGGCATTTTACAGCGCGTTTGAACGCGCTGAAAAACGCCAAACACTGTCGCTTCAGCATGAGCTTCTTTTGGGCGTTTTAACGCGCCTATGGACCATGCTGAAATAGGGGAGAATCACTGAATCGCGCGTATGATGCGTGTTTCTTAGTTACAAAAACGCGCATCCAAAAACGCGCATAAAACACACGTCATACGCAAGATTCAGAAACGCTTAGGTGTGTTCCCAGCCTTACTGAGCACTGAAGATACCTGTGTGTGACATGTCGAGAGTTGAGCGAACTTTACGATTTTTAGCACCCGGACTCGAACCCGAACATTTCCGTAAAAGTTTGGGTTCGGGTTCATTGTTCCGTGATTTCTTGGCACTTTTTGAAAGGCTGCAGTGCAGCTAATCAACAAGCGTTTCACTACTTTGCCCTAAGAGGCCATCACAGCCATGCCTACCAATGGCATGGCTGTGATTGCTCAGTGCAGCATGTGTTCTTAGCCTCTATAAGCTGGAGTCACGTAGCACCGCCCGTCAATCTGCTCTTCTCAGTGTAGGGATAGGATGCTGCTGCTGTGAGGGAGAGATTAGGGAAGAATTCTGTTGAACTTGGTGGTGTTAAATATTCAAACTACAGCGATTATTGAGGGTGTTATGCTACATATTTGTACCCAGCCCTGAGCCCAGTGATACTCCAAAATAATTTTTAATCCACCCGTTAGTGAGGTGGGGGTCGGCGGCCATTTTAGCAACTGCAGTATCCTTGGAACTGAATGTGACCTGCATGTGTGCCAGGCACATTAGTCTAATTATTTTCTGGTAGCTCAAAGGAGAAAAAATTCCCTTTTTCTGGCAGGTCAAGTACCCCTACAGCCTGCAAGTGCATACCTGGCATTGAAAATTATCACACACTGTCACACATTTTTGTGACCTAAAGTGATATATTTATTTGTCTGCCACAGGCACTGCATATCTGACAGTCCGAATAAACCGTAAAAAAGCACAATTTTTGTGCTAGATAGCACTTTTGCATACAACGCTGCATTACCTGCGAAAATATTACTTTGCCTATTTTGGCAATAAATAGAATAATGAGTCACTATTCTATTTATTGAAAAAAAAATAGGTAAAAGTAATATTTTCGCATTGCACATCCAACTTAGAGCTGTCTATAAGCAACTTTCCTATTGGCTTGCTAGAATTAGCAAAGATAGCGCTATATTCTCTATATTCATTAATTCTAGCAAGCCAACCAATAGTAAAGTTGTCTTTATACCCCGTTCAAAGTTCAATTCGCAATACGCGAATAATTAATCGTATATTATTTGCGATAAATAGAATAATGCCGAATATTTGATTTCGACGAATATATGACGAACATTCAATCGAATATTCGCGAAATATCGCGAAATCGAATATGGCACCTCCCGCTCATCACTACTAGATTGCACATATGTGGCCTAATCTTCACGTCTGATATTCCAATAAAACGTTTAACTACTGCATTTACATAGTTGTTTGCAAAAAACATTGTTTTTGTTTTAGATTGCACATTTGCGGCCTACGCTGCGTTTCTGACAGTCAAATTAAACCGTTAACTTCTGCTGTTACATTGTTGGTTGGAAAAATCTAATTTTTGGTGTTAGTGAAGTAACTGTATTGAATTTCTCCATTACACTGTTGTGTGACCTAAAGAAATCTTTTTCTGTTTATGACACGGGCACTGCCTTACTGTTAGTGAACTTAATTGTTGACTATTGGCAGTTAAATTGACACCTGGGATAAACCATCTGTTAGTTTGGTGGGTGAACGCAAATAATGAGGAGAACATCAAATAAAAGGACGTGGACATGGTCATGGTGGTGTTGGTGGAGCTCCTGTTGCTGGGAGAGGACGTGGCTGTTCTGCACCAGCTACACGTCCAAGTGAAACACATTCCTCAGGTGCGAGTAGGCAACAGAACCTGCACCGTTATTTGGTAGGCCCGAATGTCGATGTACGGATGGTGAGGCCAGAACAAGAACAGGCGATAGTAGATTTGGCGGCTGACAGTGGCTCCAGTTTCTTCACATTATCTCCCACCCAGTCCTCTGCAGAAAGCTCAGAGTTGGTACCTGCAGCCCATGCCCATCAGTCTTTAACCTCACCCCCTTGCAAATCAGCCAGCAGTCTGAGCTCCAACTCATGCAGCAGACTCTTATGCTTTTTGATGACTGCTGGCAGGGTTTCCCTGGGCCATCTACATAGCCCTGCCCCAAAAGTGGAAGACATTGAATGCACTGATGCCCAACCACTTATGTTGCAGGATGAGGAAATGGAAATACCACCACAGAACGTCTCTGATGATGACAAAACACAGGTGCCAACTGCTGCGGCTTTCTGCAGTGTGCAGACTGACGAGGAGGGCAGGGGACAAGAATGGCTGGAAGATGATGTGGAGGATGCTGAGCTCCTAGACCCCAACCGGACTCAAGGTCATGCTAGTGACGTGTGCAGTTCTGAGGAAGAGGCGGTGGTCACACAGAGGCAACAGCACAGCAAAAGAGGGAGCAGGGTGCAAAAGCGGAGCTGCCGTTCCCGAGACAGTATGCCTGCTACTGTCCACCGCACCCAGGGACTGAGCACACCAAAGCCAGCTCCAAGTAGTTCATTGCCATGGAGTGGTTTGCACGTTGTACCATCAGAGCCTGAAGCGAGGCATAAAAGATCTAAACCTGAGCACAACCTGCATGACCAGGCATCTACATGCAAAGCACGAACTGCAAGAAACCAAGAAAGGTCTCAGGCTCCTCCTGCTTCCTCTGCTGCTGCTGTCTCTGCCTCTTCCTCCACGTCTGGAGTCACAGTGGCGCCTGCCAACCAGCAAACAGAGGATGTGCAACCAACACCACCACCTCCGTCACCATCACCAAGCATCTCCACCATGTCACATGCAAGCGTTCAGCTATCCATCTCCCAAACACTGGATAGAAAGAGGAAATACCCACCTACCCACCCTCGATCCCTTGCCCTGAATGTCAGCATTTCAAAATTACTGGCCTTTGAAATGCTATCATTCCGTCTGGTGGAGATGGACTGTTTTAAACAGCTGATGGTGGTGGCTGTACAACAGAACGTCGTTCCCAGGCGCAACTACTTTTCGAGGCGAGCCGTCCCTTCCCTGTACAACCAAGTGGAGGATAAAATCAAATGTGGATTGCACAACGCCATCTGTGGCAAGGTCCACATAACCACAGATACATGGACTAGTAAGCACAGGCAGGGATGCTATATCTCCCTAACTGCACACTGGGTAAATGTAGTGGCGTCTGGGTCCGAGGCGGATAGCGGTTTGGCGCATGTCTTTCCACCACCGGGGATCGCAGGGCATTATTTTTTGCCTCCTGTTGCCTCCTCCTGCTACTCCGCTTCCTCCTCCTCTTCTTCTACCACCTCCTCATCCGGTCAGCGAAATACCTTCACCACCAACTTCAACACAGCCAGGGGTAAACGTCTGCAGGTGGTTTTAAAACTCATGTGTTTGGGGGACAAACCCCAAACCACACAGGAGTTGTGGAGGGGCATAGAAGAAAAGACCGATGAGTGGTTGCTGCCAGTGAGCCTCAAGCCCGGCCTGTTGGTGTGCGATAATGGGTGAAATCTCGTTGCAGCTCTGGGACACACATCCCTTGCCTGGCATGTCAGAGATGCTGCAGAAAGTGCAGTCTGTCTGTGCGCGCTTTTGGCGCTCTCACCCTGCTGCTTGCCTGTCTACGCTACAGCGTAACTTTGGCCTTCCCTCTCACTGCCTCATATGCAATGTGCCCACCAGGTGGAAATCCACCTTGCATATGCTGGAGAGACTGTGCGAGCAACAGCAGGTGATAGTGGAGTTTCAGCTGCAGCACTCACGGGTCAATCGCTCTGCGGAACAGCACAACTTCACCAATGAGTGGGCCTCCATGCGAGACCTGTGTGCCTTGTTGCGGTGTTTCGAGTACTCAACCTACATGGCCAGTGGTGATGACGCCGTTCTTAACGTTACAATACCACTTCTATTGCTCCTTGAAAAAACACTTAGTGCGATGATGGAAGAGGATGTGGCACAGGAGGAAGAGGAGGAGGAAGAGGGGGCTTTTCAAAGGGTTTCAGGCCAGTCATTCAGAAATGGCTCAGAGGGTGGGTTCCTGCAGCAGCAGAGGCCAGGTACACATTTGGCCAGCCAGGGCACAGTTCTGGAGGACGAGGAGGATGAGGTAGAGGAGGAGGAATGTCTGCGCAATGACCGCAGAGTTGCCCACATTTTAACTTGTGCTGACTACTGGGTTGCCACCCTGCTGGATCCCTGTTACAAAGACAACATGCCGTCCATAATTTCCTCACTGGAACATGATAGGAAAATGCGCAACTTCAAGCGCACGCTGGTAGACGCACTCCTGAGGGCATTCCCAACTGACACCGGGGGACAAGTGGAAGCACAATGCAAAGGCAGAGGAGGAGAAAGAGGTTGCCAACGCAGCTGGGTCACGGCCAACACCTCAGAAGGCAGGGTTAGCATGGCCGACATGTGGAAAAGCTTTGTCACCACGTAACCGGCACCACCAGCTCATATGGAATGTCTTAGCAGGAGGCAGCATTTGAACAACATGGTGGAACAGTACATGTGCACACGCCTACACGTACTGACTCGTGATGAGCGGCAGGGGCAATATTCGAATTCGTGATATTTCGCGAATATTTGGGCGAATATTCGCCATATATTCGAAAATTCGCAAATTCGTTATCTCCAGACATTATTTTCTTGTTTGCGAAAATTCGCATTAAAAATTCGCATAAATTAGCATAAAAATTGCCCTTTATGCCTTGGACGTGCTGGCCTGCCCTGCAGCTAGCGTATTGTCTAAACGTATAATTAGCATGGCGGGGGCGTCATTGAAGACAAAGGCAGTCGGCTGTCCACAGCCAACTTGGACAAGCTCACGTTCATTAAAATGAACCAGGCTTGGATCCCACCAGACTTTTCTGTAGGGATTAGCGAACCCGAACTGTATAGTTCGGGTTCTTACCGAATTTTGGGGTGTTCGGAACACGGACTTTTCAAAAAAGTTCGGGTTCGGGTCCGTTGTTCGGGGATTTCTTCCCGCTTTCTGAAGCGCTGCACAGCAGCCAATCAGCTAGCATTTCACTTCTTGCCCTAAGAAGCCATCACAGCCATGCCTACTAATGGCATGGCTGTGATTGGCCAAGTGCAGCATGTGACCCAGCCTCTATTTAAGCTGGAGTCACGTAGCGCCGCACGTCACTCTGCTCTGATTAGCGTAGGGATAGGATGCAGATGCTGTGAGAGCGAGATTAGGCAGGGAAAACATAGCAAAAACACCTAATGAAGTGATCGATCTACAGCTGTGAAACATTCAACTTCTGCTAGTTAAGTGCTCACTGGTTTTTAGGCAGCACAGACCGTTTTTCTTACACTTTTTTCTGGGGTGATCGGCAGCCATTCTGTGTCTTGTGGTGCACCAGCACAAACTGCCACCACGTTCATCAATCCATCAATACTAGTTTTTTTTTTTGCTATATCCTACATCAGGGGCTTGGCTGTGCTTATTGTCACCCCTAGAAACTCAGGATAGAAATTTCTATATTTTATTGAGGGGTTAAATTCAATTGCCAAAATAGCAATCCCCTAAATCTGGTGTTCCAGCTGTGGCTAGCCAAGTGTAATACTGTCTGCTGTCTGGCAAAGGATAGATTTTTTTCTGTGGTCAAATTCAATTGCCAAAATAGCAATCCCCTAAATCTGGTGTCCCAGCAGTGGCTGGCCAAGTTTAATAGTGTCCGGCAAAGGATATATTTTGTTCTGAGGTGAAATTCAATAACCAAAATAGCAATCCCCTAAATCTAGCGTCCCAGCAGTGGCTGGCCAAGTTTAATAGTGTCCGGCAAAGGATAGATTTTGTTCTGGCGTGAAATTCAATTGCCATAATAGCGATACCGTAAATCAGTGTTTCCAGCTGTGGCTGGCCAAGTTTAATACTGTCCGGCAAAGGATAAATTTTAAATTGTTGGGTGAAATATTACCATTTTTGCCAGGTACAAACCCCTGCACTGCATGACTGACAGGGAACTTACAATTGGCGGTTACATTCTTGCATGAAATAAAGCCTTTTTGGGCTGTGAAGCCAAAGGTAGTCGCCAATAAAAGTTTTAGTTTTTATTTTTTTTAAATAAATTAGTGTAGAGTCTTAGACCCCAAAACATTGGGAAAATATAAAAAATAAAACAAAGTGTAAGTGCACGGTAGTATAACAGTGGTTGGGTGAGGCCGGTAGAACTTGTCTATTCTGCATAAGGTACAAACAAGTCCTGTGGGATCCAAGCCTGGTTCTTTTTAATGAACAAAAGCTTGCCCACATTGTCTGCCGACAGGCGTCTGCGCTTGTCTGTGATAATGCCACCAGCCATGCTAAACACATGTTCAGACAATACAGTGGCTGCAGGGTAGGCCAGCACCTCCAAGGCGGAAAGGGCAACCTCAGGACATGTGCCCAATTTGATGACCCAGAAGTTGAATGGGGCAGACCCATTGGCGTAGCTACAAATGATTGGGCACCACAGCAAATTTTTGAATGGGGCCCCTCTTCCCCAGTAATTTCCCCAGCAAACCCCTTCCTTTCATGCCGCCATGCCTGTGGCTACTAAAGAACACTCTCTCAGACCAGGTCCAGCAGCTGTTCCATTCGCTTTCTACACTGTCTATACTGCCACTGTATATAATTTAATTGTATAATACTGTTAGTCCTCCTCCTCCTCCTGGATGGGCCCTTTCTAGGTCACGGCCCCAAAGCAGTTGCTTCCCCTGCTTCCCCTGTAGCTATTCCCCTAGGCAGACCCATCAGTCAGTACGTCTACTGTTCCACCATTTTGCTGAAATGCTGCCTCCTGCTAAGATGTTCCAGATCTGTTGGTGGTGCAGGTTGTTGTGGCGTGATGACAAAGCTTTTCCACATCTTGCCCATGCTAACCATGCCTTCTGAGGTGTTGCTGGTGACCCAGCTGCATTGGCAAATTCTTCGTCCTCTGCCTTCACTTTGTGCTTCCACTGAGTCCCCGTTGTCAGGTGTGAATGCCATCAGCAGCGTGTCTACTAGCGGGCTCATCTTCTGATTACACTCCAGTGAGGGAATTAAGGACGGCACATTGTCCTTTTAACGGGGATGCAGCAGGGTGGCCACCCAGTAATCAGCAAAATTTTGAATGTAGTAGTAACTGGGTGGTCGTTGCGCAGGCACTGCAGCATGTAGTTGCTCATGTCTGCCAGGCTGCCCAGAGGCAAGGACACGGTATCCTTTTTGAGAGAGGTATATCGTCTGTGTCCTCTGTATCCCACAGCATTCCTCCTACTCCTCTTCCTCATCCTCCAGAACTGGGCCCTGGCTGGACAATTGTGTTCCAGGCCAGGGCCTATGTTGGTGCAGATACCCACCCTCTGAGCCACTTGTATTTGGTTGGCCTTAAGTTAAGGATAAGGTGTATATATAGTTTTGTTTCTTTATATGGTTAGTTTAGCTGACTTATAGTTATTTTAATATGTTTTTAAGTAAATTTGCAAATAGTTTGTTAATGGTTTGAGTGAAAGGGGGGGGGGTGTTGAGTGTGTGGGGTGTGAGGCTGTTTGGGTTTATTTTCCATCTGCTTTCTACACTGTCTATACTGCCACTATATCTAATTTCATTGTATAATACTGTTGAGGGGGCCCTGACAAAGTCTTTTAGTCCTCCTCCTCCTCCTGGATAGGCCCCTTCTAGGTCAGGGACCCAAAACAGTGTGCTTCCCACGCTTCCCTGTAGCTACGCCCCTGGGCAAACCCATCAGTCAGTACGTATACTCTTCCACCATATTGCTGAAATGCTGCCTCCTGTAAGACGTTCCAGATCTGTTGGTGGTGCAGATTGTTGTGGCGTGATGACAAAGCTTTTCCTACATTTCGCCAATGCTAACCCAGCCTTCTGAGGTGCTGATGGTGACCCAGGTGCCCGTGAGCTGGCTTGGGTGCCACCCTGCTGAGAACACGGTTCCTCTTCATCCTACTTATCCTCCTCATCCTCCAGAACTGTGCCCTGGCTGGACAATTGTGTTCCAGGCCAGGGACTATGTTGGTGCAGGATACCCACCCTCTGAGCCACTTGTATGTCACTTGGCCTTAAGTTAAGGATAAGGTGTATATATAGTTTTGTTTGTTTATATAGTTAGTTTAGCTGCACTTATAGTTATTTTAATATGTTTTTAAGTAAATTTGTAAATAGTTTGTTAATGGTTTGAGTGAAAGGGGGTGTTGAGTGTGTGGGGTGTGAGGCTGTTTGGGTTTATTTTCCATCTGCTTTCTACACTGTCTATACTGCCACTATATCTAATTTCATTGTATAATACTGTTGAGGGGGCCCTGACAAAGTCTTTTAGTCCTCCTCCTCCTCCTGGATAGGCCCCTTCTAGGTCAGGGACCCAAAACAGTGTGCTTCCCACGCTTCCCTGTAGCTACGCCCCTGGGCAAACCCATCAGTCAGTACGTATACTCTTCCACCATATTGCTGAAATGCTGCCTCCTGTAAGACGTTCCAGATCTGTTGGTGGTGCAGATTGTTGTGGCGTGATGACAAAGCTTTTCCTACATTTCGCCAATGCTAACCCAGCCTTCTGAGGTGCTGATGGTGACCCAGGTGCCCGTGAGCTGGCTTGGGTGCCACCCTGCTGAGAACACGGTTCCTCTTCATCCTACTTATCCTCCTCATCCTCCAGAACTGTGCCCTGGCTGGACAATTGTGTTCCAGGCCAGGGACTATGTTGGTGCAGGAACCCACCCTTCGAGCCACTTGGATGTCACTTGCCTTTAGATAAGGCATGTATATAGTTTTGTTTGTTTATATAGTAAGTTTAGCTGCATTATAGTTATTTTAATATGTTTTTAAGAAAATTTGTAAATAATTTGTTAATGGTTTGAGTGAAAGGGGGGGGTGGGGGTGTTGTGTGTGTTCGATTATCTGAATTGATTTTCACTGGTGTTTAGGAATTTCTGCACCCCAAATTCAGCACATGTGGCAGGCAGGGGATGTGTGTCAAACCGGCTAGGCCCAGACCTGTTAGTATATTTCGCCCATTAGCGCACAACACCAGGCCGGGCTGGAGGCTCAGTGGCACCAACGAATGGTCGGTCTGTTGTTCTATGCCTGTCCACAGCTCCTGCGCGATGTGGGGTTTGTCCCACAAACACACAAGTTTTAAAACAACCTGCTGTCGTTTCCCCCTGGCTGTGCTGCTGTGGGTGGTGAAGGTGTTAAGCTGAGTGGATGAGATGGAGGTAGAGGAGGAGGAAGCCGAGTAGGAGGAAGAGGAGGAGGTAACAGGATACAAAGAGAAATGCCAGCAATCCTCGTGGGCGGAGCTATCCGCCTTTGGGCCAGCCGCTACATTTACCCACTGTGTTGTTGGTTATGTGGACGTTGCCACAGATAGCGTTGCGTAGTGCACACTTGATTTTGTCCGCCAATTGGTTGTGCAGGGAAGGGATGCAAAAGTAGCTGCGGCTTGGATACACGTACTGTGGGATAGCCACCGCCATAAGGTTTTTAAAAACTGTCCACCAGACAGAATGACAGCATTTCAAAGGACCAGGAAGTATGAAATAAGGCATTCAGAGCCATGGGTAGGGGGGTACTTCCTCTTTCTATTTCTTTTTCTCTCCAGTGTTTGGGAGATAGACAGCTGATAGCTGAACACTTCCATGGGATTTGGTGGAGATGCTTGGTGACAATTACAGATGTGGTGGCGTTGCTGCCACATCCTCTGTTTGCTGGGTGACAGATGCTACTGTCACTCACTTGGGCTCAAGTTTAGAATGTTTATTTATTATTTTTCTGTATTTTATTTTATTTTAAGCCATTTCCCTATTCATATATGTTTGCAGGGCATTTACCTACATGTTGCTGTCTTTTTCAGCCCTATAGCCCTTTCCTGGGCTATTTTACAGCCTTTTTAGTGCCCAAAAGTTCGGGTCCCCATTGACTCCAATGGGGTTCAGAGTGAAGTTCGGGTCGAGTTTGGATCCCAAACCCGAACATTTTCGGGAAGTTCAACCGAACTTCTCGAACCCGAACATCCAGGTGTTCGCCCAACTCTACTTGTCTGTACCTTGTGCAGAATAGACATTTATACCGGCCTCAACCATACATTCTTGTACTCAAGTGCCCTTATTCTTTGTTTTCTTTTTTTATTTGTCCCAATATTTTGGGGGCTACCCCAATTACAAAAAAACACCACAACACCACATTCACCGCCTCCTTAACCTCCGACTCCACATCCACCTCCTCCTCCATGTTGCAGGTTAATAATTTTAAATTTTTATTTATTTTATTTTTTTTTAAGTTATTTCCTTATCCTAATTTGTTTGCAGAGCAGTTGCCATGCTCTTAAGCACATTTTGCTGCCTTTTGCTGCCCTCTAGCGCTTTCCAGGACTTTTTTACTGCCATTTTAGTGACCAAAAGTTCAGGTCCCCATTGACTTCAATGAGGTTCGTGTTTGGGGTAAAGTTCGGGTCCCGAATCCGAACTTTTTTGTGAAGTTCGTCCGAACCCATCGAACCCGAACTTCCAGGTGTCCGCTCAACTCTAGGCATGTCAGATAGACTGGGTGATGGACAGTGATAGTTATTTCACATGTGGCTGGAATCCTCTGCATGTCACAGACATCTGCTGTAGGCTGAAGATAGATTCTCCTTAGAGACGCTATTAGAGTTTTACTGAGAAGACTCTTTACACCCCTTTTTTTTAGTAGAAAGAGAAATCTTTTCCTAATAAAGTACATTACAAAAATATATGACACCTGTGTCCCTATACCATATTAAAAATAAACCAAAATGACAGTAACACTTTAGAGGTGACCTCTCCGTGCACTAACATGTCTTTTATTACTCTCTGTTATTCCTTCTGGAAATGCATGGATAAATTGAAATATGTGTTACCATTCCTCTTTTTAATGAAGCGTGTCTATATATACGCTAACACTCAGACTAGGACTGCCATCCCAAATTTCTGGGCTCTATACAAACAAATAGGCAGATCACTCTGGCCCCCTCCTTCCACACATTATCTTGATTATTGTGTTTCCTTTCTGTATTACACAGCACTGTTCTGGCACAGAATAATGCATGCAGAACGATGAATGTGTCAATTATGCCTTATATGCATCTTAGGAATAGTTTTTTATTAAAAACACTAAGGTTTCGTTCACATCTTCAATAAATATTTATTTTGTTGGTTCAGTTGTTAGCACTGGTGCCTTACAGCTTCTGGTCCTAGGCTTGAATTTGACCAAGGACAACATCTGCATGGAGTCTTTATGTTCTCCCCATGTTTAGATGGGTTTCCTCTGTGTTCTCCGGTTCCCTCGTCGTGTTTTCTTCTTGTGTTTCGGTGGGTTTGCTATGGGTACTTCAGTTTTGATTTAGATTGTGATTTCCATTAGGGACAATAAATGATGATAATGTCTGTAAGGCACTGCAGAATATGTCAGCGCTATATACGTGAGTAGAAAAAATAGCAAATAAATGTTGTTCTGCTCTGTTTCTAGGAGAAGTGCATTGACAATGACAGAAGCACCAGTCCATGGCACAGTGGCTAGTAACTACAACTAAAGGACTCTTTTGACTTTACTGGAGTCCATCAGAGTGTCTAATGCTCCATTCAAATAGGGAGCATGAGCCCCTTTATTCATGTTTTTTTTATTTTTTACTGTGCCTATGATCCAACTGTCTGCAGCTGAATAACAGTCTTTGAACTTAATTCTGAGCACTCTGCTCAGCTTGGGACAATGCAGCTCCAGTTCAGGTAGATATGATGCTCAAAGCAACGGGATTCAGGCTCCCCTTCTTTATATTCATTAATGACCGTGAGCATGCTGTCACAGGTAGAGGCTGCACTGTAACACTGGACTGTGTGTGGCTCTACACTTATATGTGCAGGTACTGCCATATGGTAACACCAGTCTACTCAGTACTTAGTAGTCAATTGTTTCTGCAGAATACACACCCTATTACAAGTAAAATCTTAGGGGCTATAACCTATTTAATTACCTTTGCTTGTTTGTTTTTTCTGGGCTAGGAAGTCCCTGCCCTGCACCCCTGGTGCCTTACCATGCAGTGTTGGGCTAGGGACCTTACGGCCCACCAGTGCTACTGCATCCTGGGGCTTACTCTACAACTGCATAGAAATGTTGCATGTTCAGTTTCAGATTTGCACAACAATACTTTTTGTTTGACCTGACGCTTTTATTGATCTATAATACTGACACACAGTAGTGTTGATTGTGAATATTCTAATGGCAAATTTTTATTGTGAATATTGGCACTTCGAGAATTTATAAATATCTAGAATATAGTGCTATATCTTCGTCATCGCGAATATTCTAGATTTTTTTTCATCAGTACCCATGATCCCTCACTGCTTCTTGCTTGTGGGCCAATGAGAAGGCTGCAATATCTTTGACTTTAGGAGTAGTGTTGATCGCGAATTTCCGTATCGCTAATTTTTTATCGACAATTTTCCAATTGACAATTTTTGCAAACCAGAAAATAATGACTGGAGATCACGAATTCGCCCAAATATTCGCGAAATATCGCAAATTCAAATATTGCCCCTGCTGCTCATCACTGACACGGTAATTCCACAGCTAACAGAAGGGATTAGCTATGAATCTTGCTACCCTGCACAGTGATGTAGATGGTGATAAATTACCTGATTTAGATGGTGATAAATTACCACTGCCTGTAATACTGACAACACAGTATCTACAGAACGGATTAACTATGAATATGGGTGCATTAGAACATAATACACAAGGCAATGCACTCTCCCTGCACTCTTCCGGCACTGTCTCTGCAGTTTAAGTTCCAAGCCTTCACATTATTATCAGGCCACCAAGTGGGATGCATCTGATTAGGACGAGTGGCCTGGGTATAACAGATTTATTGTGATTTGTGATGATTTAATCCAGGACAAATCAAATTTCTTGAAGAACGTCAGCAAATTGTCCAAATCGAATTTTTCCAAACTTCACTCATCTGTAATTATCCATAGCAGATCCAGTTTGTTTTTTTACCTTACTAATAAGTTTTACACAGGACTGTCAATTTTTGCATAGGAATGCTGCTGCATGGCTTCAGGGCATTTCTTATGTTCTGTGCAGAACATAAAAAGTTTAGACCAGCTGAGAACTAACCTAGGTTGGCAGGGAGGCACTCAGTCAGGTCTTCTTAGGCTAGCTTCACACTAGTGTTCTCTGGCAGGCTGCGTCGGCAGGGAGCAGACTTGCAGAGATGCCTGTATCCAGCCAGACTTTAGCTGACACTAGCCCGCACCATTCACTATAATGGGGACTGATGGAATGAAAATGGCTAAATCCTAAATTCTCATACTTTAATAATCAATTTTTTTTAACCCATACTAGAAAGCATAGGAGCTAGGGTTATGTGTTAGGCAGGCAAATCTCCAAACCACCCATCAACTAAATCACCGTGACTAATAATAAATCATTGGCATATTGTTCCTGAAAATAGATTGTGGCAAACGACAATAGGGCAACCATAAAATCTGTAAGATAGGTAAAAATGTCAAATATATGAAGATTTTTTTTTTAAATGAATGATCCCATTTATTTATTCAGACTTTAAGGCCAATCTATGGTATGTGTATGTCGATTATTAAGTACATGTACTTACACTTTGTAATGATGGCTCCTTGACACAAAGTACTACATCCAATAATAATTCAAGGGATCATGCAAGTCTTACAGAGTCTGTAACCTGCCAAGGTTAATTGGCTTAGAATGAATCAATTATGGCTTGTCATTTTAGTAGAATAAAATTAAGTTACGGGAAATTGTTGGATGCTGCTCAAAATACAGTAATTGGATACGGGAGAAGACTAAAATATGTTCATGCACAGCATTAATGAATACAGCTCAGCAGGTGGGAGAGAGGTCATTCTTTCTAAGGAATCTTAATGATACCAACTCCAGTTATGCTGAAATGTTTATCTTGATATCAAATCATACACATTGACTGGTTTGGTACACGCTCACATATTATTGTCTGTAAGAAGAATGCAATGATGGACAGAATGGATATATTTCTACTTGTAGTCTCTGTTAGTACCATTTTGGGAAGATACTTGGCGTATATACCTGGAAAATTCCCAGCTCATACTCCATATATCCATAGTGCCCATGCACCAGCGTATTTTGGGAACATACTGAGCTCATATGCATTAGGGATACCTTTCTTCCCATGTTCCAGGGAATGATCTGCTACATTTTCCTATTCTAATGGATATAGAAAAACATATTCTACATGGTATATATTTTTTACAATGAGAGTATGGCATATGGCATAAGTTGCGCCTTTTTGTCAGAGGCATATATGGGGGGAACTTATGCTCTATAGGCATGTTTGCATGCTTTATCTTCGTTAAAAATTTCCAAATTTCTTTTGTATTTTCTATTCAAGCTTTTCTTCAGCAACAAATTCAAACTTTAATGACATCCTTGAATTGTGAGCAAGACAGCTAAGGTCAGGACAAGGAATAAGCAAGGTAGGAGGCTGCTTAGTGTGACATTTTGGGGGGGACTTTAAGGGTAAGGTCAAGAATGGAGCTAGGAGAGAAGCAACAGTATCTGGTGGACAATCCTAAAGATGTGGTGGTGGTTGTGGAGCAGCTGGCCCTGCATTGAAAACTGCACATGTTTGAGGGGATATTGTTGAAATAAATGGGAAGGGTGTGTTTTAAAGGGAACCTGTTACCATGAAAATGCAGTGTAATATGTAGGCAGCTTGTTATAAAGCAGAAGGATCTGAGCAAATTGATATTTAACTTTATGGAACATGATTCAGTATAAGGCCCATTCACACATCCGCAAAAGGGTCCGCATCCGTTCCACAATTCATCGGAACTGGTGCGTATCAATTTATTCTCTATGGGGCCGGATGTGAAGTGGAGAGCACACTATGTGCTCTCTGCTTCCGCATTTGAGTAGCGTGGCCCCGAACTTCCAGGCTTCGGCCCCGAACTTCCGGTCCGCGGCTCAGGAAAAGATAGAACATGTCCTATTCTTGTCCGCAGCTACGGACAAGAATAGGCATTTCTATGGGGGGTGCCGGCCAGGTGTGTTGCGGATCCACAACACACCACGGACGCGTGAATGGACCCTAACTTGTAATTTATTCATTTAAATTCCTGATCATTCTGGGCTTTAACCCCTTAAAGACTGGGCCTATTTTAATTTTTTTTATTTTCTCCCCATGTAGCCATAGCTATAACTTTTTTATTTTTCTGTTCACATAGCAACATGAGGGCTTATTTTTTGCAGGACAAGTTGCATTTTTAAATGACACCATTTAATTTAACATGTCTTGTATTTGAAAATGGGAAAAATTCTTTGTGGGGTAAAATTGAAAAAACCCACAATTCCGCCAAGGTTTTTGGGGTTTTGACTTCACAGCATTCACTGTGCACTAAAAATTACATGACGTCCTTCTTCAGAGGGTCAATTTGATTACAGTGTGTAATTTTTATTTTGTCCTATAACTTTTAATAAAATGAAAACCTTTAGAAGAAATCCAATCCAAATTTTCGTTGCATTGTCATTTTCTGACAGCCATTACTTTTTTATATTCCGGTTTACAGAGTTTGTTTTTTGCTTAACTAACTGTAGTTTTTATTGGTACCATTTTTGTGGTATATACGAATTTTTAATCACTGTTATTGCATTTTTTGGGGGGAAAGGGTGAGTAAAAAATGGCTGATTGTGTGTTTTTAATTTTCCTTCCATTTCGATGTTCACCGAACAGGAATAAAAATTTTCATATTTTAATAGTTCAGACATTTTTGGATGCGAAAATACTTTATATATTTTTGTTTTACTGTTTAGATATTTTTATGTGTAAAATTGGGAAATAGGGCATAATTACATTTTTTTATTATTTTTTCACTTTTTACTTAAAAACTATTAGCCCCCTAGAACCTGGGATCTTTCGATTCCTTATCCCAGTCACCCTAATAGTGATATATTAGGGTTTATGGGATTTTAATGCTCTGCCTGCTAAGCTGCACCTCTGCAGGCCCAAGGCTGTTATGGTAACCGATCGACAACCTATCCCATTTCACAGATGCTGTTAAACGTGGTATCTGAGGGGTTAAATGATGTGGTTCTGCGTGATCACCATTCACCGTCATTGGGGCCGGGTGCCTGCTGTATTATGCAGACTCTACTCGCCGCATATGGAGCTTGCCCATGGCAGCAGCCGACTCCATAGAATTAGGGGCGCATAATGCTGTACATGTATGGTAGAGATAAGTGAATCAAAGTTGACGAAGTGGAATTCGATCTGAATTTCAGGAAAAATTTGATTCGCACCAAATCTGAATTTCCTCACGCTTCGTGCCAACGAATCGCATTTATTTTTTCCTAAAATGGCTGCTGCACGTTTTAGGACATGGAGCAAGGAGCTCTGGGAATGAGGGATCTCCCACAATGCCATGCATGCAGCCAATCAGCAGCCAGGCAGCCATGTGTTGTCACAGCCCTATAAATAGCCTCAGCCATCTTGGATTCAGCCATTTTCCAGTGTACTTAGTGCAGGGAGAGACGTCAGCAGGCTCTAGGGACAGTGGTAGAAAAGTCTGTAAAACTTTTATTTTGCTGTATAGAAGTTCATGGAAAGGATAGGGAGGAATAATTCCACAGTATTGAAGCAGAACAGGGTTCAGTAAGAGAGTTTACAGCCTGGATAATAGGAACAATCTTATTACACCTTGCTGAACGGACTGCGGATCCAAATTGCCATTATACACCTATGTAATTCCAGAAAACCATTCTTGTTATTGGGGTGCAAGTGCTGTTTGATACAGCAATTAACATGGTTTATTACAAGGAAATATTTCTATGTCTTATTTGCCCTTGTACGGTGCAGGTATATGTTCTAAAGCATTTTGTATTAGTGGGGGAAAAATGGCTTTGCCGTTGTGTGGTGAAGTAAGAAAATTGCAGCCCTTTTTGGCGTGAATTTGTGGCAAAAAAATATATATTTAACGTTTAGCGGTGCATTTATATGTTCTAAAGCCCTTTTTAGCACGTATAAGTAGAAAAGAATAAGGGCCTATTTGCCGTTCAGCGGTGCAGTTATATGTTCTAAAGCCCTTTTTGGCGTATATTAGTGGCAAAAAAATATATACTATTTGCCATTCAGCGGTGCAGTTATGTGTTCTAAAGCCCTTTTTAGCATGTATAAGTAGAAAAGAATAAGGCCCTATTTGCCATTCACCGTTGCAGTTATATGTTCTAAAACCCTTTTTGGCATATATTAGTGGCAAAACAATATATACTATTTGCCATTCAGCGATGCAGTTATATGTTCTAAAGCCTTTTGTTACGTGTATAAGTGGAAAAAAATAAGGGCCTATTTGCCGTTCAGCAGTGCAGTTTTATGTTCTAAAGCCGTATTCAGCGTGTATTAGTGGCAAGAAAATATATATGTTTTTTGCCATTCAGCGGTGCAGTTAAATGTTCTAAATCCATTTTTGGCTTGAATTTGTGGCACAAAAAAGTATTTGCCGTTCTCTAGTGAAGTGAGAAAATGACAGCCCTTTTTGGTGTGTATTAGTGGCAAAAAATATATATTATTGGGGGTTCAGCAGTGCAGTTATATGTTCTAAAGCCCTTTTTTGCATGCATTATTGGCACAAAAACAAGTATTTAGCATAGTGTGGTGAAGTGAGAAAATTGCAGCCCTTTTTGGCATGTATTAGTGGCAAAAAATATATATTTGCCATTCAGCAGTGGCGTTATATGTTCTAAAGACCTTTTTAGCGTGTATATTTGTAAGAGGTGGACCCGAGGGAGTCCGTTGGGATACAATGAACCACACAAGAATGAATGCACGGACAGTGAGCTGTGTGAACCAAAAGAATTTTACTGACTTTAGAAGAGGAAACTATATACAGTATAATGTACACCGTGATCCAGCCGGACCACACGGAGTGAGGTGTGCTCTGGTGTACTGAAGTGGTTATACAATCTCTCTGGGTTGTTAGCAACCCAAGATTGTCCACAGTGGGACCCCAGCCGGGAATTTCCTAATTTAGGTACTGTACCTTTAAATATTCATATTTTGCCTAAATGCCACTAAATATGGTAGGATCTCCTAACCAAACACAGCGAACTGAAGCCACTAGGAATCAACATTAAATTTGGGGTCTGTGTACCTGTGATCTAGGCTGAGGGGCACTGTGGCTCACAAAGGCCAAATACAGAAAAATCCCACACTATCCCCCCGAATGCCGGTTATGTCCACTCCCCCACCTCAGCTAGACTCCCTTGAACTTCCACGTGGCTATTTGTAACTCCAGAGCCGGGATTTGGATCCACTTGCTGTCACAGTAAAGCTTTAATTACTGCGGCGGCACCAAAACTTGTCCTCACCCTGATTGCAAGGAGGGACCTGAGCTCAGGATTTAAGTCCCATTAAAAGTGCGTACGAGTGTAAAATGCTTCAGACTGAGATCTCCAGTGCAGGCTTGAATGGCAGCTTGGTTTACTTGATGATGATTCATCGCTGGCCTCAGGGCGGGCAGGCCTCTGGTCTCCTTAGCTCCTGATTATAAATTAAGACTACAGATCCTCTTTAGCAAGCAGCAAATATTCACCATTCGTCCCTTGCTTGCTGTGGATCAAGCCTTCAATCTCTGGCCGATCACAGGATACCTCAGGTAAACAATTTAGCAGACACATCTGAATCCGTTGCTCTCCAACTGACGATTCTCTGTCTTCCTGCCCCTTCCTTTCTCCAGCCCCTGTAGCTTTTCCCAGGAAGTTAGGACATGGCAACAAAATAACAAAATGCACAAAATAAATAAGAAGCTACTTTTAACAGTCTATTTCAATAAGAAAGCCAATCAGGTGCAGCTATAAGATTACTTTTCTTTTTATATATTAATTGTCAACATCTCACTCCATTAGTTCTAAGGGGGCTGTCCGACTAAGGGCCTCTAGTGGCCAGTCAGACACATGCATGTTATATCACTATAGCTTATTTAATGTTGTCACAGATGTATCCAATTGGAGTATCATATGTTTCATCTTGTGGGCCCCCACTGTGACCCCCTCACATGTATAAAAAAATAAGGGACTATTTGCCGGTCAGCAGTGCAGTTATATGTTCTAAAGCACTTTTTTATGTGTATTAGTGGCACAAAAAATGTATTTACTGTTGTGTGGTAAAGTGACAAAATTACAGCCCTTTTTGGCGTGTATTAGTGGCCAAAAATATATATTTGCCTTTCAGCGGTGCAGATATATGTTCTAAAGCCCTTTTTGGTGTGTATTAGTGGCAAAAAACATAAACTCAGCTGTGCAGTTATATCTTATAAAGCCTTTTGTGGCATGTATAGGTAGAAAAAAATAAGGGCCTATTTGCTGTTCAGCTGTGCAGTTATATGTTCTTTTCTTTACAATTGTCTTTTTATTGGTTTTACCATAAGAAATAGGACAACAATAATGCATGTATGTCATTGTCCATAGAATGCTCCGGATACTACAATGTGGAACAGATTGACTTTAGGCAAAGCAGAGTAAATACACAGTAAGTTCAGAGTTAATACATGGAAGTCATGTGCAACAATAAAAGTTGCTGATGTACATAACTGAATACATTGAAGTTATGTTGTATAGGTAACAGTATATGAGTTTAACTTCAACACTGAACTTCAACTGGGTAAGAGGGACTGTGTAGGGACAGGAGGGTAGTAGTATGGGGGGGGGGTGCAGAGGATTGAGTGAGGGGGATGTGGGGTGAGGTGTTTATATTGTCAATTTGGGGGGGTGTCATCTGTGAGATTGGTCAGGAAAGGTGTTGTCTGGCGGTATGTGACACAGTCAGCCCAGATTTTCTGGAAGGTGGTGTGTGATCTCGATTCCCATGCTGAGAGTTCCTCCATATGATATATGTGGTTAATTTTGCGAAGCCATTGCATATGTGTAGGGGAAGTCTGTTGGTTCCAGTGTTGTGGGATCAGGGATTTTGCTGCAGAGGTCAGGTGTTGGAAGAGTTTTCTTTTTGTGTGTGGAAAATCTTGCAGTCTGACATTTATTAGAACTGAGGCTGGAGTGGGAGTTGTGGGTAGAGAGCATATGGTCCTAATTGCCTCTAAACACTTGGGCCAAAAAGTTTGAAGTACTGGGCAGGACCACCACATGTGCAAATAAGTGCCCTGAGAGAGAGAGCATTTCCAGCAATTGTCAGAACTAAGACATTACATCTGCTTGAGTCTGACTGGCGTAAGATACAGTACCATCTAGTGCAGAGTTTAAATGAGTTTTCGTGTAACTCCGTGCATCGTGAGATGTGCATCTGTATATTTGTTTTATCTCAGTTCCTGTCCAGGACGTGTTGAGGTCTCTGCTCCATGCTGCAATGTATTCCCTCTCTGAGGGGTGTTTTATTTGTTGAAGGATCCAGTATAGTTGTGATTGTAAGTGTTTAGGGGGTGTCTTAACTGCTATCAATTTTTTGAATAATGTGAGGTCTCTCTGAATGTTAGGTAGTGTGAGGTAAGTGGTCAAGAGAGATCTGATGTGAGCTCTCTGCATGGTGTGTAGTAAGGTAGAGGACAGAGGGTCCGTTATGTCTTTTGGGTCAACAAAATCTAGCATGTGTATAGATCTCAGTTCTGATAGTTTAATGTGAGTGCTTGTATATTGTGGGAGGTATAAGCTTGGGAGATCACTTACTAGCATGAGTGATTATGTTGGGGGGCTTAGTTTTTCCCTGAGGGTGCTCAGGATTTGTAGTGAGGACCTTGTGATCGGGTTTTGAGTTTGAGGGTAGGGTTTGGTTGTGTTGATATCCCATAGCAGGGAGTGTAGTGGGCTGGTGGCTAGTTTCTCCTCCAGAGGTATCCAGAATTTTATGGCATTTGGTCTGGCCCATTGTATTATTCTGGACAGATGTACGGATTCATAATATAATTTCCAATCAGGGAGTCCCATTCCCCCTCGGGTTTTGTGTTGGGTGAGCAGTGCTTGATTTAGCCTGGGCCTACTGTTTTGCCAGAGGTATTTGTTGGTGAGTTTTATGATTGATGAGAAAAAGGAGAGTTAAAGCTCTTTTTGGCGCGTAATAATGTAAAAAAAGGGCTCATTAGCCATTGTATGGTGAAGTGAGAAAATTACAGACTTTTTTTGGGGTGTTTTAATTTCCTTTATTTTATTTATTTGATCTAACAGTATATCAGACAGAGAAGTGTCAGGCCCTGCACAGGGGAATGGTAGAGGCCTAAATGTTTATGGCGCAGGCACAGGTCGCAGCAGAGTAAGGGGACGTGGCAGCAGGAGTCGCAGCGAAAGGCCTAAGCTCCCGGTGTCATCTAGCAGTCGTGTCTTGACCAGCAACCCAGCGGTTCTTGAATGGTTGACTCGGTCATCCACTTTGTCTCAAGTGACATCAGCACCCCCATCTAAGAGTCGTGGGTTCGTCAGACACAACCCTTAGTTGGCATGGCCGGGGAGAAGGCCCTGTGCCCTTACCTGCCTCTGTCATTTCCTGTTCCCTCAGCCAGAGAAGTATTATATGCTGTAGGCTCAGCTCCACTGTACAGTGAGGACGAGCTACTAGAGGATAGTCAGCAGCTACTGGCAAGCCAAGATCTGGAGGAGAAATCCACTGCTTCCTCCGGTAGGCTGGCAAGTAGTGATGTGGAGAGTGGCGTGGGAGCTGGTGTTGCGAGTGGTCAGGCTCCTGACCCAGAGACTGTTGAGGAGGACATCCGTGACATGCAGACAGTACTCGATAATGATGATCAGAGATGAGCGAATCGAAGCTGACGTAGTAGAATTCATTTAGAATTTCAGGAAAAATTCGATTTGCAACAAATGCAAATTTCCTGGCACTTCGTGGTAACAAATCACAATTTTCCTAACATGGCGGCTACACGTGTGAGGACTGAGGACATGGGGCAAGGAACTCTGGATAGGTGGAATCACCCAGATTGACATGCGTGCATGCAGCCAATCAGCAACCAGCCCTGTGACCTCACAGCCCTATAAATACTGCGGCCATCTTACAGTCAGACATTTTCCAGTGTTCAGAGTGCAGGGACAGAAGTGTCAAGGCACTATGGACAGCACGTGTAAAAACGATTGTGGAAAAAAAGACAGAAAAAAACATTTAGAAGTGTAGGGAAAGGAAAGGGAGGAATCATTTCACAGCATCTTAGTGCAGGGAAAGATGTCAGAAGGCGCTAGTGACAATGATAGGAAAGTGATTTACAATTGCAGGGCAAGATTATTTGGGGATCCAAATAGTCATTAGACAGCTCTGTCAGGCCAGCTTTTTGTTATTGGGCTGCCAGTGTTATGTAGAAAAGCCTTTAGTGACGTCTATCTTAGTATCTTAGTCAGTACTACATGAAAAATATATTCTTAGTTCACTCAGACTGCAGTTATTTCTGGTGAAAGCGTATAGGGGCGTATATCAGTGCAGCAAGAAAAATATAAACACACTGCACTGTTGCAGTTATTTTTGGTGAAAGCGTATAGGGGCATATTACAGTAAATAATGAAAAGTATATACGCACTGCACTGTTGCAGTTATTCTGTTGAAAGCGTATAGGGGTATATTAAAGTAAAAAAAGAAAAATATATACACACTGCACTGTTGCAGTTATTCTGTTGAAAGCGTATAGGGGCGTACTACAGTAAAAAAATAAAAATATATATACGCACTGTACTGTTGCAGTTATTTCTGGTGAAAGCGTATAGGGTCGTTTTTTTAGTAAAAATAGAAAAATTGATATACGCACTGCACGGTTGCAGTTATTTCTGGTGAAAGCATATGGGGGCGTGTTTCAGTCCAACAAGAAAATAATATTCTCTGGTCACTTCTGCAGTTATATCTGGTGAAAGCGTATAGGGGCGTATTACAGTAAAAAAGGAAAAATATATACGCACTGCACAGTTGCAGTTATTTCTGGTGAAAGCGTATAGGGTCGTTTTACAGTAAAAAAAAGAAAAATAGATATACGCACTGCACAGTTGCAGTTATTTCCAGTGAAAGCATATAGGGGCGTATTTAAGACCAACAAGAAAAATATATTTTCTGGTCACTTCTGCAGTTATTTCTGGTGAAAGCGTATGAGGGCGTATTACAGTAAAAAAAGAAAAATATATACGCACTGCACTGTTGCAGTTATTTCTGGTGAAAGCGTATAGGGTCGTTTTACAGTAAAAAAATAAAAATAGATATACGCACTGCATGTTTGCAGTTATTTATGGTGAAAGCGTACAGGGGTGTATTTCAGTACTACAAGAAAAATATATTCTCAGTTCACTGTTGCAGTTATATCTGGTAAAGCCTTTACTGGCATATTGCAGTAGAAAAAGAAATATACATTCCCTGGTGCACTTTTATGTAGAAAAACCTTTATTAAAGTATATCAATTGAAAAAAATATATATATTCAGCGTTCACTGTGGTAAAGCCTTTAGTGGTGTATTTCTGTAGAAAAATCAAGATCTATTCAGTGTTTCGTGCTGCAGTTATATGTAGGTAAAGTCCTTTTTGCGGTATAGACCAAATTACGTTGTGGTGAAATTTTGTATTTACGTTTTACACACTGCACGCTTACGTGACAACATCCATAAGAGCGGCGCACCAATACAGGTGAATACACTATGCACTAACCCTGCACAAACATGCAAACTAATTTACACCAGCCTGCATCTATGTGCGGTATTGCTTACTGGACATTACGGGGACTTTTCTGCAGCACAGAAACCACACGAGGACCGCGTCTCGCTCTTCCTACGAAGACCTATGTCCCCTTCATTTCAGATCACTCCGCCTCAAGCGCCGTTGTTTTTTTGAAACTGACAGTCTATAACCCTCTGTTGAAAAGTTTTAGTAGCGTATATATGTGGAAAAAGAAAAATATACTTGGCGTTCACTGTTCCAGTTATATATGGTAAAGCCTTTAGTGGCGTATATCAGTAAAAAAAGAAAAAGATATTCGTCATTCAGTGCTTCAGTTTTATGCTGTAAAATCTTTTTCGAATTATTTTGGTGGAAAAAAAAACTGTATTCAGCGTTAAGCGCTGCACTTATATGCGGTAAAACCTTTTTTTTAAATATTTCAGTAGAAAAAAAATTTGTATTCAGCATTAAGCGCTGCACTTATATGCGGTAAAATCTTTTTTGAAATATTTCAGTGGAAAAAAATCTTGTATTTAGCATTAAGCGCTGCACTTATATGCAGTAAAATCTCCATGATGTTTCTATGATAAATCTGCAGCGTGGGGGCCCCTGTGTGGCTTCTACACACTTTCAAAATAATTCTTTAGTGGAGCGAATAGATGCCAGATGACCGGGACGCTTAATGACCTTCCCAGGAGTTTGTATTCGGCGATGCTGTTATATGTGGTAAAATCTTTAGTGACTAATTTCGGTGGAAAAAAATCTTGTATTTTGCATTAAGAGATGCATTTATATGCGGTAAAATCTTTACTAGACATTAAGCCCGTTACAATAACGGGCGCTAGAATAGTAGTGCTGGCACTGTGATGGGGGATCTGTGGATCACACTGTTATGGGGGTATCTGTGAATGGTACTGTTATGGGGGGGATCTGTGGATGGCACTGTTATGGGGGGATCTGTGCATGACACTGCTATGGGGGATCTGTGGATGACACTGTTATGGGGGGATCTGTGGATGGCACTGTTATGGGGGGATCTGTGAATGGTACTGTTGTGAGATGATCTGTGGATGGCACTGTTATGCGGGGGGGATCTGTGGATGGCACTGTTATGGGGATCTGTGGATGGCACACTGTTATGGGGGAACCTGTGGATGGCACTGTTATGGGGGGATCTGTGGATGGAACTGTTATGGGGGATCTGTGGATGGCACTGTTATGGGGGATCTGTGGATGGCACTGTTATGGGGGATCTGTGGATGGCACTGTTATGGGGGGATCTGTGGAGGACAGACTGTTATGGAGGTCTATACCTGACACTGTTATGGGGGATCTGTGGATAGCACTGGTATGGGGGGATCTGTGGATGGCACTTTTATGGGGGATCTGTGGATGACACTTTTATGGGGGGATCTGTGGATGGCACTGTTATGGGGGATCTGTGTATGGCACTGTTATGGGGGGGATCTGTGGATGGCACTGTTGTGGGGGGAACTGTGGATGACAGTGTTATATGGGATCTGTGGATGACATACTGTTATGGGGGATCTGTGGATGACACTGTTATGGGGGATCTGTGGAGGGCACTGTTATGGGGGGGATCTGTGGAGGACAGACTGTTATGGGGGTCTATACCTGACACTGTTATGGGGGATTTGTGGATGGAACTGGTATGGGGGATCTGTGGATGGCACTATTATGGGGGATCTGTGGATGACACTGTTATGGGGGATCTGTGGATGGAACTGGTATGGGGGGATCTGTGGATGACACTGTTATGGGGGATCTGTGGATGGCACTGTTATGGGGGATCTTTTAATGGCACTGTTATGGGGGATCTGTGGCTGACACTTATGGGGGTCTGTGGCTGACACTTTTATGGGGGTATCTGTGGATGACAGTGTTATGGGGAATCTGTGGATCGCACTGTTATGGGGGATTTGTGGATGGCACTGGTATGGGGGGATCTGTGGATGGCACTCTTATGGGGGGATCTGTGGATGGCACTCTTATGGGGGCGCTGTGGCTGACACTGTTAGGGGCTGGTCTGTGGCTGACACTTATGGGACTGGCCTGTGGCTGACACTTATGGGGCTGGTCTGTGGCTGACACTTATGGGGTCATTGGATGACACTTATGGGGGTCTGTGGCTGACACTTATGGGGTTCTGTGGCTGACACTTATGGGGGTCTGTGGCGGACACTGTTATGGGGGTCTGTGGCTGACACTGTTATGGGGGTATCTGTGGATGACACATAGCATCTTATGCTATGTGTCATCCACAGATCCCCCCATAACAGTGTCACTGCTTAGTGTGAATGTAATGGCAGCGGGGCCCGCTGCAGTCCCTGTATTGCACCGGCCCCGCTCAGAGTAGTAATACTATGAATAACTAATAATAATAATGATCTTCACTTCTTCACTTACTACATGGTGAGGCAGGAGGCCGGGTGGGCGGCCAGGCACTGGCAGCGTAACTCACTATGTCATGCGCCTGCGCCATCTGCTTCATTCATGCAGTGGGCGGAGCAGGAGCATCACTTAGTGAGTTACGCTACCAGTGCCTGGCCGCCCACCTGGCCTCCTGCCTCACCATGTAGTAAGTGAGCGGGGCTGGTGCAATACAGTGACTGCCCCCCGCTGTTATTACAATAGGATGCCGCACATGTAGTGTCCGTGGAGTGTGTGCCGATGGAGTGGGGTCTGGCTGCACTGCGCGTCTGGGGAAGCAGGCGCATGCACAGTGCGGCATAATGAGTAAAATAGCCAGCTCTCAGTGTGGACGGCTCCCGGGATCTGTGACGTCTGCGCCACTGCGCTGTCCCATGTGCTCCGGGCAGAGTATAACTCTGAAAGCCGCTCTGCCCGGCTCCCGGCGTCCTCCTCCCTGAGTGCTGCTATCCCGCTGCTGTGCCCCCGAACCCGGCTCTGCGACCTGGATTGGCCTGTGTGTGTCCGTCCGCTGCACATGCACACTTCTATAATCGGCACACACACACGGACACCAGCCCTGAGCACGTACACAGGGCTTTTATTAGTATAGATTACACTCCAACCCCCATCATTGTACACATATTACACTCCAACCCCCATCATTACACTACAGCCCTCATTAGAGTGTAATGTGTGTGTAATGATGGGGGTTGGAGTGTAATATGGGTATAATGATGGGGATCCCGGGGTGTGAGGCAACTGCAGAGGAAGCTGGAGGGGGAGGAGGAGACACGGCGGAGCTGGGCACAGCAGGAGGCCCGCGCGCAGGTGCGTGCGGTGTGAGGAGCGCTGTGTGCAGTATAACAAATAGCATACACACACAGATTTTATTATGTAGGATTACACTCCAGCCCCCATCATAGTACATAATAAAATCCCTGTGTGAGTGCCCTGTGTCCGTGTGCCGTTTGTTATACTGGGCATGCACGGCGCGGGGACCTATCAGCACACAGCGCTCCACATGTCACCTGCACCTGCGCGTCACCTGCCACCAGTATTAATCATTGGTGGCAGGGGCCCCCTTCCCCCCCACATCATTGGTGGCAGTAAACCCCCCTTCCTCCCCAGTATTAATCATTTGGTGGCAGGAGGGGCCCCCTTCCCCCCCACATCATTGGTGGCAGTATGCCCCCCCTCCCCCCCAGTATTAATCATTGGTGGCAGGAGGGGACCCCCTTCCCCCCCACATCATTGGTGGCAGTACGCCCCCCTTCCCTCCCTAGTATTAATCATTGATGGCAGGGGCCCCCTTCCCCCCACATCGTTGGTGGCAGTACACCCCCCCTCCCTCCCCAGTATTAATCATTGGTGGCAGAAGGGGCCCCTTCCCCACATCATTGGTGGCAGTACGCCCCTCCCTCCCCAGTATTAATCATTGGTGGCAGGGGCCCCTTTCCCCCACATCATTGGTGGCAGTAAACCCCCTCCCTCCCCAGTATTAATCATTGGTGGCAGGAGGGGCCCCCTTCCCATCCCCACATCATTGGTGGCAGTACGATGCCCCCACCCTCCCTCTCCTGTATTAATCATGGTGGCAGGGGGCCCCTTCCCCACATCATTGGTGGCAGTACGCCCCCCCCCCTCCCTCCTCAGTATTAATCATTGGTGGCAGGAGGGTCCCCCTTCCCCCCCACATCATTGGGGGCAGTACACCCCCCCTCCCCAGTATTAATCATTGGTGGCAGTGGGCAGTTCTGATCGAAGTCCCAGCAGTGTAATGCTGGGGCTCTGATCAGTTACCATGGCAGCCAGGACGCTACTGAAGTCCTGGCTGCCATGGTTTGTCAGTAAGCAGCATTATACTTACGTGCATCATGGCCGCCGGGCGCTCCATCTTCTATCTGTGCGGGGCATTGCTAATGCTTATAGCATTAGCAATGCGCCGCAGTAAGCATTAGCAATGCCCCGCACTGCCCACTGCCGAGCTCTCCTTCTTCTGTCTTGCAGCATAAGCTATGTGCGGCACAGACCTATGAGAAGAAGTAGCGCCCGGTGGCCACTGCGATCGTGAGTATAATGCTGCTCACTGACATACCATGGCAGCCAGGACTTCAGTAGCGCCCTGGCTTCCATGGTAACCGATCGGAGCCCCAGCATTACACTGCTGGGATTCCGATCATTCACTACCGCTCCGTGGTGTAGTCATATCGCGGTCTTCTCTTCTGCCCCTGTTTTTATTGGCCGGCGGCGCGGTGCTTTGGGCGGACTGTGTGTGTGGAGTTTGTGCTGATTGATCTATGCGCTGCACATGCGCACTTCACTAATCGGCACACACGCACAGACAACAGCCCTGAGCACGTACACAGGGCTTTTATTAGTATATATATATATATATATATATATATATATATATACATATAAAAGTGGTGCCAGCACCACCTAGGAGCAAATAAAGGTAAATGACACTGTCAGCCTGTTACAGCATGATACCACAATACATTTAATATGATATTTTGCAAGAGTTTAAAGTGCCCACATATAGCACATAGTGGGACACAGTATCAAGATTAATCAGGCGTGGATCACCCAGGATTTCCACACACCAATGCCAGATACATCAGACTAGATCATTCATGGTGCCACATCAACAACTTGACAAAAGAGACTGGTTTCTTCTGGCTACCTGCCTTAGCTACTATTCTGATGCTGTTACCCGCCTGATGCCACACATCTGATGCCAAGTGCTCCTTCTTTCACCCACCATCTTCAGCGGGTACTGGTATTGCCACCTACCTCCACAGTATGTCACCTTGCCACTCTGTAGCCTCCTGATGCTGCCGCCACCTCCAGAATCTGTCATTGTGCCACTCGGTGGCCTCCTCATACTGCTGCCAACTCCAGACTTTGTCATTGGGCCACTCTGTGGTCTCTTCATGCTGCTTCCACCTCACCACTATGTCATAGGGCCACTCTGAGGACTTCTCATGCTGTTCCCACCCTCCCCACTTCATGACTGGTCCACTATTTTGGCTTTTGGCCTGGCTGACATCATCATTTATTTGACCCTTCTTCTGATCTCTAAGAAGATAGGAAAAACAAGACGCACAAAGTATCCTGTCTGTGTAGCAGCTTTAAGTCCTGTATGGTCCCATTAGAATTGGCCTATGGTTTCGTAGCTAAAAGCAGGAGTGGGTACAAAACACAGAAGATATGCAAATATTCCATTCACATGTCATCTCTGTTTTGGATCCACTACTGTTTTTTTTTTGGCTTTAGCAATACTGATAGATTACTGACCAAATGCTGACCGAGTGAAGGCGAATGCTCAACAGACAGGATCCGTTTTTTGGGGGTTATTGTTCTGATGGATCAGAGAAAGGGAAAAATAATCAGTGATGTCAACACAAACTTACTGCTGACACCCTCTCCACTCTTTCGGGGGGCTCTACTTGTATAAGGATTTAATAGAACAGGTTCTGTAGACATCTATGTGGAATCAGCAGCCGACTGTGTAAAAGGAGTATACTTCTTCTTGACACTAACATTGACCTGTAACTCTGAAGTTAACACTTCAGTTTTTGGTCAGTTTTTCCCCTGTAACTGCCCAAATAAGTGAAGTGTGCAGTGATTCTAAGAGCAATGCCTGCCATCTGCATGTCATACTGACTCACAGTATTGTTTTACTGCCACAACAAACTCTCTATGCGTCTCTCTAGACACATTATTCTACTCCACTTTAAGGTTTCTCTGCAGCCAGGAAAAATTCGTCGCACCGGCCAAATCAAATTTTTTAAAAATTTGCTGATCTCTAATGTATGGCATTATGCCTTAAAGGGTTAAAGTCAAGGAGGTGGTCTTATCAGTGACAGCCTTCTCTCTATGACAGAGTATACATAGATATCTGTCAATCAGTGATAGGACCGTTTCCTTGACTTTAAAGCCCAGATCATGCTTAACTTTAAATTAATAAATTATAAGTTATGCTGAATCTTTCAGCACAAAATTATATATCAGCCTGCTCAGCTCCTCCTCCAATCGTAACAAAAACAAGCTGCAGGCATATTACAATGCATTTTCATGGTGACAGGTTCCCTTTAAATAATGCTGCGGATTGATGGGGACAGGAGACAGCTGAATGAATACTTGTTTATTGAATAGTGAATAGGTTGATTTCACACACAGCATTTGTCAACATTTTATGTGACCATTTCTATGACATTTTTCTTCGCTAGCTTCTGAAAAGATCTTCAAAAATGACATGGAAAAAATGCACAATAAATAAATAAATAAATAAAAATTGCCAAGGGCGTTTGCATGTACCCTCTGCTAAGAAAAAGAAACAGTGGGCCAGATTTATCATTACACTTACACCTTACTCCACTTTTACATATGCTCAAAGTCTCTTTTGGCTAGTCAGATTTATTAATGGTCCTTTAAGGCTACGTTCAAACAAATAGGGCACAACTTCACTGTGACATTTTGTCGCACTATTGTCGCGCGACAATTATTATAATGGGAGTCTATGGTGTTGCATTGTGACATGCGACATGCTGCAACTGCGACTGCGACGCGACAGTCGCAGAAAAACCCATCTTGAATGGATTTTTTGCGACTGTCGCGTCGCAGTTGCAGCATGTTGCATGTCGCAATGCAAAACCATAGACTTCCATTATAAAAATTGTAGCGCGACAATAGTGCGACTTTGCGACAAATGTCGTCGTGTGAACGTAGCCTAACACTGTGATAAATGTGGTTTGAGGGTTGAAGTTTATCCTTCAGTAAGTCGCACGTCTTTACAAAAAAGTCTCATGTTCTATTAAAAAGTCGCAGATAAGATAAGCATGGTCCCCCCTGGAGTGAAATTGCACATTTTTTTACGACTTTTTAAATGGTCTCAATAGTAAATCTGTCTAGAGATTCATTTACATAAGAAAACACGCCCACTTTAACAAAACTGGAGAGCTTAGTGCAGACCATAAAAAAGTCACAAAAAATGCGTAATTTTACTGACTGCACATATTTTTGTGACTTTTTTTCTCCATTAAAGTGACTTTAGCTAATGATAAATCTGGCCCAGTAATCGTAGTAGGTAAACTTAGGGAATAATTAATAAATCAGGGTAAACATGTAGCTCATAATTACAAGATCCTTGGTAGGAGACAAATGGAAGGGAGATCCACAGGAAGAAATGCAGACACAGAGCATATTAAGCAAAATGTGATTTGATCTCGCAATTTCAGGAGTAAAATCAAACCTACAGTATGTGTGTAGCTAGCTATAGTGTAAATGAAGCATCAAAACTCTCTTGTCTCTCCACTGCCCTTATGCCCTCACAGCCTATGCTATATAGGCAGGGAGTGGTAATATAGCTGAGTATATATTTATGTATTAAATGGTATTACAACAAATAAATGAAGGAAACGTCTAATAGGAGATGAACGCTTTTGGAAGCAAATGGTTAATATTCAGCAATATTGTGAATATATATCCGTTATCTGACTGCAGAGCTATACTGCAGCAAAAATGCTCCCCAAGGCAATTTTTGGTACTGTGTGTAGGTTATAAGCTGAGAGATATATCAAAAAGGATTTAAATAATAGTTGACAGGTTTATTAATAGTGCTGATGTGGTAAAGTTAGAGCCACACGGTAGATTTTAATATCACTGACACATCATTTTATTTATTTTCTTATAAAGGCTGACAGCATACATATTGTCCTTATTATCAAAAATGAAATGCTATATGATTTGAGATGAAGTTCCAAAATGGCATTATTTGGTTATTGACTAAGGGATTTATAGGGTTATGCCATATATGTGTGTATATATAATATATATATATATATATATATATATATATATATATATAGATATAAAGGAAGTAGGCAGCACTCCAGAAAATCAAGTGGATCCTTTTATTTCACCTCCGCTTTCAGCTGCTCAATGCAGCCTTTGTCAAGCAGTGAATGATAGTGTGCAGATAACATATATATGTGCATTACACATGTGAAAACAATCATTCATTATCAATCAATCCATTATCAAACCGTGAAAACGTTTCATAAGAAAATTTCATAAATCGCAAAATTATACAGATCAGCAATTCTAAAACACCTCAGTGTTACATCCAAAGTTACATTGGTGAAAAAGGTAGATAGTAACAGCTAACTTAATTACGGAAGCGCACACCACAAAAAATGGAAAAATAATATCCCTTTTAGTCAATTTAAGAGAATCCGAAGAAATTGCACCAACGATAAGGATTTCCAAACACAAAGTAAGCTTATTGAGAGGAGATTCCTCAATAAAGGTTACCCCAAAGGAGTGGTCAAAGCAGCTCTGAAACGTGCCCAGGAGCACACACAAGGAAGCTGTCTATTAAAGAACAAAAAAGAGAAGGACCCAGAAACCAACAAACGTTTCAAAATGTCATTCATCACCACCTATAATGTCAATCACTCGTCACTCAGAGAAATTCTAAGAAAACACTGGCCGATCCTATTAGCGGATCCTTTTCTGAGAAATCATCTACAGAAGGAACCACGTATAATATTCAGAAGACCCCAAACGTTGAAAAATCTCCCGGCCCCAAGTCGCCTCCGCACATTGAAGAAAGAAAAATTGGATCAAACGCCACTGCTATTTCCTAATATACGGGGTAGCTACAAATGTGGACACCGTATGTGCAAATGTTGTTCTAACATTTCTAATAAAACCACTGTTTTTTGTAGTAACGTCTCGGGTGAACAATATCAGATCAAACAATTTCTCAACTGCTCATCCAGCTATGTTGTCTATCTTATCGAATGCAACTGCGGCCTTCAATACATAGGGAGAACCACCATGACCCTAAGGGAACGGATGAACAAGCATCGGTGGAATATTACTAATGGTTATCTAAAACATGGAGTTTCAAGACATTTCCTCCAGGTTCATAATAAGGATCCGAAGGATTTGACCATAACACCAATAGAACAAGTTAAAACGGAACAAGCAAACCGCTTTCAGTCCCTAAGACGGAGGGAAATGTTCTGGATATATAAATTGCAGTGTCTGGAACCCTTTGGCTTAAATGAATCCCTGGAGAGTAATTGTTTTTAACACTGATATCTATATCCTTGTTCCAATTATCCACTTGTCCGAAAACACTTTGCATAATTCACACACTCACCCATCCCTTCTCCCAACATCTACCAGTCTTACAAGTACCTCAAAATATCCATCTACATACACACCTATCCCATAGTCTATTCTTTTATTCCTGTCATATTGTTATACTCTTCAACCTATATAAAAAGAACATACCAGTCATATCCTTTTTCATCCTGTCCAATAACCAATTAATACCAGGCTGATTTAATCTAACATTATCCAATTGATACATCATCCAGTGATACCTTCATTTCTCCACCTCCCCTCCCCTCCTCCCCTCCCCTCCCTTGTAACTGCTTCCTCAGACCCACATCGGCACCTTCCCTGACAGCATCGCACCTTCAGTAACCTCTTCACAAGCTGACGTCACCAGTCCGGCCCTCACTCCCTCCTACATCTAGCAGTGTGCGCTCTGGCATACCAGAGCCGAGCTGCTGGCGTTCCCACGTGTCACGGAGCTACTCCCGAGGTACTCATTAATAACTCTGTGCATCTGTTAGTTCATATCTAGATGAGCGAACATTTAAAGTCCGTTAGCAGCTCGGGTGGTGAACTGCATCCGCTATGGATTCCACAACGCATATGGAATCCATAGGCGGCTGCCACCAACCCGAACTGTAGAACAGCTGACTGACATGACGTCACTGTCATGTGATCAGTAGGCGGCTCAGCACGGATTAGATCCGTGCTGAGCCACGCCCCCTCCACTGATCACATGACAGTGACGTCACGCCAGGTCCTTCAGCTGTTCTACAGTTCGGGTTGGTGGCAGCCGCCCCTTATGGATTCCATATGCGCTATTGTGGAATCCATAACGGGATGCGCAATTAACCACCACCCGAACCCCGAACAACGGACTTTTTTTAAATGTTCGCTCATCTCTATTCATATCCTGCATAACATACATCAATTACTTACTTTTACTCTTCCATCTACTATATCATCAATTTTATAGTTATATGAGTCTTATCATTTTTTTGCTGCAATATAGCCACCTTTTCATAGGATTTTTTCATCCTTTAGAGACATCTTCGGTGTACGCCTATTCAAAAGCACGGCACTCCAGGTAAACCCCTTTTTGCAATCGCCATCACTGTCCTTTATAAAGGGTTTTTTACCCACATATCCATCCTTGAAAATTAATTAATTATTTCAAAAAACTCCAAACCTCATCATTGATATTAAACGTATAGCGGCTCTATTCACACTTTTACTTATATTCACTCCAGGCAAAACCCCTCCTTCTTTTAATCGCTATCAGTGTCTTTTATTAGGGTTTCCTACCCATTTATTTATCCATTCTCAAAAACAATCATTTACTTTATTCCATATGTACTTAAGGGGAAAAAAATCCTTATTTATGTACAAACATATAGCGGTTCTATTTTTACAGAATCAAAAATATTGAATTTATATTTATTATCAATTTCATACATATATTTTTAAGGCCTCTTGCACACGGGCGTCATGTTTGACGCCCGGATAAGATGCGGGTGCGTTGCGGGAATCGCCGCGATTTTTCCGTGCGTGTGCTAACGTTTGTAGTGCGTTGAGCACGCGCGTGAAAAAATCCGCATGCTTGGTACCCAGACCCGAAGTCAGACTTCATCACTGAAGTCTGGTTTCGGGATGAGTATTCTGTATGTGTAATTATTTTCCTTATAACATAGTTATAAGGGAAAATAACGCATTCTAATTACAGAATGTACAGCCTCGGCTTTATAGCGTTATACATAACAGAGTTAACGTCAGCCTTCTCTGCATAGCTACAGCTTGAGATTGCTGTGACGCTTCAGGTCAGGTCACATGGTCCAATCATAGAAGCATTTGAGTGGACCATGTGACTATGATCTCAGACATCACGGCAGGTCCTTCATCGAACATCAGATGCTCGATGAAGGACCTGCCGTGATGTCACAGGATCACATGGGTCACATGGTCCACTCAAATGCTTCTATGATTGGACCATGTGACCCTGTGACGTCACCACAGGTCCTCAAGCAGCCAAACTATCAAGAGAGACGACGCTCTGGGGCTCTGCGCGTACAATGGGAGAAGGTAAGTTAACTCTTTATTATTTTTAACCCTTTAAAGCTCCGGGCACATTGCATTCTGTAATTAGAATGCGATTATTTTCCCTTATAACTATGTTATAAAGGAAAATAATAACGATCGGGTCCCCATCCCGATCGTATCCTAGCAACCATGCGGAAAATCGCAACGCATCCGCACATGATTGCGGATGATTGCGATTTTCCCGCATCCCCATTCACTTCTATGGGGCCTGCGCTGCGTGAAAATCGCAGAATATAGAACATGCTGCGATTTTCACGCAACGCAAAAGTGATGCGTGAAAATCACCGCTCATGTGCACAGCCCCATAGAAATGAATGGGTCAGGATTCAGTGCGGGTGCAATGCGTCCTCCTCACGCATTGCACCCGCACGGAAAACTCGCTCGTGTGAAAGGGGCCTAATAATATTTATGTGTATTTTTTTATTCAATTTTTTATTCTTTTTTTATATTCATCTCTTTTATGCTTTTTGTTAAATGGTCTCACTACATGTCTATATGTATTTGTTTTATATGTTTCACCTACTTTAGACTTGAAAAAGGGGCGTGTATGCCCCGAAACGCGTTGTCAATAAATCTCTAAAAAGAATACTCCTGTCTTGAGGTCTTTCGAGTGCGCCCCATCCGGTACCACACTGGGAGTGCAGTTACTCTGCACATCCTATTCGCCTGTGTTCGTTATTTCAGTACCTTGGGGGTTCTGGCAAACCACCCAATCGGACTGTTGCGGTACCATTTGGCGGCACCAACCTCCTCACATCGCCTGTACAAGAGTTGTGCCTTGAGATAGCACAACCTCGCAAGGTGAGCCTAATTTTCACACTTCTCTAGTCCAACCCTTTGGAAATAACGTATAACCCTATGAGCGCCTTCTCTCTCTCTTGCCATATGTGCTAAAGTTACATTGGTGGATGCTAAAGTGCTTATGCAGCGTAATAAATATATTCAAGTGTAAAATTCATTCTATAGTGCATAATTATTATGACTGTGTACACCTGTGAAAAATTTAAAATCAATTTGGATAATCTTATTGACACGATGGGGTTACTCACCGCTGATTCACATGGATCTCAGCGTCAGGAAAACACATCTGCGCATGCGTCCAACATCTAGGACGCAGCACACACATTGAGTCAGGTGACCTCACACGTCATACTCCACCAGCGTCCGCACCGTCACCTGATGTTGACGTGGCATCGGAAAGAAAAAACCTGCGCATGCGCATGCATCTGTTGTCTAGGATGCAGCACAAGCTAAGGGTCAGGTGACCCCATACGACATAGTCACCGGACATCAGTTCTGTCACATGATACAGATGCAACACTAGTCTAATCCGATCATGTGATCAAAACAAAGCAAAGAAAAACAAAGAAAACATAGAACACAAACCACCCTGTCATTGGCCCCCAACGTCATATCACCATGACAACCACAATCTTGTTGTTTTATATCAGCCGCAGTAATAAACCATGGGAAAAGGATCCTAACAATCACACACCCGTCACCCATCTAGGGATGTGACGACATAGGATGATCAGTCCCACTGTCGCACAACCCCGAGTTCAAGGAGTGCGTGTACTAAGTTCCCAAGGTCCCGCTTCCCCACTCATGGGCAACTCGGGTCTACCTAGTAATTCAACGTGGCCTATCCGGCACCATATTATAGGGGTCGGACAGGTACTCCAATTTATCCACCCATGATGTGCTACGGTCCATTGAATAAAACTTCACTCGGAAATATAGGGTCAATGGCAGGGTGGCGTCCTAAAAAAATTTATTTAAAGAAAAACATTATTTTGAAAAAATCCCCTGACAATGATCTCAAATCAAGCGGTTAGCGTTCCCCCTTCGGCAATTCCAGGTCATCCAAAATTTCTGCTATTCCGTATATTCTAAAAAAGATGAAAAAAGTATATATTAGAAAATTCTATAAATGTATATGGATCTTCAAATAAAACACTATAAAGGTTGCACACTACGGTTCTCATAGTCAACGAAGTCCGGGACACTCAAAATCAACAAGGTAAATGACTAGACGACCCTGAATTCCACATTTAGACCTTGAGGTCTCAGAATATGTAAATGATATATCCAGAAAAGTTCTTTACGCTTCAATAGAATAGTTCTATCCCCACCTCGTCTAAGGACAGGGACCTGATCTATCACTCGAAACCTCAAGTCCCTCTCCGTATGACAGGCTTCAGTAAAATGCCTCGAAACCGGCAAATCCATCCTTTTTTCCCTTTTGGAGAACCTGTGTTGATTTAACCTTGTCTTCACTTCCCAGGTCGTCTCCCCCACATAGAGGAGACGACATGGGCATTCTAATACATAAACCACATACGTGGAATCACAAGTACGATATTTGTCAATATGGAACTGCTCACCAGTATTAGGGTGCGAGAAATCAGCACCCCTCAACATTAATGGGCAATTGATACAATTGTGACAGGGATAGCTCCCAACTCTCCTGGATCCAAAGTACGTCCCAAATGAAATTTTCCTACTCCCCATATCTGCTTTCACCAAGATATCCTTCAAATTCCTCGTTCAGCGGTATGATAGTAAAGGAGGTCTAGAGAACTCAGGGATTTCCCTAAATACACTTCCCAAAAGCGTCCAATGTTTATTTACAATTTTACCTATGGAAGGGCTTAATGCTGTATAACTGGATACAAAAGGTATTCGTTCCTCTCTTTCCTTCCTTTTTCCATCACTCAATAGTTCACTCCTAGGGATATGTTTAATCCTATCCGTTTGTTGTTGAATGAGTGCTCTGGGGTAACCTCTGGCTCTAAATTTACCTCCCACCACAGACAATCGTGGCTCTAATTTATCCTCTCTGCCCACAATTCTTTTAACTCTGAGCAATTGGCTGTAAGGGAGAGACCGTACCATAGCCCTAGGATGATTACTCGTATATGTTAGCAAGTTATTCCTATCCGTCTTTTTCACATATAGGTCACTTTCTCTAGACCTCCTTTACTATCATACCGCCGAACGAGGAATTTGAAGGATATCTTGGTGAAAGCAGATATGGGGAGTATGAGAATTTCATTTGGGACGTACTTTGGATCCAGGAGAGTTGGGAGCTATCCCTGTCACAATTGTATCAATTGCCCATTAATGTTGAGGGGTGCTGATTTCTCGCACCCTAATACTGGTGAGCAGTTCCATATTGACAAATATCTTACTTGTGATTCCACGTATGTGGTTTATGTATTAGAATGCCCATGTCGTCTCCTCTATGTGGGGGAGACGACCTGGGAAGTGAAGACAAGGTTAAATCAACACAGGTTCTCCATAAGGGAAAAAAGGATGGATTTGCCGGTTTCGAGGCATTTTACTGAAGCCTGTCATACGGAGAGGGACTTGAGGTTTCGATTGATAGATCAGGTCCCTGTCCTTAGACGAGGTGGGGATATAACTATTCTATTGAAGCGTAAAGAACTTTTCTGGATATATCATTTACATATTCTGAGACCTCAAGGTCTAAATGTGGAATTCAGGGTCGTCTAGTCATTTACCTTGTTGATTTTGAGTGTCCCGGACTTCATTGACTATGAGAACCGTAGTGTGCAACCTTTATAGTGTTTTATTTGAAGATCCATATACATATATAGAATTTTCTAAAATATACTTTTTTCATCTTTTTTAGAATATACGGAATAGCAGAAATTTTGGATGACCTGGAATTGCCGAAGGGGGAACGCTCACCGCTTGATTTGAGATCATTGTCAGGGGATTTTTTTTAAAATAATGTTTTTCTTTAAATAAATTTTTTTAGGATGCCACCCTGCAATTGACCCTATATTTCCGAGTGAAGTTTTATTCAATGGACCGTAGCACATCATGGGTGGATAAATTGGAGTACCTGTCCGACCCCTATAATATGGTGCCGGATAGGCCTCGTTGAATTACTAGGTACACCCGAGTTGCCCATGAGTGGGGGAGCGGGACCTTGGGAACTTGGTACATGCACTCCTTGAACTCGGGGTTGTGCGACAGTGGGACTGATCATTAGAGATGGCCCGAACTATTCGCCGGCGAACAGTTCCCGGCGAACATAGCTTGTTCGCATCCGCCACGGCGGGCGAACATATTCGAAGTTCGCGTTCGCCCCTATACTTTATTATTGAGCAAACTTTGACCCTGTACCTCACAGTCAGCAGACACATTCTAGCCAATCAGCATACCCTCCCTCCCAGACCCTCCCACCTCCTATCTAAACGCAAGGACAGCATCCATCTTAGATTCATTCTGAAGCTGCAGTAATAGTAATTGTAAATCGCAATGCGATTAATATAACCTGTATTATTCGCATTGCGATTACAACTTAGATCTGAGATCCTAATGGTTGTATTGCTAGAATATAACGAAGATAACGAATATAGCACTATATTCTCAATCTTCGTTATATTCTAGCAATACAACAACCATTAGGAACTTAGATCTAAGTTGAATTCTCAATGTGATTAATATAACCTGCATTAATCGCATTGAGAATTCAACTTAGAGCTGAGTTCCTAATGGTTGTTGTATTGCTAGAATATACGTTATATTCTAGCAATACAACCATTAGGAACTCAGCTCCAAGTTGTAATCGCAATGCGAATAATACTTACAATTATTAATCACTTTGCGAATCCATTTGATGCCTCTATTTGATTGTATATGATGGTTGACTATGACTACCACCAACGTTCTGCTGACTCCAAAGCAAGATATCGGAACCCCCCAGGGGCCATTTGGGCGTTTTTGATAGAAAACGCATCAAAAACGCATCTGCGTTTTTATAATTTTTTCATTTTCTAGTTTATTTTTTTGTGTATTTTGCCACATTTGGTTGCATATTTACATTTGGTATAGGCAAATATGGTAGTCTAGATCATTACTCTCCCCAAATCTATATTCAGCTACATGGCTTAGAAAATATGCTGTCAAACAATGATCCTAGGTTTTGGTATAGACACATGATCTAAACTACCATATTTGCCTATACCAAATGTAAATATGCAACCAAATGTGGCAAAATATACAAAAAAATAAACTAGAAAATAAAAAAAATTATAAAAACGCAGATGCGTTTTTGATGCGTTTTTTATCAAAAACGCCCAAATGGCCCCTGGGGGGGGTTTAGATATCTTGCTTTGGAGGCAGAAGAACGTTGGTGGTAGCCATAGTCAACCGTCATATACAATCAAATAGAGGCATCAAATGGATTCGCAAAGCGATTAATTATTGTAAGTATTATTCGCGATTATGACATAACTTAGAGCTGAGTTCCTAATGGTTGTATTGCTAGAATATAACGTATATTCTAGCAATACAACAACCATTAGGAACTCAGCTCTAAGTTGAATTCGCAATGCGATTAATGCAGGTTATATTAATCGCAATGCGATTACAACTTAGATCTGAGTTCCTAATGGTTGTTGTATTGCTAGAATATAACGAAGATTGAGAATATAGCGCTAAATTCTCAATCTTCGTTATTTTCTAGCAATACAACCATTAGGAACCCATCTCTAAGTTGAATTCGCAAATAAGATGTCCCAAACTATTCACCGGCGAATAGTTCCCGACGAACATAGCTTGTGCGCTGCTCGTCGGCGGGCGAACATATGCGATGTTAGGTCCACCCCCTATCATTGAGTAAACTTTGACCCTCTACCTCACAGTCAGCAGACGCATTCCAGCCAATTATCATACCCTTCCTCCCAGACCCTCCCATCTCCTGGACAGCATCCATTTTAGATTCATTCGGAAGCTGCAGTCTTAGTGAGAGGAGGGAGAGTGTAGTTGCTGCTGATTTAATAGGGAAATCGATAGCTAGGCTAGTGTATTCAGTTTCCACTCCAGTCCTGAAAGACTCATCAGATCTCTGCTGTAAGGACAGCGTCCTGACAGCACCCTAAAAAGCCCTTTTTAGGGCTAGTACATTAGTCTCCCTCCCAGACCCTCCCACCTCCTATCAAAAAGCAAGGACGGCATCCATCTTAGATTCATTCTGAAGCTGCAGTGTTAGTAGTTGTAATCGCAATGCGATTAATATAACCTGTATTAATCGCATTGGGATTACAACTTAGATCTGTTCCTAATGGTTGTATTGCTAGAATATAACAAAGATTGCGGATATATCGCTATATTCTCAATCTTCGTTATATTCTAGCAATACAACCATTAGGAACTCAGCTCTAAATTGTAATCGCATTGCGAATTCAATTTAAAGCTGGGTTCCTAATGGTTGTATTGCTAGAATATAACGAAGATTGAGAATATAGCGCTATATTCGCAATCTTCGTTATATTCTAGCAATACAACCATTAGAACAGATCTAAGTTGTAATCCCAATGCGATTAATACAGGTTATATTAATCGCATTGCAATTCAACTTAGAGCTGGGTTCTAATGGTTGTATTGCTAGAATTTCTAGCAATACAACCATTAGGAACCCAGCTCTAAGTTGAATTTGCAATGTGATTAATATAACCTGTATTAATCGCATTGCGATTACAACTACCACACTCTGCGTCAACTAGGTATTTTTCCATGGGAGTTTTGCCATGGATCCCCCTCCGGATGCCCCAGTCCAGGTGTTAGTCCCCTTGAAAAAACTTTTCCATCACTATTGTGGCCAGAAGGAGTCCCTTTGGTTTTTAAAATTCGCCTGTCTATTAAAGTCTATGGCGGTTTGCACTGTTCGCATGTTCGCAAACATTTGCGGAAGTTCGCGTTCGCCGTTCGCGAAAGGAACATTTTACGTTCGCGACATCACTACTGATCATCCTATGTCGTCACATCCTTAGATGGGTGACGGGTGTGTGATTGTTAGGATCCTTTTCCCATGGTTTATTACTGCGGCTGATATAAAACAACAAGATTGTGGTTGTCATGGTGATATGACGCCGGGGGCCAATGACAGGGTGGTTTGTGTTCTATGTTTTCTTTGTTTTTCTTTGCTTTGTTTTGATCACATGATCGGATTAGACTAGTGTTGCATCTGTATCATGTGACAGAACTGATGTCCGGTGACTATGTCGTATGGGGTCACCTGACCCTTAGCTTGTGCTGCATCCTAGACAACAGATGCATGCGCATGCGCAGGTTTTTTCTTTCCGATGCCGCGTCAACATCAGGTGACGGTGCTGACGCTGGTGGAGTATGACGTGTGAGGTCACCTGACTCAATGTGTGTGCTGCGTCCTAGATGTTGGACGCATGCGCAGATGTGTTTTCCTGACGCTGAGATCCATGTGAATCAGCGGTGAGTAACCCCATCGTGTCAATAAGATTATCCAAATTGATTTTAAATTTTTCACAGGTGTACACAGTGGTAATAATTATGCACTATAGAATGAATTTTACACTTGAATATATTTATTACGCTGCATAAGCACTTTAGCATCCACCAATGTAACTTTGGATGTAACACTGAGGTGTTTTTGAATTGCTGATCTGTATAATTGTACGATTTATGAAATTTTCTTATGAAACGTTTTCACGGTTTGATAATGGATTGATTGATAATGAATGATTGTTTTCACATGTGTAATGCACATATATATGTTATCTGCACACTATCATTCACTGCTTGACAAAGGCTGCATTGAGCAGCTGAAAGCGGAGGTGAAATAAAAGGATCCACTTGATTTTCTGGAGTGCTACCTACTTCCTTTATATCTATTGACCGGTTCTGATCCAGGACGATTAAGGATTTGCACCCGTGTGAAACTGTGGAGTGCTGCTATACAATGGCTTTATTATATATATATATATATATATATATATATATATATATATACTGTATATATATATATATATATATATATATATATAATCTAAATAAATTAAAAGACTAGATAATCTGGGTTTGCCTAACATAATACAGATTTTGAATATCATTGTATCTTCAATGCAGAAGTATTACATCACCCCTGCTCCATCTCTCTTAATGCCTGTCAGTCTTCAGTGATTCCCGACATACTATTTCCAGACCAAGAATAGTGTACCATGATGAACAGTGCAATAAATGTTGTTCAGGGAGGAGAGAGTCTGAAACTGAAATTAAGTGCATAGAAATTGTGGTAGGATAGATGAACAATGACTTTCCAGTAAGTAGTAAGGTAAGTAATGTTTGAAAAAAAAAAATGCTAGCTATCAGTAGATAAATTTAAATCTTGCATAACTTATTTATATATAATTTATTTATGCTTTATATTCTTTTTTTTTTTTTTTTGAGAATATAGAATTCAAGTATTTGCATTCCATTTAATGAAATAATTATTTAATATTTTCATTTTAGAGCCATCTTTACTATGCTCTCAAGGAGAACTGGTCTGAAGAGGTTAGCCACACAACTGCAACTGCTGCAATTGCTTTTATAAGGCAGATCAATGTGTGGTATCCAGCTAGTTAAGAAGGCTGCAATTAGGGATGAGCAAAGTTTTGAAAAATAAGATTTGGCAACTTTGCTGAAGTTAGGCCTCTTTTCACGATCAGAGGCGGGTGCGTTGCGGGACAATGCGCGATTTTCCCGCACGAGTGCAAAGCGTTTTAATGCGGTTTGCACGCGCGTGGGAAAAATCGGCCTGTTTGGTATCCAGACGCGAACCCGGACTTCATCACTGAAGTCCGGTTTCGGGTTGAGTATTCTGTAGATTTTATTATTTTCCCTTATAACATGGTTATAAGGGAAAATGATAGCATTCTCAATAAAAAATGCTTTGTAAAATGTGGATTAAGGGGTTAAAAATAAAAAAACTTAACTCACCTTAGCCACTTGATCGCGTAGTTGCGATCTCTTCTTCATTCATTAGCTGCCGTCTAAAGGACCTGTGATGAGGTCACTGAGCTCATCACATGGTCCAATCACATGGTCTATCACCATGGTGATGGACCATGTGATTGGACCATGTGATGTGACGTCACCACAGGTCCTTTAGATGGCAGCTAATGCTTGAAGAAAACAAGAAGAGATCGGCAACTACGCGATCAAGGTGAGTTAAGTTTTTTATTTTTAACCCCCTAATCCACATTTTACAAAGCATTCTTTATTGAGAATGCTATTATTTCTCCTTATAACCATGTTATAAGGGAAAATAATAAAGATCGGGTCCCGTCTCTTAGCAACCATGCGGGAAAATCGCACTGCATCCGCACTTGCTTGCGGATGCTTGTGATTTTACCGCAGCCCTCACTTCTATGGGGCCTGCGTTGCGTGAAAAACGCACAACATAGAGCATGCTGCGATTTTCACGCAACGCAGAAGTGATGCGTGAAAATCACCACTCATGTGCATAGTCCCATAGAAATGAATGGGTCAGGATTCAGTGTGGGTGCAATGCGTTCACCTCATGCATTGCACCCGCGCGGAAAACTCGCCCGTGTCAAAGGGGTCTTAGCCAAGAAATTTGATTAGTTACAAATTAGGCTAGATGCAGACGTCTGTTAATCCCGGACGTGAGCAGTCCATGTTAATGCGGGCTGGATTTGTTCTTTACAGCCGGAGAGTCATTGGTTGCTCCCTGCTGCCGCAGCAGGATAGAAATACACTGGTATAGATCATACCAATGACGCCGTGTGCTCCGGCTGTAAAAAACAAATCCAGCCCGCATTACCACAGACTGCTCGTCCGGGGTTAACGGACGTCTGCATCTAGCCTTAATTTGTCCTAAATCCCTATAAATCAGGTACACACAGGCCACTCTGCTTAGGTCTCATGTACACCACTGTATGTATTTTGCGGTGCACAAAAAATACGGATGACGTCTGTGTGCATTCCATATTTTGCGGGAGACAGAGCAGCTGGCCCCTGATAGAACAGTACTATCCTTGTCCATAATGCGGACAATAATAGGACATGTTCTATTTTTTTTGCGGAATGGAAATACGGACATACAGAAACAGAATGCACACGAAGTAACTTCGTTTTTTATTGTGGATGTATTGAAATGAATGTTTCCGTATACAGTCTGCAAAAAAACGGAATGGACACGGAAAGAGTATACGTTCGTAAGACCACACTGAGCGGCCATGCTGCCACCGGGTTGTAGCCATGCTGTGGTGAAAAACCACACGGCCAATTAGCCCCCAGCCTCCTTTCATTTAATAGTGATCACACTATATAGTCCCTCTTCCATGTTAATAGCCGCATGGCACCTTTAATGCATCTTTAAACAGGGGCTGTTGCTGGTATGGGTTTTGGCTGCTTAGGTGGGGGGACAATATTCATATTATTGCTGTTCTTGCCTGCAATCTCCTGCAGGTTATTTGACAATAAACACTAAATATCAATCAGCTCTAGCATACCTACTTCTCCAACTGCAGCGCTCTCCTGACCTGCAGGTGGGAGGCCTTCTTCTGCCATCTGCTTTTCCTCCTTTTCCATATCATCTAATATTGATGAGAATATGTAATCAGGAACATCCAGCTCCTCCTTTCTCTGCATCTTGCTGACATTTCTAAGACATGAAAACTTTGAAGGATTATTTGGAAGAATTAAAGCCAGAAAACGATGAGGTGATCATCATTAAGACCTGGCCTCTCTAAGGGGTGCAGACTGGATGGTATTGCATACCTCCAAACTTTTTGGACGGTTAAAGAGAGATCAATTTTTCCTGAATATCTATATACTTCAATAGTTTTCTCTTATGAAATGGTGCAAAAATAATCTGAAATCCCAATTACATCAAATAATAAAATAATATACAAGGCAGGCTCAAATATACAGAGAAGAACCAGACAAACAATTTCTGGGTCAATATTGTGAATGTAATAATTAGAGAAGAGCGATTCGAATTTCAGGAAAAATTTGTTTCGCACCAAAGCAGAATTTCCTCATGCTTTGTGGTAACAAATCGCATTTTTTCCTAAAATGGCTGCTGCACGTGTGAGGACATGGAGCAAGAAAATCTGGGAAGGCGGGATCACCCATAATGCCATGCATGCAGCCAATCAGCAGCCAGCCATCCCTGTGATGTCACAGCCCTATAAATAGCCTCAGCCATCTTAGATTCTGCCATTTACCAGTGTACTTAGTGCAGGGAGATACTTCAGCAGGCGCTACGAACAGTGTTAGAAAAAACTTCATTGTGGTAAAAAAAAATATTTTCAAGTGCAAGAAAAGATTATTTAAGGTGTAGGGAAAGGATAGGGAGGATTCATTCCACAGCATTTATGTTAAACAGGGTTCAGTAGGGTAGGTTACAGCCAGGGTAATATGAACATTCCGATTACACCTTGCTGCACTGACTGCGGATCCAAATTGCCATTATACAGCTCTGTAATTCCAGCATACCGTTCATATTAGGGTTCAAGTGTTGTTTGATTCAGGCATTAACAGGGTTTATTACAAGGAAATATTTCTATGTCTTATTCGCCCTTGTGCGATGCAGTTATATGTTCTAAAGCATTTTTTGGCTTGTATTAGTGGAAAAAAGATAAAATATATTTGCCGTTCAGTGGTGCAGTTATATGTTCTAAAGCCTTTTGTGGCGTGTATTAGTGGAAATAGAAAAAATATATTTGCTAGTCAGTAGTGCAGTTATGTGTTCTAAAGCCTTTTGTTACGTGTATTAGCGGTAAAAAAAATATATATATTTGCCAGTTAGTAGTGCAGGTATATGTTCTAAAGCCTTTTGTTACATGTATTAGTGGAAAAAGAAAAAATATATTTGCCCCTCAGCGGTGCAGTTATATGTTCTAAAGCCCTTTTTGGCGTGTATTAGTGGGGAAAAAGAAAAAGGGCTTATTAGCCATTGTGTGGAGCAGTGAGAAAATGACAGCCCTTTTTGGTGTGTATTAGTGGCAAAAAAAATATTTTCCGTTCAGTGGTGAGGGTCAATTATACTACAGCCATATACAGGGTGTATTAACCACTTCAGCCCCCCTAGCTTAAACACCCTTAATGACCAGGCCACTTTTTACAATTCCGCACTACACTACTTTCACCGTTTATTGCTCCGTCATACAACTTACCACCCAAATGAATTTTACCTCCTTTTCTTCTCACTAATAGAGCTTTCATTTGGTGGTATTTCATTGCTGCTGACATTTTTACTTTTTTTGCTATTAATCAAAAATGACCGAAATTTTTGCAAAAAAATGACATTTTTCACTTTCTGTTGTAAAATTTTTCAAAAAAAACTACATTTCTATATAAATTTTTCTTTAAATTTATTGTTCTACATGTCTTTGATAAAATAAAAGTCCAATAAGTGTATATTTATTGGTTTGGGTAAAAGTTATAGCGTTTACAAACTATGGTGCAAAAAAGTGAATTTCGGCATTTTGAAGCAGCTCTGACTTTCTGAGCGCCTGTCATGTTTCTTCAGGTGCTAGAATGCCAGGATATTATAAATATCCCCCAAATGACACCATTTTAGAAAGAAGACACCCCAAAGTATTCGCGGAGGGGCATGGTGAGTTCATGTATCATTTCATTTTTTTTCACAAGTTAGCGGAAAATGACACTTTCTGAGAAAAAAAAAAAAAGTTTCAATTTCTGATAACTTCTGGCAAAAAAAAAAAATCTCAGACGGACTCACTATGCCCCTCAGTGAATACCTTGGGGTGTCTACTTTCCGAAATGGGGTCATTTGTGGGGTGTGTTTACTGTTCTGGCATTTTGGGCGGGGCTAAATTGTGAGCCGCCATGTAAAACCTAAAGGTACTCGTTGGAATTTGGGCCCTTTAGCATCCAGGCTGCAAAAGTGTCACTCATGTGGTATCGCCGTACTCAGGAGAAGTAGGGCAATGTGTTTTAGGGTGTATTTTACATATACCCATGTTGGAGTGAGAGAAATATCTCTGTAAACTGTCAACTTTGTATAAAAAAATTAAAAGTTGTCGTTTACAGAAATATTTCTCACACACAGTATGGGTATATGTAAAAATACACCCCAAAACACATTGCCCTACTTCTCCTGAGTACGGCGATACCACATGAGTGACACTTTTTGCAGCCAAGATGCGCAAAGGGCCCTAAATCCAATGAGTACCTTTTAGGATTTCACAGGGCATTTTTACGCATTTGGATCTCACGCTTAGGACCTCTAAAATGCCAGGGCAGTATAAATACCCCATGTGACCCCATTTGGAAAGAAGACACCCTAAGGTATTCCGTGAGGGGCATGGCGAGTTCACAGAAAAAAATTTTGGCACAAGTTAGCGGAAATTGATATTTTATTTTTTTACAAAGTCTCATATTCACCAACTTGTGACAAAAATAAAATTTTGCATGAACTCACCATACCCTCACGGAATACCTTGGGGTGTCTTCTTTCTAAAATGGGGTCACATGTGGGGTTTTTGTACTGCCTCTGGCATTTGAGGGTCTCCCGCAATCATTACATGATGGCCAGCATTAGGAGTTTCTGCGATTCTCCTTATATTGAGCATACGGGTAATGAGATTTTTTTTCCGTTCAGCCTCTGGCGCTGAAAAAAAAAAATAAATGAACGCACAGATTTCTTCATTCGCATCGATCAATGTGGATGAAAATTCTCTGCAAACAGGACTGCAAAGCAGGGCTACGTTTAGCACCAATGGGTGAAGACCAACTGGTGTGATAGGGACACTTATGTCTCATTCACACGTCTCGCACTGTTTATGAACTGAATTATGACCCATTCATTTCTATGGGGGATTGACTTGTCCCGCTCGGATCCGAATACGACCGCGCTCCGGTCTAGGCTGCACTGCTCAAGAAAATATAGAACATGTTCTATTCTGGTCCAACGCGACAAGAAAGCATTATAGTTCTGGCACAGCGGATTCGCAAAATGCGGAAAGCACATTGCTGTGTCCGCGGTTTTGAGGATCGCGGATCGACTGGCGATCGATCCGGATCGATCCGGTCGATCCACGGACTGCGGAATCCACCGGATCCAGGCAAACACATATGGACACATAAAGGTAGACGCCAACACAGCACTGGCCTGATAAAAACATACACAGGTGAGGGCGTGGGGGGCGCTCGTGATAAGATGGTGCAATTACAGTTATCTGTTCTGGTGGCTCGATCCCAGCGAATGGGGACCATCCAGAGGACCAGGTAGCAGTACTGACGCTGCTCACAAAACAGCGCCAGAGACATGTTCGATGCGATCGAGACGATTTGCTGGTCTGCCGGCGATTGAGTCATCGCTGGCAGGCTGTGATTCATCCTTCCAGACGCGTCGCCTGTGAACGCCAAGCACGCTTCTCTGCACGCCCGACAGCTGATCTGCGGATTGTGATTGTCAGAGATGCAATACTGCCTCCTGCCAGAACTTTATGTCGCGATTCGCCAACATGCGACTTACTGTGGCAGATGTTCAACGCACAATATCGGTCTGCATAAGTGCTCAACTATGACCCATGGCACGTCCATCAGGGTCGACAGGACAGGCCATTAAAACAGGTTCCAGCTCAATATGGACACACTCCCACCCTTACAAATTAACCGGATCTGGCAGCCATGTGACATCCTGTGAGCGTCGCCACTGTAGGAGAGGTTGCCTCGTGGCAGCAGGACAGACTGAAGAGCAGTGTCGGACTAAAAACTGGGGCTCAGTAAAAAATGCTTGCCGCCCACCAGGATGCGTGCAGACATGGTAAGTAATCAGAAACAAGTCTTTATTATATGTAACCCTAGACTGGTCGAGGTACATGGCATTACTGAATATATGTATGTAATGCATGCAAACTAATGTACTATGTGCCACTCTGTGCAGGCTAGGGTAGACCAGGGGCCCATCTTGCTCAGCGCACCAGGGTATTCCCTCAGGCTCCCAGGCCAGTCCGAGCTACAGCCAGAGACACCAAACGCTAGCTGGTAGAGCCGCAAAATTCGCTATACGACTGCATAGGTGTGCTGTCTGATAGCTGTGACGATACTGAGGCGCGCGATACACCCATACACTTCTAACATGAGCCTGCGTTATGTGATTGAATCAGCAGAAGTGTTAAGAGCATGTTCTGCTGATGATACCGTACGCAGAGCGACAAATAAGTGATGCGTGACTAACTATTTTTGCACCACGCATGATGCACCTGTTGCCCCAGAACCCAGACTGAGGGTACATGCCTGATCTCACAAGTACTGATTGGCTGCGATATATCTGTAACTTGTTGCCCCGACAAGCAGGGTGGTGGATGCACAGCCGACGCAGAGAAACCTGCCCGTGTGAGTATACCTGCTTCCACAAGGTACTCATTAAGGAGTTTGATAGGCCCAGTTGCTGTCAAATATCGACCATGGCTTCCGCGAGATACCTACTAATTCTCAAAATACTGATTCAGGGATTGATGTGCTGCTTACACCAAATACTGATTGGGCCTTTGATAATCTGCTTCCACACAAAATTGTTAGCTGAATGATGATGATACTCCTGGTAACCTTGCCCCAAATAGCTAGTGGTGAAAAGAAATCGTTTGGCAAAAAAAAACTATCGAGAAGTGTGATACACCTGCTTTTACAAAGTACTGATTATGGAGATTGGATATACCTTCTTCCACCCAGCATTGGGTGATATGTAAAATACACCCAAAAACACATTGCCCTACTTCTCCTGAGTACGGCGATACCAATATGAGGAGACTTTTGCAGCCAAGATGCGTAGTGGTAGCCTAAATTCAATGAGTAGGCTGCAAAATTTTTATATTGACATTTTTCTTCTCATCGTTGGGTCTTTCTAAAATGCCAGGCAGAATACCCCACATGTGACCCCTTATTTTAAAGAAGACATCCCAAGGTATTCCACATGAGGGGCATGTATGAGTTCATAGGAAGATTTTTTTTTGGCACAAGTTAGTGGAAATTGATTTTTATTGTTTTTCTCACAAAGTCTCCCTTTCCGCTAACTTTTGACAAAAAGTTTAATTTTCATGGACTCATTATGCCCTCAGCGAATACCTTGGGGTGTCTTCTTCAAAATGGGGTCACATGTGAGGTATTTATACTGCCCTGGCATTTTAGGGGACCTAAAGCGTGAGAAGAAAAATGCGTAAAATGCCCTCCTAAAGTTACTCATTGAATTTGGGCCCCTTTGCGCATCTTGGCTGCAAAAGTGGCACACATGTGGTATCGCCGTACTCAGGAGAAGTAGGGCAATGTGTTTGGGGTGTATTTTTACATATACCCATGCTGGGTGAGAGAAATATCTCTGTAAATTGACAACTTTGAATAAAAAAATTTAAAAAGTTGTCATTTACAGAGATATTTCTCACACGCAGCATGGGTATATATAAAATACACCCCAAAACACATTGCCCTACTTCTCCTGAGTTCGGCGATACCACATGAGTGACACTTTTTGCAGCCAAGATGCGCAAAGGGGCCCTAAAACCAATGAGTACCTTTAGGATTTCACAGGGCATTTTTACGCATTTGGATTCTCACGCTTTAGGACCCCTAAAATGCCAGGGCAGTATAAATACCTCACATGTGACCCCATTGTGGAAAGAAGACACCCCAAGGTATTCCGTGAGGGGCATGGAGAGTTCACAGAAAAAAAAAATTGGCATAAGTTAGCGGAAATTGATTTTTTTTTTTTTTTTTACAGTCTCATATTCCACTAACTTGTGACAAAAATAAAATTTTGCATGAACTCACCATACCCTCACGGAATACCTTGGGGTGTCTTCTTTCTAAAATGGGGTCACATGTGGGGTTTTTGTACTGCCCTGGCATTTGAGGGTCTCCGCAATCATTACACGTATGGCCAGCATTAGGAGTTTCTGCGATTCTCCATATATTGAGCATACGGGTAATGAGATTTTTTTCCGTTCAGCCTCTGCGCTGAAAAAAAAATAATGAACGGCACAGATTTTTTCATTCGCATCGGTCAATGTGGATGAAAAATCTCTGCCAAAATCAGTGACTGCGGTGCGGTGGGCTGGGCGCTAGCTACCTAACAAGTAGCTAACTAACTGGTGGTGATAGGGGACACTTATGCCCCATTCACACGTCCGCAATTCTGTTTGCGGAACGGAATTGCGGACCCATTCATTTCTATGGGGACAGACTTTGTCCCGCTCGGATCCGGGAATTACGGATCCGCGCTCCGGGTCTGCACTTCCGTTCCGCAAAAATATAGAACATGTCCTATTCTTGTCCGCAACTGCGGACAAGAAAAGCATTTTCTATATAGTTCTGGCAATGTGCGGATCTGCAAAATGCGGAAAGCACATTGCCGGTGTCCGTGTTTTGAGGATCTGCGGATCGGATCTGCGGATCGGATCCATGGATCGGATCCGCGGATCGGATCCACGGATCCGTGAATCCACGGATCCGCAAAACACATATGGACACATAAAGGGTGTGATCAATGACAGGGGGTGATCAGGGGTCTAGATGGGGTGATCAAGGGGTTAATAGGTGAGGGGGTGGGGGGTTAGTGTAGTGTTTGGTGCAACTGTACTGTAGTTACCTGGTCCTCTGGTGGTCGATCCCAGCAAATGGGACCACCAGAGGACCAGGTAGCAGGTATACCAGACGCTGTTCACAAAACAGCGTCTGGTATACATGTTTGATGCGATTTATATCGCATCTACAGTCTGCCAGCGATTGATCATCGCTGGCAGGCTGTAGTTCAACTCTCCAGACGCGCGCTCCTGTGAACGCGCGCGCGCCTGCACGTCCTATTAGCTGTTCTGTGGTGGATTGTGATTGTTATTAGAGATGGCCTTGCGGTTCTCCCGACGGTGAACTTTGCGTGTTCGCGATTCGCCGAACATGCGAATATATGGCGATATTCAAATGCACAATATTATTTTGCATTGCGCCGAACTTTGACCCATGACACATCCATCAGGTTGGACAGGACAGGCAATTAAAACGTTTCAGCACATGGACACACCCCCACCCTATAAATTAACCAGATCTGGCAGCCATTTTACATTCTGTGTTTTGCCACTGTAGGGAGAGGTTGCTTTGTGGAGCAGGGACAGACTGTTAGGCAGTGTCGGACTAGGGTAACTAGGGCTCACCAGTAAAAAAATGTTTAAGCGCCCACCGTATGGATGCATTCAAATATAATAAATAATCAAACAAGTTTTTTATATGAACATAGACTGGTTGAGGTACTGTACATTGAATATATGTATGTAATGCAGTAAATCTAATGTGTTATGTGCCACTTGTGCAGGTGGTGGGAGACTAGGGGCCCACCTTGCTCAGGGGCCCACCAGGGTATTCCCCTGTACCCCTGTAGGCCAGTCCGAGCTTGCTGTTAGAGACACCAAACGCTAGCTAATAGAGCCACAAAATTCCTTTTAAGGACTGGTATAGGTGTGCTATCGATAGGTGTGACATACTGAGGCGTGTGATATACTTATAATATACTTTCTAACATAGTATATTATAGTGCATTTGTATTGTGCAGCAGTTGCGTGCGGTTCTGCTGTGATACCGCAGGTATATAGAGGGACAAATGTTATTGGACCAACTATTTGCAACAGGTGTGATATACCTGTTGCCCCCAAAAAAAGATTGAGGGGTGCGATATACCTGCTCCCACAAAATACTAATTGATGGCTGCGATATATATCTGTAACTTGTTGCCCCAAATAAACAGGGTGGTGTGATATAACAGTTATGGCAAAAAAAAATTGAGGGGTGTGATATACCTGCTTCCACAAAATTCTGATTAAGGAGTTTGATAGACCTGCTTCTATCAAATATTGATTGAGGCCTGCGAGATACCTACTTTCTCAAAATACTGATTAAGGGGATTGATATACCTGCTTACACCAAATATTGATTGGGCCTTTGATACACCTGCTTCCACAAAATTTTAGTTGAAGGCTGCGATATACCTGTAACCTTTTGCCCCAAATAAACAGGGTGGTGTGAAATCACTGTTTTGGCAAAAAAAAAAAAAAACTATTGAGAAGTGTGATATACCTGCTTTTACAAAATACTGATTAAGGAGATTGATATACCTTCTTCCACCAAATATTGATTGACGCCTGCGATACAACTGCTTCCACAAAATACTTATTAAGAGCATTGATATACCTGCCTCCACCAAATATTGATTGAGGGGTTTGATAGACCTGTTTCCACCAAATATTGATTGACGCCTGCGATACAACTGCTTCCACAAAATACTGATTAAGGGGATTGATATACCTGCTTCCAAAAAATATTGATTGAGGCCTGCGATACACCTGCTTCCACAAAACACTAATTAAGGAGATTGATATACCTCCTTCCACCAAATACTAATTGAGGCCTGCGATACACCTGCTTCCACAAAATAATGATTATGGGTATTTCCACCAAATACTGATTGACGCCTAAGATACACCTGCTTCCACAAAATACTGATTAAGGCGTTTGATATACCTGCTTCCACCAAATACTGATTGAGACCCGTGATAAACCTGATTTCACAAAATACTGATTAAGGGGATTATTATACCCACTTCCACCAAATACTGATTGAGGCCTGCGATACACCTGCTTCCACAAAATACTGATTAAGGGGATTGATATACCTGCTTCCACCAAATATTGATTGAGGCCTGCGATACACCTGCTTCCACAAAATACTGATTAATGGGTTTGATATGCCTGCTTCCACCAAATACTGATTGAGGCCTGCGATACACCTGCTTCCACAAAATGATGATTAGGAAACATTCTTTCCTGTATATTCAATTGTATATACAGTGCAAATGCTGCCAAAAATTACAAGGAAGAAGCAGCATGTATATGTGATATACAGCCTGTATATCACATAAAGGAGGGCCTCGTTCACATGGTGCTACAATTGTTCAGGTACACTGCTACACTCATAAAGCCTATGCACTAAGTGAAAGGGCTGCCAAAAATTATAAGGAACCGGCACTCCAATACACCTTTTATTACACATAAAGGAGGGCATCATACACACCCTTGAAAAATTATCATTGATGGCCTGCTGGTGACCTTCCAAAACATTCGGAGCAAGGGCCTGCTGATCTGACCACCTAAGAACTTAATTGACCTGGTCAGCACAGGCTACCAAGAAAGAATGACCAATTTCTAATCTTAATTTTTGTTTGGGTTCCAGATAATGTCACATAGCAGAGTTAGCGCAGGGAATGGCTTTCAGCATTTGTTGCCTCTTTACATTATGGAAAGTCATTACTGGAACTATACCACAATTACAAGCTGCTATCTGACTATCTTGGAATTTTATTTTCTGCCCCAAAAAAGGATTTAGGGAAAGTGGCGCATACAATCAAAACAAGGAATACAATAGATGTTATAAAAGAGAATTCTTGAATGATCATTCCCCCCTCTACACGGACATGCTTTCAAGTGTCTGCTGATAATTGTGATTCCTCAAGGCCCCAAATGCGAAAGGGTCTAATATCTCCTGAAAAGCATCTTCAAAGTTGAGAGGAAAAATGGAGTCAAGCCGGACATATTTTTTTTAAAAAAAAACTTGAAATATTTATTTACCCCAGTGCCACTATATAAAAACCAGAATCCTCTAAAAAAACACATGTGTAAAAGATTCACCACCGAAGAAAAGCAAATTACGTTTCTTTCCAAGTCTGAAACATACAAACGAATATACCATGTGAGCTGACCCCCCAAAAAATTGTAGGTGAGGGCCTGCAAGTGAGCTGACCCTCCCTGAAGAGGGACATGAGTATATCTAATACACTGATCCCCAAACTCTTTAGCATCCACAGTCAGAAGAAGATGATGGTGGGGAATGGCAATTAGTGTTTCACTTGGTGGATGATGCGGATGAGACGCAGTTCTCAATAAGTGAGGGTCTTGTTAGGTCAACACAAGTGAGGAGGATGACCAGAGTGAGTAAGTAGAAGAGGAGATGGGGGACGATGACATCACTGACCAAACCCGGGTAGGTGGAAAGCAGAGCAAGGACAGTAGGACAGAGGGGGAGGGATCCACTGCACCACAACAGGCTTAAAGAGGCTGTGTGGTGGCAAAAGGGAGAAGGTGGGCCACAATAAACAGGCCTGAAACTGTTCCTCCTTGTGCAAATCTCCTTTGACAAGGGGTAGGTGTTCCGCAGTCTGGGGCTTTTTTGAGAAAAGTGGGGGACGATAAAAGAATTGTAATTTGCAATTGCAACTGTAACTGTGCTATACCTAAATAAGAACCCAACATTTCATAAATAACAATAACCATAAGATATTTTACATCCTATTAATAAACTAACTCAAATCATAACAATAAACACTCAAACATGGGAACTTAATGGGGGAAGACTGTACACTGGAGGCTAAATGAGTAGGGTTGGGAACACTAGCAACCTCAACCCCAACAGCATGATCCGCCACATGGCATCACAGCACTCTAATAGGTGGGCCGAACCCCTGTGTCCACAATCAGTGTCTGTGGGTCACACCACTACCTCCTCTTCCTCCCCTGTGTTACATGCTGGCCAATCCTCTGTCCTAGACGCAGGCCTGGATGACTCCTGCCCTGCAGCTGGGCCTTCGCAAGCACCATCTGCTAGCACACCTCTTTCTGTGCCCAAGCACAGCGTACAGATGTCCTTACCCCAGGCCTTTGATTATAAGCACAAATAGCCAGCCACCCACCCACAGGCTATAGCACTAAATGCGCCCCTTTAAAAATGTATTACCATGGAAATGTTACCATTTAGGCCTCTGGACACTGAGGCTTTCCTCAGCCTCGTGGCGGGGGCCGTCCTTCTTTACTCAGTCCCCAGCCGCCACTATTGTTCACGGTGTCCCGTCCCCGTATTACACCAGCAATTGTGTGTGTCCCGTAACATCACCCGTACCCTGACCAACGCAGTTATTGGGAAGGTCCACTTAACGACGGACACATGAACAAGTGCTTTTAGCCAGGGACACTACACTTCGATGACGGCACACTGGGTGAACCTTGTGTAGGCCATTAGCGAGTCGGACCCTGGGATTGCAGGCCCTACTTCTATGAGGATTTCTGCCACCACCTACATTTGTGGCTGCAACCCCCCTTCTTCTCCTCCACCTCCTCCTCCGCTGCAAACTCTGAATTCTCATGGGGATGCGGCAACAGGCCTTGCTGAAATTCATTTGCTTGGGTGACAAAAAGCACACAGCCGCAAAGATATGGCAGGGTACAAGGGACCAGGTTGGCTGTATCTGATAATGGCCATAACTTGTTGGCATCTATGAAGCTCGTCAAGCTCATACATATGGCAATCATACAGCATATAAGTATCATGCACAACAAACATCCCAAACTTATACATTAATATAACTAAAAACCTAACAAACAAGAGTGGAGTTAAACCAATGTCATGAACTTTTTAAGAACTCATAAATAACCAAATAACCATAACATTTTTTACAACCATAATAACAATAATAATACCAACTACAATACAAACAAAAAGATGGGTGGGACACACCGCAGTTCCAACAGAGGCAGGACAACACTCTACAAGGCCTGCGACAGTTTCATGACACTCTGCCAGCACCGTCACCCTGATGCGCAGCCTAGTGTCACAAGGAGGGAAACATTTTGGAAAATGGTGAAGGAGTACATGGCAGACCATGTCAGCGTCCTCAGTGATCCTTCTGTGCCTTATAACTATTGGGTGTCCAAGCTGGACACGTGGCACAAACTTGCACTCTATGCCTTTGAGGGGCTGGCCTGTACACTGTATTCACTAAAACCTCATCCAAAACTTACACATTACTATAAAATACAAACATAACATACAGCAGTGGTGTTAAAACAATGGCATGGCCTGTTGACTAACTCCTAAATAACAAAATAAATAACAATAATAACATATCTTACAGATTAGTCATAAACTGTAACTCAAACCATAACCAACAAAACAGATAAGTACATGCGCCTGTCAGCTGAAAATGCTGACAGGTTGACTATTATAAAAATGAGTGGCCTGGATTCTGGATTCTGACTTCTCTACTCAACCAGATGAAAGCCGCTGAACATAAAGGCATTTTAGATGTGTTGTTTGTAATGTACTGAATACACTGTATTCACATACACCTCTGCCACCACTAAAAAGGTTATATGGTTCAATCTTATTTTTCTTGTCCTTGTCCTCCTCCTCCATCATATGAACATGCTTTTTAGGCTGCCCTGGCAAAATAATGTTTTATAGGGTCAGCGAAACTCTTGAACAGATGCCAGAGGTGACACTCAGAGCCCTCGCTGTGGGCACCCTTACCCTTGAAAAAGTCTGTGGTGCACCAATATGCCTTACACTTTTCCTACCAATCATTAGAGTCAGATACGCCATGAATGGCACAGGCAGCAAATTGACTGTAGGCAAGCTACTATAGCTAAAAAATAGGGAACATGGAAGATATACTACATTGGACTCTAGTATTCAGGGTAAATGATTGTGTGGGCACTTTGCAATAAATACGTGTGTTTGTGGTTGCAGTTTGGGCAATCAGTCTCTAAAAGGGTCGCCATCCCATCGCCTTCACTGTTTTAGAGGGTTAGCGCACCTGGAGGCCCTCTGCTACAGGGCCCAGGGCCAAAGCCTCTTCATTATTTTAACTCTGTTTAATTGAGCCCAGGGCCAAAGCCTCTTCGTGCACCATCAGCATCACACCCACTTTCCCCTCCCTTTGTGCGCGCCTTCTTCATATTAATGGTTTTGATTGTAGATGTGGCGCAGAGTGTTTTACTGTCCGCTAAAGACACAGTTTTCTGATGCAAGACAGTATTGGATTATTTTAACTCTGTTTAATTGAGCCCAGGGCCAAAGCCTCTTCGTGCACCATCAGCATCACACCCACTTTCCCCTCCCTTTGTGCGCGCCTTCTTCATATTAATGGTTTTGATTGTAGATGTGGCGCAGAGTGTTTTACTGTCCGCTAAAGACACAGTTTTCTGATGCAAGACAGTATTGGATACAAAATACAAAAACCCACAGATTGTGGACACTTCACAAGACCCAGATGAATGGAATTTGTAATATATACACTGTATTCAGATGTAGTTCAGTATTGGAAGCAAAATACAACAGATGCCGGACAGTATACTAGGCCCAAAAAAATTAAATTTGTAATATACACACTGTATTCAGATATAGTTCCATATTGGATAGAAATTTGTCCCAAATAAAATGTATTCTCTGCTGGAATACTGTATATATGGTTGCGGCCTAAACGCACACACATGTGCTCAAAACTAGTTAACTATGGCCAAAACATAAATCACTCTCTGCTGGAGTAATTAATATAACTGCTGCGGATTGAATGCACACACAGATGTGGCAAAAATTAGGTTAATTTCCCCAGAAAAAATAATTTCTCTGATGGTGCTGTGTATACCTCACTAGCAGGCACACTTTGCCCCTCATTGCCCTATTAGAAATAGACTATTCGTAATAGGGCAATGAGACAGAGACTGAACCCTCTATATATATTTTTATAGATGGATAGATATATATAGAGAGAAAGAGAGAGATCTCTCTAAATATATATTTATCAAACTGGTGTAAAGTAGAACTGGCTTAGTTGCCCATAGCAACCGATCAGATTCCACCTTTAATTTTGGAGAGCTTCTTTTGGAAAATGAAAGGAGGATTCTGATTGGTTACCATGGGCAACTAAACCAGGTCTACTTTACACCAGTTTTTTTAACTGTTTCCTGCTCTGCTATGTCGATGTGTAGCACAGTGATCACCTTTTGGTGTCAGCTATATTGCTGAAACTGTCAGGTGTAAATCAGCTTCAGTTCTGCCATTTTAACCCTTTAGGGGGGCCCAATTCTGAGTTTCGCTATGGGGCCCCATGATTACTATGTACGCCTCTGTCTTTCAATAAGGTTTTTGGAGTAAAATCAGCAAGTTTACAGCAAAATGCTATCTGTCCCTGCCTACTGTCTGCTCTCCCTGACACTGAATGATCCGAGCGCCGGACCTCAGCTCCTATATCAACTTGTATCACGTGTTCCGGGCCAGCCAATCAGTGAAAGGCTTACAGCTAACATGGCTATGGCCTTACACTGAAGGGAATTACTTACCTGGAATTTGATTGGCTGCTTAGGAGGCACCAAACATGCGGGGAGGAGACTCGAGCAATGCGACGAACACATGTGGTGCTCGGCCGATTCAAGCCGAGCGGCGAGCATAGTGATGCTCGAGCTAAACCAATTTTCGGCCGAGCATGCTCACTCATCACTACTGATGAGCAGATTTCTTCACTCGCCTAGTGAAGAAGCTACTCACCAGCAGCAGCAGCAGCTAGACCTGGAGCAGAACCTGAACCATCAGGTGGTGGCATTGAAGATCCGCTGGACTACTGGGCAGCCAAACTGGATTTATGGCCGTAACTGGCAGAGTTTGCCCTGGATAAGCTGTCCTGCCTGGCCAGTAGTGTGGCATCAGAGCAGGTGTATAGTGCGGAGGGGGCCATAGTTACCCCAAGAAGAAATCGCCTGTCCACCCAAAATGTGGAGAGACTGACCTTTATCAAAATGAATTAAGCATGGATCAGCCAGGATTTCCACCCACCAATGCCTGATGCATCAGACTAGATTCATGGTGCCACCAACACTTTAACAAAAGAAACCGTTTTCCTCTGGCTACCTGCCTCAGCTACTATTCTGATGCTGCCACCTGCCTGATACCACACATCTGACGCCAATTACTCCTTCTTTAACCCACCATCTTCAGCTGGTACTGGAATTGCCACCCACCTCCACACTAACATCGACTTGTAAGGCTAAGTTCATACTTGAGTTTTTTGGTCAGATTTGACCCCGTGACTGCCCAAATAAGTGAAGTGTGCAGTGATTCTAACAGCCGCCTGTCATCTGCATGTCATACTGACTGACAGTATTATTTCACTACCACAGCAGACTCCCTATACTTGTAACTGACTTTTCTATCTGCAAGGTACTGTGCCACCCGATATGAGTGGTGGACACTGGCAGTGAGCACAGTACAGTCTGTGGGCCTGACACACACTGGCAGGCAACTGCAATTATATTAAAGGGTAAAAATTAAATGACTTTTTTATCTGCAAGGTACTGTGCCACCCTATTTGAGTAGTGGGCAGTGGGCACAGTACAGTCTGTGGGCCTGACACACACTGGCAGGCAACTGCAATTATATTGAAGTGTAAAAATTAAATGACTTTTTTATCTGCAAGGTAATGTGCCACCCTATATGAGTAGTGTGCACACAGTACAGTCTGTGGGCCTGCGGCCTCTCACACACGGGCAGGCAACTGCAAGATATATATATATATATATATATATATATATATAAAATAAATAAAAGCAGACTAATGTACCAGCCCTAAAAAGGGCTTTTTGGGGTACCGTCAGGACGCTGTCCTTACAGCAGATGGCCCCTTTTACACGAGCGAGTTTTTCACTGATGGTTGCTAGGATGTGTTGTTTGTAAACCTTCCGTTTTTTATCACGCGCGTAAAAAACGCATCAAAACGCATTGCACCCACGCAGAAAAAACTGAACAACTGAACGCAATCGCAGACAAAACTGAATGGCTTTGCCTGTGAATTCGCACAGTTTTCACTGAACGCATCCGCAACGCATCCGCAACGCATCCGGACCTAAGGCCCCATTCACACATCCGCAATTTTGCGGAATCGATGCGGACCCATTCATTGTGAATGGGGCCAGACGTGATGCGGAGAGCACACTATGTGCTCTCGACTTCCGCATTTGTGGAGCCGCGGCCACGAACTTCGGGGTTTCAGCCTCTAAAGATCCGGCCGCGGCTCCGCAAAAGATAGAACATGTCCTATCCTTGTCTGCAGCCTGCGGACAAGAATAGGCATCTCTATGGGGAGTGCCGACATGGCGTGTTGCGCATCCGCAATTTGCGGATGCGCAACACACTATGGACGTGTGAATGGGGCCTTATCCGGACACGCTCGTGGGAAAGAGGCCGATGAGTCTTTGAGGACTCGAGTGGACACAGAACACTGGCCTAGCTACCGCTTTCCCTATTAATTCAGCAGCAGCAGCACTCTCCCTGCTCTAACTAAAACTGCAGCTTCAGAATGAATCTAAGATAGATGCTGTCCTTGCTTTTTGATAGGAGGTGGGAGGGTCTGGGAGGGAGGGAGGGTATGTTGATTGTCTGGAATGTGTCTGCTGACTGTGAAGTACAGGGTCAAAGTTTGCTCAATGATGACGCATAGGGGGCAAATCGAACATCGCATATGTTTGGCCACCGGGGACATCTCTAATGTGCAGCCGCCATTTTAGCAAAAACTGATTTGTTATGACGAAGCGTGGAGAAATTCAGATTCATTGTGAATTGAAGTTTTCCTAAACATCGGACTGAATTCTGCTTCGCTCAACACTAGCTGCAATAACTTGTCAAGTGCTGGAGACCCACTTATTCCCACAAAGTGTTAGTTTATGTAGGAGTGCTCTGTTTTATAAACAGAGGAGATATATTCATAGACAATACCAAGAAAGGGAGAGGGGTGTATAAGTAGCATCCATATGACACATCACACATATTTGCATCCATTAAGTTGTAAAAGTTTTAAACTGGTTTTACAGGAGAATACTTAAAAAAAAATCTGAAAAGTTTAAAAATAAAAAATAATCTTTACTCACCTTGCCAATCCTCTTCCACTGCCACCCCAGTGCTGCTCAGGTAATCTATGCTGTTCTCCATTCTTGGTCCTGGACACAGGAAATCACTTGAACTCTCAACTAATAATTGGACGAGGTGGATCACTGCTGCAGTCATTGATTGACTGAGCATACATAAATCCAGGTGGATTGGGTCCACAATTTGTGTCTTTTGATGTATATTACGTGTAGGTTAAAATTTCTAAACCCATAGGTAGAACAGTTTATCATCCTCCTTCCTAGGTCAGCTCATAGGGGTGACACTTCAATACATAGGCATTGGCACACTTTTTTTTTTACCTGAAGTTATGAAGTATATAAGGATAAAGGACAAAGGTATGGGGACACATTTACAGCTGATGTAGGAATAAGGAAATGTAGGAATAAATAAATAAAACATATTAAGTTTCCCTGTACTCTCCCTGTACTCTCCCTATCCAATATTCTTCTATTAATCATTTTCAGCAACACTGTCTCTAGTGCATGATGGCTATGAACTTAGTGATTCACAACCCGATTGCCACAAGCACCTAGCCATGCAGTCTACCTTTACAAACATTTTTAAAGAATGGGTCCTTCTAGAGAGCTCACTAAATTCAAATATGGTACTGTAATAGGATGCCACTGTTGCAACAAATCATTTCATGTAATTTCTTCCCTACTAGATATTCCAAAATCAATTGTGAGTGGCATTATTTTAAAGTGGAGGTGTTTAGGAAGCACACAATTTGCAGACCCTGTATAGTTACAAAGCAGGGTCATCGAGCACTGAGACAATTAGGACATAAAAGTTACCACCACAATGCTGACTCAATAACTGCAGAGTTATTTGAATTTAACACTAGCACAAAAACTGTGCTTCAGGAACTTCATGGCATGGGTTTCCATAGCAGAGCAGCTACATGCAAGCTGCTCCATCACCAAGCACATGCCAAGTGTCAGGTGGAGAGGTGTAAAGCATCCCACCATTGGTCTCTGAAGCAGTGAAAATGTGTTCTGTGGAGTGACAAATCACGCTTTTCTATGTGGAAGTCTGATGGATGAGTCTGGATTTGATGAATGCCAGGAGAACGTTACCTACCTTACAACTTTGTGCCAACTGTAAAGTTTGGTGGAGGATAGATACTGCAATGGGTTGTTTTTCAGTGGTTGGCCTAGAGCCCTTATTCCAGTGAAGAGGATTTTTAATGCTTCAGCATAATAAGACATTTTGAACAATGTGGGGAAGGCCCTTTCTGTTCCAGCATGACTGTGCCCCAGTGAACAAAGCAAGGTCCAAAAGGGTCCATTCACACATCCGCAAATGTTTTGTGGTCCACAAATTGCGGATCCGCAAGACACGAATACTGACCATGTGCGTTCTGCATTTTGTGGACCGCACATGGCTGGCACTATGATAGAAATGCCTTTTCTTGTCCTTGGCTGCAGACAAGAATAGGACATGTTCTATTTTTTTGCGACGCCGTGGAACGGAAGTGCGGATGCGGACAACACCGTTTGCTGTTCGCATCTTTTGTGACCCCATTAAAAAAGCAATGGGTCCGCACCATTAGGCGGACCCAATGGGTCCGACCCATTAGGCGGACATGTGAATGGACCCTAAAGGCATGGTTGGGTGAGTTTGGTGAGGAAGAAATTGACTGGCCCACACAGAGCCCTGACCCCAACCCTTTTGGGATTAACTTGAAAAGAGATAGCAACTCAAACCCTCTCATCCAACATCAGTGTCTGATCTCATAAATGCTTTTCTGGATAAACGGGAAAAACTTCCTATAGATAAATTCCAAAATCGTGTAGAAAGCCTTCCCAGAAGTGTGTAATCAGTTTTTGCTGCAAAGGGGGGGCACAAACTCCATATTGATGCCTATGGATTTAGAATAGAATACATATACTGTATAAATACGTACAGCAAGACACACACATGGGCAGAAACTAATGTTATAGATCAGAATTATGCAGATGGCATTGTGCTGTTGTTAGTCCACAAAATAATAACATGGTGCATCAATTACTAGCAACTTATTATATAAAAGTCATATTAAACAATTGGCAATCAGAATAAATGACTTGTTGGCCGGTGAGCTTTGCATTCAGGAACAATATTATTAACTGTGTTCATGTGGTTTTATTTTGGAAGAAATAAATAATGCTAAAGAAAATTGTGGATGAAAGAATGACAAAATGTAAGTCTTGGCTGAATATCATCCAGCTTATTACCAAGTCAAGAACATTATGACTTATGAAGAATGTCAGTAACTAGAATAAATCTAGTAAAATACGGGATCTTGCTGACCTCCACTCATTTCACATGAAAGCAAATAAGACTTTGTGTTCTGTTCTGCTGTGCATGGCTTTGCTAGCTCTGTGTCACACAATACAATCACACAGCGATACTGCATTCTGAGGAAAGAACACACATTACATATTCCTTTTTCCGAGAACAGAACCTTTGTAAACAAGGTTTAACACATTTCAATTAGATGTATTTATTAATATAAATTACATAATAAAGTAATTTCCATCATACTGAGTGTTAATAGAATTTATATAATGTATTTTTTCTATGGAGAAAAAAGAAAAATAAGATTATTTTGCTTGGCCAAACATTTTGCCAAGTGTTGAGATGATCAAAGATTAACAAGTAGGATCGTCAGTAGTGTTGAGCACGCATGCTCGGCCAAACACCTGTGTGCTCGAGCCCGATGTTCGAGTCTCCTCCCCTACTAGATATCTCAGGTAGTCAACTGTCCGTTCAAGCAGCAAAGCATGAGTTGAAAGCATTCTTTGTATCTGAATAACATTCTGAAGAAAAGGTACATCTCAGCCTTTTTACATAATATCTATTTTTATGAACCATGCTGGTATAACCTAGCTATCTCCTGTATATAATTCTATATTTACGGCTGGTATAAGTTAGACATCTTCTTGTATATAGTGATATGAACCATGTTGGTATAACTTGGGTAGCTCCTGTACATAATTATATATGTTCAGCTGGTATAAGTTAGACATCTTCTTGTATATAGTGACATGGACCATGCTGGTATAACCTGGGTATCTCTTGTACATAATTATATATGTACAGCTGGCATAAGTTATATATCTCCATGTATACGATCTGGGAGTCCAAGATGCATCGAGACATCGCCCCCATGCTGTTCCCGAACCATTTTGGTGGTGTTTCAATCAATTTCTGTCCTTTTCCTGTGAACCAGACACCCTCCCCTCTTCAGAGCAGGGGGTGCCTGGTTTAATGCTCTGGTTCTCCCCTATGGAAAAGTACTTTTAGTCTAATATTCACATTGTGGGTTAAGGCTACCTTTAAATAATTTCAATAAGAACTGAAATCTATTATACAAATGCATGTGAAAGAATCCTACCGTGTTATCAAACTTAAGAAACTGCTTGATCATCATATGCAGTCTGATTTGTAAAAATAAAATCTACCTAATTGCTTTATTCACTTCCTGTATTGTAACAAAAGCATTTGTTTACTTGAAATGTTACTTTCCATTTTTTGCATGTAATGCCCACACATTCAAGTATCAGCCCTCGGTGATTATTATGAAAAGAAAGTACATCATATATCACTGTTTATTCCCACACATCACCCATCTACACTTCTCTTCGAACTCCAAGTCCTGTATTCGCTTCTGTACACCACTGAGGTTATATCTGTTGAGCTATATATTAAGTCAATCAGCAGCTTACAATTTCTAAATACCTTGCTTTTTAAAGGATTCTTCTATAAGAGAATTCCATCTCTCAATTCCATGCAGATACAAATGTTTAATAAACAGTTACAAGATAGTGGTAGGACAGATGTATCCTGGTTATCCATTGGGTGAGAATGATTTCTTATGGCCCCTTTACACTGCTCGATGAAGCAGACAATTGTCAGGAAGGACGTTTTAGTCTTTTCCTCCACAGTCTTGGGAGGAAGGATCACTAATGCCAAGTTCACCCCATACAGAATCATTGCTTTCCGGGAGCAGAGTGCTGTTTAGACTTCAAGATCTGCTGGTAGCAAACAATGATTTAGGTGACTGCCCCAATGATCAATTACGGGTTGTCAGGTGCACCTTTAAACGGGTTGATTCTTGCTAACGAGCATTCGTACAAGTGCTCTTAGTGATAATCTGCCCAAATATCAGGCAGTGCAAAGGGACCTTTACGGTCATTAGGATAATAAGCATAAGCCTGAAGTTCTTTGTTTTGTTAGCCTTCAACCTTCTCAATAAAATGCACACAGACAAGGGTCTACTTTACCTCAAGGCCAAATAAATTTACAGTAAGTTTCTACAGACCCCTTTACATGAGCCATGAGTTATAGGGAAAGAACTGTTTATTCTCAACAATTGCCTCCTCGTCAGAGGAGGTGAGAGCTGGATTTACACAATCATCTTCTCTGTATGGGGACAAGCATCGTTTGGCACTATGCCACTGCATTATTTCTGGGCAGCAGATTTCTGTTTACAGAAATTATTTTGCTGTCTCTTTTAATGATGCTTTCACTCGATGAATGAGAATCAGCTTGTGTAAATGGACCTTTAGCTTTTCTCCAAATAGGCTTAATTATCTGATATTCCCATAAACACTTTGGACAATTTTGGCTATAATTGGGGATATACACTCAACTAAAGAATTATTAAGAACACCATACTAATACGGTGTTGGACCCTCTTTTGCCTTCAGAACTGCCTTAATTCTACGTGGCATTGATTCCACAAGGTGCTGATAGCATTCTTTAGATGCACATCCAGGGCACGAAACTCCTGTTCCACCACATCCCAAAGATGCTCTATTGGGTTGAGATCTGGTGACTGTGGGGGCGATTTTAGTACAGTGAACGCATTGTCATGTTCAAGAAACCAATTTGAAATTATTCGAGCTTTGTGACATGGTGCATTATCCTGCTGGTAGTAGCCATCAGAGGATGGGTACATGGTGGTCATGAAGCGATGGACATGGTCAGAAACAATGCTCAGGTAGCCCGTGGCATTAAAACGATGGCCAATTGGCACTAAGGGGCCTAAAGTGTGCCCAGAAAACATCCCCCACACCATTTCACCACCAGCCTGAACAGTGGTAACAAAGCATGATGGATACATGTTCTCATTCTGTTTACGCTAAATTCGGACTCTACCATTTGAATGTCTCAACAGAAATCTAGACTCATCAGACCAGGCAACATTTTTCCAGTCTTCAACAGTCCAATTTTGGTGAGCTTGTTCAAATTGTAGCCTCTTTTTCCTATTTGTAGTGGAGATGAGTGGTACCCGGTGGGGTCTTCTGCTGTTGTAGCCCATCCGCCTCAAGGTTGTGCGTGTTGTGGCTTCACAAATGCTTTGCTGCATACCTTGGTTGTAACAAGTGATTATTTCAGTCAACGTTACTCTTCTATCAGCTTGAATCAGTCGGCCCAGTCTCCTCTGACCTCTAGCATCAACAAGGCATTTTCGCCCACAGGACTGCCGCATACTGGATGTTTTTACCTTTTCACACCATTCTTTGTAAACCCTAGAAATGGTTGTGCGTGAAAATCCCAGTAACTGAGCAGATTGTGAAATAATCAGACCGGCCCATCTGGCACCAACAACCATGCCACGCTCAGAATTGCTTAAATCACCTTTCTTTCCCATTCTGACATTCAGTTTGGAGTTCAGGAGATTGTCTTGACCAGGACCACACCCCTAAATGCATTGAAGCAACTGCCATGTGATTGGTTGACTAGATAATTGCATTAATGAGAAATAGAACAGGTGTTCCTAATAATTCGTTAGGTGAGTGCATTTGTGTGGTGCTAAATTGAAGGCTAAAATTATGTTCTGTATTATCCTTCACTGTAATCCTATACAGTTTTCCAATGTAAATATCTTTCTGTAATGTTATTATATAATTTATATCCTTTTAAAAATTAGACATTGTCCCTTGATTAAGTCCAATATCCAATCTTGGTCCACCTCATAGTGTTGATGAAGCATTTGAAGTGGAATTTGGTCCAAGGTTTAGGAAAACTTCAATTTGCAACAAAGCAGAAATTCCTCACGCTTCATGGTAACGAATCAGGTTTTCCTAAAATGGCTGCATGTGTTACTAAGTAAAAGTAAGAAGAATGTTAGATCACCAATAATGCTGTGCAGCCAGCCAATCCGCACATAGTCACCCCCTGTGATGTCACAGATCTATAAAAGCCTGTGCTATCAAGGTGACTAGGCAAAGATGACTGCTGTAATGGACAGGACCGCATTCTGTCTGAGGGCTGAGGGAGGTTGTACCTCCCGCCTGCAGCCCAGGTCGTTGAGATTGGCTGGTAAGTACTGAACGGGCAGTCACTACTCCCCCACTGTAAAGGCCAGTGAGGGTTCGGCTGCAGTTAGGCTCAGAAGGGGGTGACTGATGCTAAACAGGACAGCATCAATCACCCCAGAGGTTACACAAGGGGAACCAGTGTTTAGCGTCCCTTGTAGGTGCTGTGATTGGCTGGTATGCTTGCTGTATTAGCTATTCACAGCACAAAAGGGGCATAAAAAAGAACAAAGCACATTCTATTTTGGAACTGCATGCAGAGAAGACTTAAATATATATATATATATATATATATATATATATATATATATATATATACAACTTTCAGGCATTGTTAAAGATTTTTGCACAAACAGTACCATCGATTACTGATCATATCTTTGCTCAGTTTTCCATTTTTTTGTTTGTGTATGTGAAAAAAAATTGCAGTTAGTGGTAGATAATTTTACACAGTATATATAAATCTCTCTATATAAGTAAATTTCAGGTAGTTTTAGTTTGTATTTTTGCACAAACACATGCAACATCTGCTTATTTGTGTTCTGTAACCGCTGAGCAACGATCAGTGATTAACATTTTACTAGAGTAGTGTAGCCGGATGCAGAGCTAAGCAGAAGCAGCATAGCTGAGCTCCAGCAGCCATATCTGAGTGCAGCATTATAAAGCGCCCCATAGGCACCAAAACTGCGCTGGATCAGACCCCTCTCTGGTTCCCCCACAAAACTTACCTCTTTCTTCACAGCAGTACCGATCCAAGATGGCCCCCGGCACATGCAGGAGGCAGCACAGACACCAATGAGCTCCAGCAACAAGCTCACCACGAGGTAGCAGGTCCATGTTTTCCCCTGCAAGTAAAACTAGTTATGTGAGTGGGGGGTCTGCCCAAAGCTCTCCAGCAGGGGCAAAATCTGACCTTAAAGGGAGTCTTTCACCCCAAATGTGCACTATCTCACACTAACACCATTGCATCGATAACAGTCCCCACATTAAAATCCTTCTTACCATAAGGTTGTCAGTTGCATAGTTCATCTAAAAAACACTTTTATTGTATATGTAAATCAGGGTCTGAAGGTGCCCAGGGGCGGCGTTCCAACGGCTGGTGCCCAGGCCCCAGGCTGATTTCCATGTGCAACTACTCCCCTTTCACCCATTTGGCCCGCACTTTCTCTGGCTGATTACCTCCTCCTCTTCTAAAATGCAGCGCCTGTGCCGATGACAGCCCTCTGATGCAGCGTCGGCTGGAGCGTGACGTACGGGCCAGCGCATGCGCACTGTACTACCCTTTAACATGAGCCCTAATACAAGCTCTGAACATGATAGGATCACCACTGTCTGCTATACAAGATTTAATGGCAGACACTCAGATATTTAGTCAGCCTTAAATACAATAAGGGCAGACATCACGGCCATTGGGGATCGCACTGCGCACCTTGAGGAAAAGATGGAGGAATTTAATGAAGCACGCAACTCCCTAGTGGATTCCTATTATGAGACACAGGATGAGGTTTCTGCCATAAAACTGAAATTAGCAAACCTTGAGGAGAGGTCTAAAAGGAATAATATCAGATTCAGAAATATCCCTGAATACATCAAAGAGGACTCTCTCCAGGATTATCTGATAGATCTTCTTATATCAATCCTGCCGGACACCCGAGGGAGGGATTTACTTATAGATAGGCCACATAGAGTCCCTAAACCCAAATATATGCCGGCCAGCACACCAAGGGATGTACTAGCTCACCTTCACTTCTTCCATTTTAAAAACAAAAAAAAAGACATTCCTGAGCATTTTTAAAAAAGGCTCTTTCTATGCTGATCTCTCTCCAGCAACTATAGCCAGGAGGAGGGAGTTTGCTAATTATACCACAATCCTGAGAGAGAATCGAATCCCATATCGCTGGGGTTTCCCAGTGAAACTTATTGTCAGTAGAAATGGTACTAACTTTATTTTACTTTCTCCATCTCAAGCTGCAAACCTTCTGGAGAGGTGGTCCTTACTCCAGCCACAAGAGTCAGTGGAAGTGGGCCTGACACACACTGGCAGGCAACTAACCTTAGATTAAAGGGTAAAAATTGAATGCCTTTGTTTGATGCAAAGTCCTGTGCCATACGGTATGAGTGGTGGGCACTGTCAGTGGGCACACTACAGTCTGTGGGCCTGCAGCTCCTCACACACGGGCAGGCCAGGCAACTGCAATATATATATGGAGAAAAATAAATAAAAGCAGACTAATGTAGCAGCCCTAAAAAGGGCTTTTTGGGGTGCTGTGATGCTGTCCTTACAGCAGATGAGTCTGTGGACACAGAACAATGGCCTAGCTAACGCTTTCCCTATGAATTCAAAATAATCAGCGCAGCAGCAGCTGCAGTCTCCCTGCTCTCAATAACATGCAGCTTCAGACTGAATCTAAAATGGCTGCCTTTTTTTTATAAGAGGTGGTAAGGTGTGGGAGGGAGGGTTCTGATTGGCTGGAATGTGTCTGCTGACTGTGAGGTACAGGGTCAAAGTTTGCTCAATGATGATGTATAGGGGGCGGACCGAACATCCCATATGTTCGCCTGCCGCGACGAACGCGAACAAGCTATGTTCGCCGGCGAATAGTTCAGGACATCTCTAATACCAATATATAAATGAAATATTCACGTTTTATGGCCTAAAAATGTATGTATAAATTGGCCAATCAATTTAAGTTCTAAGCCCGTGTAGGTGGGATTCTCTTTTCTCTATTATTTGGTTCACTTTATGTATTTGTCATTACTGCATCATAATTGTTTTGCATGTTTGCACTTGTTAATGTCTAACTTCCTGGTACTATTAAGATGAACAGAAATAAACTACATCTCTAAATATTTTTCACAGAAACATGTATTTCACATTAGTGGTTTCCATTTATCGCATAGAATAGGGAATAGCATATTTCAACAGTACTTTCAGAAGCTTGGCAAGAGGGCAAAATAGAAGCTAGGTTTCATATTGATAGATCTTGAAAGAATTTAAAAAAAAAACAATTTGATATTGTATTGCTGAGATGTACCTGAGAGAAAACATTTGGAAATCTTCCCCAGGAGAACATTTAATAATATATAATATTTCCCATGAACTGAGTGTAAAATTTTTAATAGCAATGACTTAGATTTCCTAGACATTTTATGCTGCACAGTCCTGAAATTTAAAAAGGTTTGGGTTTTATGTAACTAAAACCTATCCACTAAATAATTAAGTTATTCATCACTGTATTTCAGTTCCTTTAATTTTTAGAGGTTTTTTTTGCCATCTTTTTTATTGCTCTCATGTCTCTAAAATGCTGAAGCAGCTTTGTATAGTCAATAAATGAACGCAATATTTTCTCTCATATCCATAGGGCCCCATTTATCTGACTAAACTGTATAGAAAAGTGTAGTATGTTGTACTTTCCTATAAGGAGGCATTCCACAAAACATTCTCTGGAGTATAATTCAGACAGAAGGTTCAAATGGAATGTAAAATGAGCCTTACATCCAGATCATGGTGCACAGTTCATTGCAATACTCTACAACAAGCCACTCACCTGCTTGACTTGAACGTGATCCGCAAAAGTGGCTCTCTACCTTTTTATTACTGATGATCTATTCTTTGGATAGGTCATCAGCATCTGATCGGTGGGGTTCTGACACCCGTAACCCCCACGATCAGTTGTTTGAGAAGGCAGTGGTGCTCACAGTAGCACCACAGACATTTCCATTCTTCCTGCATGCCAGTGACATAAAGATTATGTCACGTGGCCCAGGCACAACTCAGCACCATTGAAGTGAATAAGACTGAGCTGTGCCGAGGCCACATAACATACGATAGTTCTGATGTTAATGGATTGCAGGAAGATGTTAGAAGGCTGCGGTACTACTGTGAGCGCTGATGCCTTCTCAAATAGTTCATCGACAGGACCCTTGCCGATAAGATGCTGATGTCCTATCCAAAGGATAGATCATCAGTAAGAAAAAGGTAAAGAAATCCTTTAACTCTGGTTGTAAACTACAGGGCAGAATTATAAAACTGTCAAAAAAGCAATCAAATGACAGTACATTTTTTTCTATTCTGTTTTTGAAAAATGAAATCTGTGATGTTATTGGTTGCTCTTAGACATAGTAACATAGGTCCAGATTTATCATAACACTTACATCTTACTCCACTTTTACATATGCCCAAAGTCACTTTTGGCTAGTCAGATTTATTAATGGTCCTTTAATACTGTGATAAATAAGGCTTGACGGTAGCAGTTTATCCTTCAGTAAGCAGCTTTACAAACGTCGCACGTCTTTACAAAAAAGTCGTATGTTCTATTAAAAAGTCGCATAAGATAAGCATGGTCCACCTGGAGTGAAATTGTGCATTGTTTTGCGACTTTTTTGCGACTTTTTAAATGGTTGCAATAGTAAATATGTCTAGAGATTAATTTACATAAGACAACATGGCCACTTTCAAAACTGGAGAGCTTAGTGCAGAGCTTGAAAAAGTCGCAAAAAAATGCGCAATTTTACCGATTGCACATTTTTTTGCGACTTTTTCACTCCATTAAAGTGACTTTAGCTAATGATAAATCTGGCCTATAGTTTGTTAGGCTGAAAAAATACATCCGTCCACCCAGTTCAGCCTTTTATCCTGCAAGTTGATCCAGAGGAAGGCAAAAAAAAACTGCGACATAGAAGCCAATTTTTCTTCCTCCAGACTCCAATGAGGCAATCAAAATAACTCCCTGGATCAACAACCCATCTCTAGTAACTATTACCTGTAATATTCTTACCCTCCAGAAATACATCCAGGCCCCTCTTGAACTCTTTAAGTGAACTCACCATCACTCACATAGTCTCACTGCTCTTACCGTAAAGAATCCTCTTCTATGTTTGTGTACAAACCTTATTTCCTCCAGACACAGAGGATGTCCCCTCGTCGCAGTCACAGTCCTGGGGATAAATAAATGATGGGAAAAATCTCTGTACTGACCCCTGATATATTTATACATGGTTATTATATCACCCCTTAGTCGTCTTTTTTCTAAAGTGAATAACCCCAATTTTGATAATCTTTCTGGGTACTGAAGTCCATCCATTCCAATTACTACTTTAGTTGCCCTTCTCTGAACCCTCTCCAGCTCTGCTATGTCTGCCTTGTTCACAGGAGTCCAGAACTGTACACGGGATTTGTAAAGTGGCACTGCTATGTTCTCATCACCGGCATCTATACCCCTTCTTATGCAACCCATAATTTTATTGACCTTGGCGGCAGCTGCCTGACACTGGTTTCTACAACTTAGTTTGCTGTCCACTAAAATTCCAAAGTCCTTTTCCATGTCCATGTATTATTCCTTCCCATTACCCAGTACTTTTCTGTTTAGTATTTATGGGGGACTTGCATTATTCCTTCTCATTAGGCTGCATGCACACAAACGTATTTGTTTTGTGGTCCGCAAATTGCAGATCCACAAAAAAAAATTGATGACATTCGCATGGCATCTTTTTTTTTTGCGGATCCGTTCTTTTCTGGATCCATTGTAATAATGCCTATCCTTGTCCGCAAAACGGACAAGAATAGGACATACTCAATTTTTTATTTTTTTTTGCGGGACTACGTAACGGACATGCAGATGCAGATATTACATGGTGTGCTGTCACCATTGAAATGAATGGGTCCGCATCCTATCAGCAAAAATTAACGGAACGGACACGGAAACAAAATACGTTCATGTGCATGTAGCCTTACCCAGTGTTTTACCTTCTAGTATGTACTGGTGACATATATTTTTCCCATGTGCATAACCTTACATTTGTCAGTGTTAAACCTCATCTGCCACTTATCTGCCCATGCCTCCAATCTATGCATATCCATCTGTAGCAGTATACTGTCCTCTTCTGTGTTAATTACCTTACACCGTTTAGTATCATCAGTTCTCATAATTATTAGTGTTGGGCGAGCATGCTCGACCGAACACCACATGTGCTTGAGTGCGATGCTCGAGTTTCCTCCCCGCACTTTTGTTGGCTACTACGCAGCCAATAAACGTGCGGGTAAGTACTGCCACTAACTGTAATGCCGTAGCCATGTTGGTTACTGGCATTACAGTGATTGGCTGGCCGGGACGCGTCAAAGGGTGCTATATAGCACCCGATGACATGTGTTCGGCTCAGTCTTAGTCAGGAAGAGCTGTGCTGAAGAAGGAATAGATGCAGGGAGTAAAATAGTAATACTTTAGGAAAAAAACTTGTTAGAGACCCAAAAGTCCTTTTAAGGACTATTGTTGTATCTGGCAGCAAAATAATTACTAGCGATACCTGCGCTAAATTTCGTGGAATTGTTAGAGAGACCCAAAAATCCTTTTAAGGACTATAGTTTTATCTGGCTTCAATATATACTATTAGCACAACCTGCGCTAAATTGTGTGCAATTGTTAGTGCCGCTTCCGATAGTGACACAACCTCTACTACATCTTTTATTTTACATTTGCACAGCCTAAATATCTGTGACATTACCAGCGCCATATCTCCTGCATAACATTTGTGCATCCTAAATATCAATGACATTTATTGAGTGTAATTTTTTATTAGCCGATGTTGACAGCGACATTACTTGCGCTATACCTCCTATATAACGTTTGCGCATCCTAAAACTATCTGTGACATTCAGTGTACTTTTTTCATAGACGCTGCAGACAGCAACATTATCTGTGCTATATCTCCTGCTTAACTTGTGCGCATCCTAAAAATATTTGTTACATTCTGTGTACTTTATTTGCACATACACTTAAAAAAACTTGCAAGCATATATACCATTTAATATGCGCAAGGCAAGCAGTAAGGGACGGAGAAGTGGCCGTGCTGCTGGTGGTGCACGCAGGGGCGTGGTGAAACTGTGCCTGCTGCTATAACACAAGAAACACATTCATCCATAATACCTAGCTTCATGTCCCAGTTTTCAGGGCGGCGCAGGACACCACTCTCGAAGTCAGACCAGTGCGACCAGGTGGTCGGTTGGATAGCAGCAGAGAAATCTTGCAGTTGGTTAATCATCACCCTGTCTTCCACAAAGTCCAGTCTCAGTAGCCAAGAGTCTGGTCAACAGAATTATCACCTTGATACTTCTTCCACCCACCATAGAGGGTCTTGGCAAACAAGTGATCCCACACACAGATATTTCGAGGAGCTTTTTTCATCGCCATTCCTTAATTTGGGCCTCTTGACAAGTCCGCTTGAAGAGGGACATGAGGAGATCTTGTGCCCTGATTCCAAAACTCTTGAGCATCCATAGGCAGAAGAAGATGATTATGGTGGAGAACGGCAATTAATGTTGCACGAGGTGGATGATGATGATGATGAGACACAGTTGGCAATAAGTCAACCGCAATTAGTGTTTCAAGAGGTTCATGATGAGGATGATACACAGTAATGTTTTTGAGGGTCACCAGCAGGCCCTCGCCCATAATGTTTTAAAGGGTCACCAGCAGGCCCTCACCCCTAATGTTTTAGATGGTTAGCTTGGCAGCAGGCCCTCACCCCTAATGTTTTAGATGGTTAGCTCGGCAGCAGGCCCTCACCCCTAATGTTTTAGATGGTTAGCTCGGCAGCAGGCCCTTACCCCTAATGTTTTAGATGGTTAGCTCGGCAGCAGACCCTCAAACCTAATTTTTTAGAGGGTCAGTTTAGCAGCAGATCCTCACCCTTAATTTTTGAGATAGTCAGCTCTGCAGCAGGCCCTCACCCATAATGTTTTAGATTGTTAGCTCGGCAGCAGGCCCTCGCCCCTATTGTTTTAGATGGTCAGCACAGTAGCAGGCCCTCACCCCTAATGTTTTAGATGTTCAGATCAGCAAAAGACACATGCCCATAATGTTTTAGATGGTCAGCTTGGCAGCAGGCCTTCGCCCATAATGTTTTAAATGGTCAGATTAGCAGCAGACCCTCACCCCTAATGTTTTAGATGGTCAGATCAGCAGCAGGCCATCAATCATAATTTCAAGGGTGTGTATGATGCCCTCCTTTACATGTTATAAAGGGTGTATTGTAGTGCTAGTTCTTTGTAATTTTTGGCAGCCTTTTCACTTAGTGAGACACATTTGCCAATAAGTCAACCGCAATTAGTGTTTCAAGAGGTTCATGATGAGGATCAGACACAGTAATGTTTTGGGGGTCACCAGCAGGCCCTCGTCCATAATGTTTTAGAGGGTCACCAGCAGGCCCTTGTTCTTAATGTTTTAGAGGGTCACCAGCAGGCCCTTGCTCCTAATGATTTTGAGGGTTACCAGCAGGCCCTCGCCAATAATGTTTTAGAGGATCACCAGCAGGCCCTCAACAATAATGTTTTTGAGGGTCATCTCAGCAGCAGGCACTCACCCCTAATGTTTTAGATGGTCAGCTCGGCAGCAAGCCCTCACCCCTAATGTTTTAGATGGTCATCTCGGCAGCAGGCCCTCACCCCTAATGTTTTAGATGGTCAGCTCGGCAGCAGGCCCTCACCCCTAATGTTTTAGATGTTCAGATCAGCAAAAGACACTCGCCCATAAGATTTTAGATGGTCAGCTCGGCAGCAGGCCCTCGCCCATAATGTTTTAGATGGTCAGATTAGCGGCAGACCCTCACCCCTAATGTTTTAGATGGTCAGATCAGCAGCCAGCCCTCACCCCTAATGTTTTAGATGGTCAGATCAGCAGCAGGCCCTCGTCCCTAATGTTTTAGAGGGTCACCAGTAGGCCATCAATCATAATTTCAAAGGTGTGTATGATGCCCTCCTTTACGTGTAATAAAGGGTGTATTGTAGTGCCGGTTCCTTGTAATTTTTGGCAAACCTTTCACTTAGTGAATAAGCTTTATGAGTGTAGGAGTCCCACTACCTTAACAATTGTACCACAATGTGAATTAGGCCCTCCTTTATGTGATATACAGGTTGTATCTGAGTGCCTCTTCCTTGTAATTTTTGGCAGCACTTGCACTTTATATACAAGTAAATATACAGGAAAGAATGTTTCCTAACAATTTTTCCTCTAAAAGCGATTTTATCTTTGGTTTTGTGCGTATTATTGTCAGTTTGCAAAAGTGTTTTACTACTCAGACAACATCATTCCCAGCAGTGACCTGGGAGTCCAAGATGCATCCAGACATCCTCCCCATGCTGTTCCTGAACCATTTCAGTGGTGTTTCCATCAATTTCTGACCTTTTCCTGTGAACCAGACACCCTCCCCTCTTTAGAGCAGGGGGTGCCTGGTTTAATGCTTGTGTTCTCCCATTGATTTCCATTCTGCTCGGTGCTCGGCAGAGCACCTGAGCATCCCGAAGTGTTCTACTCGAGCACCCGAGCACTTTGGTGCTCGGCCAACACTAATAAATATCCCCCAAAGAATTTTAAAACCAGCCAAGATCTGAAAACGAACGTAGCAAAAAACATTTAGTATATAAGAAATTTGTATAACTCACTAAACAATTGTTGTATATTCACACAAGTAGGTCATAAAGTTGATTTGCTGCAACTTTCAAAGAATCATGGCAAAACCTTGATGTGAGGATACTGCTTTGTATACTTGAGTGGAAAACTCTTTAAAATAGTTTGATTCATACATTTTAACAATATTGCACAAATAGTATAGTATTATACTATGCCATTCTAGATAGGCCAATTAAATGGCCTTTCTTCAGCTCAGTTTCATTCAAGTTAAACGGCATCTGTCAGCAGACTTGTACCTATGACAGTGGCAGATCTGTTGCATGTACATTTGGCAGCTGAAGACATCTGTGTTGGTCCCATATTCATATGTGCCAACATTGCTGAATAAAATTAAGTTTCAATATATGCAAATGAGCCTCTAGGAGCAACGAGTGCGTTGCTATTACACCTAGAAGTTCTGCTCTCTCTGCAACTGCTGAGCCCTCGTTGCACTATGTTACTATGTTAATATGTAAACTTAGAGGCTCAGCTCTCCTTGTGTCCCCTCCACTTTGAATGACAGCACAAGGCGTAATGATATTTTCATTGCCTAGTCTTGTCAATCAATGTGGAGGGGACGCAAGGAGAGCTGAGCCTCTAGGTTTACATATTAACATAGTAACATAGTTTATAAGGCTGGAAAAAGACATCTGTCCATCCATTCAGCCTGTTGGCAAAGTCCAGCGTATTCTTATACTAGCAATGAATAGGGACAATATTCAAAAACACAAAGTCCAGCAAAATGAATCCCTTTAAAATATACCTTTTAATAATCCTATTAAAAATATGGACACCCGGTCCAAATAAATCAGAAAACACCCACAACAAAAAGATAATGTAACAAGATATTACTTTGACACGGATATTCAGTGCCACATATTGATTCAAATGACATGGGTTAGTCAATTAGTGCTATTAATCCCTGGTGTCACCCTGGGTCTGTACTCAGCCCAGGGACATCCCCTGATGGTGGGGATACCCTGTCCCCGAACCTAACCTGTGTCACCCTAATTAGCACCCTAGTCTAAGTGAACCTCCCGAGTATCCGTGTCAACGTAAACCCCCAAGAAAGGGGTAGGTTAATAATACAACTCAAATAGACAGCAGCAGGATGCAGATATAAAGTTCCTGCGCATAAAAAGAGCCTCTGAGACAAGATAAAATTCACCTCAGAGGATTAAGAATCCTCAACGCGTTTCCCCTTATTTATACATTGTTAGATATACAGGGTTCATCAGGAGGAGGAAAGATCAATTCTAGCAGAGCTGTAACACGGAGACACTTCAAATTTAACGGTCTCCTGACAATGATAGATATATAATCAATAAATAAATGATACCACAAAAGGGGTGGAACGCAGGAGGCACTCAATTTGTCCAAATGACGCAGTGTCCGGAGCTACTAGACTGTGTATAAACCTGCAAGCAGAGAAGGAGAGAGGGGAGGGGAACTTTATATAGCCATCCAGGTATAGCACTCTGCATATCACCTATATATAAACATACACAGCATCACTCACGATATGTATGCTGCTATTCGATATGCCTGTGCAGCCTCCAGCCCTCTATATTCAATGCTATGGGAAAGAGTATATAGATAAAACATCTTGCTCCAAAGGGCCAGTCCATAATAATCATCTAACCATACTCACGCTCCTAGCGTCCACTCGTGCCCGCCTCTCCTGCTTCACCTAATCAACAGTCTCAAGCCTCTTTAAATAGACCCGCCAGATCCAAACCACTCCCCTACCTCTCTGATTACCATGCATACATCTCAGACAGCGGTATGCTGTATGTCACATGATCATGGAGGAGCCGCCCCTCATGTCACCTCCTCTCCCTGGAAAACACGAGCACTACAAGATGAGAGTGTGCCGGTGTCCGCAGCAAGACACGCCCCTCCCTCACGTCACTTCCTGCCCATGGAGCGCAAGGGAATTACCTCAGTGAGACGCAAGCAGGAAATGCCTGCATTACAGACAGGAGAGCGGCGCAAGTATCTTAAATATGCTCATACTGCCTATATTGTATACATGACAATCGGGTCAACGGTATAATTATAGTATAGAAATGGGGGAGAGAGAGGGGGATTACAAACAGATATCCCATAAGCGATGTCAGTTAAGGGGTAGGACCTAGCAATAGTCTGTTGCTCCAGGCAACAAATGTAAAGAGACTGATATTATAAATGTGGGGATGTAATCATTCTTTCAATACCTAGATATAAATATTAAAACACCCATGATCAGGGTGTTTAATCGTTTACCGTTCGGATGTTTCTCACATCCGGCTAAGCTCAGTCCACATTACGTAACCCATATTCGCGAGTATACTCCAGACAGAGATCCAGAGCCATGTAAATATTTGTCAGCTAGAGAAAGCACGTAAAGGTCAGTCTTTCATTCAGGCCTGAGGGGGCCTGGGATTTAAAGCGATGGATCCATTGACACTCCTTCTGGAGTATTCGCCTATCCCAATTCCCCTGTACCGGATACGGTACAGTCTCCAGAATAGTGAACCTTAGAGACCTCGGGTCCCCCATGGTGTTCTCTAACGTGTAGGGCCACTGGGGTTTCTTTCTTTTGATGACATCATTAACATGTTCCAAGAATCTCCTCCGCGCCTCCCTAATAGTCTTCCCCACATAATCAAGGGGGCATGTACATTGGCATATATAGATAGCCCCCTTGCTCTTACAATTGTGAAAGTCACGGATCTCGAAGTTCTGTCCAGTCGCTGAGCAGACCACCCTTTTAGTGGTTTGTACAAATTCACATGCTTTACAGTTCCCACACCTATACATACCCAATGGTTTCCTGTCTAACCACATATTTCTCCCCATGACAGGAGGGGTATAGTGACTGCGGACCAGTCTATCCTTGAGACTTCTCCCACGTCTATAGCAGATGGCCGGGTAGTGGGGCAGAATGTCACCAATATCCGAGTCCATTCTCAGGATGGCCCAGTATCGTTTGAGAATGTCCAGAACTTCCGTATTGGCCGAGTCAAATGTTGAAACGATCCGAGTCACCCCTTGATCATCCCGTTCTCTGGTACGCGGTACCAACAACTGTTCACGATTTTTCTCTGCCGCATTTTTATAGGCTTCTGTTAAGACCCACTGAGGATATCCCCTGTCTACAAACCTCCCGCGGAGATTCCTGGCTTCCCGTGAAAAGCTTCCCCTGTGGAACAGTTCCTGCGTATCCGCAGATACTGACCCTTGGGGATACCTCGTTTAAGGGGGCCTGGATGGTGACTCTGCCAGTGGAGAAGCGAGTTGGTTGCAGTCGCTTTCCTATAAATATCAGCACTCAATCTGTCTCCCTCCTTGCTTATCTTAACATCCAGAAATGCTAGTGAATGTGGATCAATTTCGAAAGTAAATTTGAGACCCAAATCGTTGTTATTGAGCTCTCTAACAAAATGACAAAACTCATCAGATCCGCCCTCCAGACCACGAACACATCGTCGATATACCGTGTCCAGACGACGATCTTGTCCGACCACCATGTGTCGTGGTCTGGGAAAACAACCCGGTCCTCCCACCAGCCCAGGAAGAGGTTGGCATATGTCGGGGCACAGGGGCTGCCCATGGCCGTCCCCTGAGCTGGTGGTAGAATCGGTCGTTAAAAGGAAAAATTATGTGTCAATGTAAATTCAAGCAAGGAGAGGACAAATTGGTTATGAACATTATACTGGACTCCCTCGTTTTCAAAAAATGTTCTACCGCTATTAAGCCCCCTGTGTGGGGAATGGAACTGTACAGTGCCTCGACGTCCACACTGGCCAGATGACATATTGGATCCACTGTGATGGAGTCTATCTTGCTAAGGAAGTCCATCGTGTCCCTCGTATAAGTCGGTAGGGACACGACGAACTCCCTCAGCACCTGGTCAAGGTACACCCCGCTGTTCTGTGTCAGGGATCCTACCCCAGACACAATGGGACGTCCTTTAAGTGGGGACGTCCCTTGTGCACCTTGGGAAGACCATAAAATGTAGCAACCGTTGGATGTCTAGGCAAGAGATAGTCGTACTCCACAGGGAGATCACTCTGTCACGAAGTCCCCTGTCCAGCACGCCCTTAAGCTCCTCCGTGAACATCGTCATGGGGTTGGAGGATAGCAGTCGGTAGCCCTCCTTATCCTTCAACAGATCAAGGCACATCTGCCGATATAAGTCATGATCCATCAAAACCACATTACCACCCTTATCCGATGGTTTAATAACCAGATTGGCGTCTTGTTCAAGTGAGCGCAGAGCCGTCATTTCTGATCTGCTCAGATTATAGCCACTAGGTTTACTCTTATCCAGATGTTCCAACTCCAAAGATGTCATCTGTAAGAAGATGTCTATGCAGTCATAGTTGAGCGGCGGTGGGGTTTTGACACTTTTTTGTTTTAGTGTAGTAAAAGGTCCCTGCCCGGGTATCCTTTGTCCCTCTTCGCTCAGTTCGGTCAGATTTTGTAAATCCGCATAGTCAACTTCATCAAGACCAAGTGTCTCACATGTTTGTCGATTGGTATGTTTGAAAAATTTATGCCATTTCAGGCGTCGACAAAACAGGTGAAGATCCTTGACCCATGTGAATAAACAGAAACTCGTTGTGGGTACAAATGAAAGGCCCTTCTTTAACACACATGTCTCAGTTTCGCTTAATTGTCTAGTTGATAAATTAATGATTTGGAGATTGTCTTTATACTCTTTCTCGCCCCTGTCCCGTAGGTGGTATGGGGCTGACTCCTCTAAAAAGGAGAGCCGGAGGTGGGGGTGTGGAGAGTTGAGAATTTCGCAGACCAGAGGGTGCAACAGCAGAGGAAGGAGACGGACCCGGCAAAAGGAGCCCCTAGGGTTTCCATAGAGTCCGGTTGTCCTCTCCCACCTCTGTTTCGGTGCCATCCTCTGTTGCGACGGGATCCTCTCCTATTGCCCCTAGGTCCTGGATTCTGGGGAAAATATGTTCTTGGTTCAGTATCTGAGGACTCAATGTCCGAAGATGATATCTCCGATGCCCCAGTGACGATGTTAGCCTGTTGCTGACAATAAGCACGATTCTCTCTGAATTCGGATAGATCCTCGCACGAACTGTCTATGCTTTCTCTCCTTAATGTACCCCTGAAGTTTCTCCACCGATGTTTGTAGTGCAGCCTCACGATTATTAAACTCAGGGTCACTACGAAATTTTAATGCAATCTCTGTTTGTTCCTGCAAGTTTACGGTGGTTTTATCGAACAGTTTTCTCTCTTCCTCCAATAAGATATTCATTAAATTAAGCGAGCTGCGCGTCAGTTCTTGCTCCCACCTAACTTGTAAGGATGGGGAGGAAATGCGGTCTGCTGGTTTAACATATAAGCGTAAGCCACGGGGACTATTTTATATTCCAGATAACTCTCCAGCGATTTGATTTCCCACCATGACTTGATGTTGTCCTTGTATTTAATGTATAGGTCCTTAAAGGCCTGTTTGCACGAAGAGGAGGCCCCTAGCCCTGGGATATCTCTGTCTGAAAAGATGTTTTTGGCCTCATTAATCAGTGCTTCAGTGAATAGGTTACCTGACAAGAAGCTAGCCATATCATCAAAAAATCAGCAAAGTCCAGCGTATTCTTATACTAGCAATGAATAGGGACAATATTCAAAAACACAAAGTCCAGCAAAATGAATCCCTTTAAAATATACCTTTTAATAATCCTATTAAAAATATGGACACCCGGTCCAAATAAATCAGAAAACACCCACAACAAAAAGATAATGTAACAAGATATTACTTTGACACGGATATTCAGTGCCACATATTGATTCAAATGACATGGGTTAGTCAATTAGTGCTATTAATCCCTGGTGTCACCCTGGGTCTGTACTCAGCCCAGGGACATCCCCTGATGGTGGGGATACCCTGTCCCCGAACCTAACCTGTGTCACCCTAATTAGCACCCTAGTCTAAGTGAACCTCCCGAGTATCCGTGTCAACGTAAACCCCCAAGAAAGGGGTAGGTTAATAATACAACTCAAATAGACAGCAGCAGGATGCAGATATAAAGTTCCTGCGCATAAAAAGAGCCTCTGAGACAAGATAAAATTCACCTCAGAGGATTAAGAATCCTCAACGCGTTTCCCCTTATTTATACATTGTTAGATATACAGGGTTCATCAGGAGGAGGAAAGATCAATTCTAGCAGAGCTGTAACACGGAGACACTTCAAATTTAACGGTCTCCTGACAATGATAGATATATAATCAATAAATAAATGATACCACAAAAAGGGGTGGAACGCAGGAGGCACTCAATTTGTCCAAATGACGCAGTGTCCGGAGCTACTAGACTGTGTATAAACCTGCAAGCAGAGAAGGAGAGAGAGGGAGGGAACTTTATATAGCCATCCAGGTATAGCCCTCTGCATATCACCTATATATAAACATACACAGCATCACTCACGATATGTATGCTGCTATTCGATATGCCTGTGCAGCCTCCAGCCCTCTATATTCAATGCTATGGGAAAGAGTATATAGATAAAACATCTTGCTCCAAAGGGCCAGTCCATAATAATCATCTAACCATACTCACGCTCCTAGCGTCCACTCGTGCCCGCCTCTCCTGCTTCACCTAATCAACAGTCTCAAGCCTCTTTAAATAGACCCGCCAGATCCAAACCACTCCCCTACCTCTCTGATTACCATGCATACATCTCAGACAGCGGTATGCTGTATGTCACATGATCATGGAGGAGCCGCCCCTCATGTCACCTCCTCTCCCTGGAAAACACGAGCACTACAAGATGAGAGTGTGCCGGTGTCCGCAGCAAGACACGCCCCTCCCTCACGTCACTTCCTGCCCATGGAGCGCATAGGGAATTACCTCAGTGAGGCGTAAGCAGGAAATGCCTGCATTACAGACAGGAGAGCGGCGCAAGTATCTTAAATATGCTCATACTGCCTATATTGTATACATGACAATCGGGTCAACGGTATAATTATAGTATAGAAATGGGGGAGAGAGAGGGGGATTACAAACAGATATCCCATAAGCGATGTCAGTTAAGGGGTAGGACCTAGCAATAGTCTGTTGCTCCAGGCAACAAATGTAAAGAGACTGATATTATAAATGTGGGGATGTAATCATTCTTTCAATACCTAGATATAAATATTAAAACACCCATGATCAGGGTGTTTAATCGTTTACCGTTCGGATGTTTCTCACATCCGGCTAAGCTCAGTCCACATTACGTAACCCATATTCGCGAGTATACTCCAGACAGAGATCCAGAGCCATGTAAATATTTGTCAGCTAGAGAAAGCACGTAAAGGTCAGTCTTTCATTCAGGCCTGAGGGGGCCTGGGATTTAAAGCGATGGATCCATTGACACTCCTTCCTGTTGTCCTGCAAGTTGATCCAGAGGAAGGCAAAAAAAACCTGTGAGGTAGAATCAAATTTTCCCCACTTCAGGGGAAAAAATTCCTCCCCAACTCCAATCAGGCAATCAAAATAACTCCCATCTCTAATTCATCTCTAGTAACTATAGACTGTAATATTACTATTATAACAGCAACACCCCCGTTGCTCCTAGGTCTATTGTGCTCATAAAACAATCTTTTTTCAGGAGATTGATCATTGATTTTACGGTCTTTATCTTGAACTTTCTGTATGCAATGTATGCAATGTATCTGTTCAGACACTTCAGGTTTATTATTGCCCAGAAGGAACCGTTTGGTTTTTTGACCAAGAATACTGATGAATAAAACCCTCTCCTCTGTTCCTCTAATGGGACTTGTATTATGGCCTTTTTTGTAGAAGCAAAGCAATCTGCTGGTCCATCGTTTTCTGATCTTCTTTGTTCAACTTTGAATTTTCCAGATTCCTGTCTGGAGGGAACTGTAGGAATTCTAGACTGTACCCTTTTATGGTTGAGAGAACCCAAAGAGAGGCCTGCATTTTTTCCCAGGCTGACCGAAACTGTTTTAGCCTTCCCCCCCACCGGACTTCTGGCATCATTGGGAGGAAATACGGGCGGCATGGTCAGGTTTGAATAAGAAACCTTTATTTTTCCCTTTTGATTATTGCCAGGATGAGCTGGGATCTTTTTTCTTCTGGTCAAATCTATTACGTCTTTGGGGCGAAAGGAGTGTTTTTGGAAGAATTTTGTTTCTGTAGAAAAACCTTATTTTCTGTCGGAGGCTTTCTCCAAGATGTCATCTAAGGCGGTTCCAAATACTCTATCACCTTCACAGGGTAGGGAACACAAACGATTTTTCAAAGCTGTATCATTGGACCATGACCTTAAACAGACTGCTCTGCGGGAGGTGTTGGATAGAGCTGCTGTCTTTGCTGATAGCTTTAGAATATCCCCTGAGTCATCTGTCAGAAAATTTGGGGCCTGTTTAAGCATAGGGATAGATGCCAGGATGTACTCCCTGGGAGTGCCAGATTCTAGGTGATCTTCTAGCTGACCCAAACACAAAAATAGAGTCGTAGCTGTGTAAGCGGCAGAAATTCCTGGTCTTAACATGGCAGTTAATGACTCCCAGGTCCTTTTAAGAAGCAATTCGCAATTTTTATCCATAGGGTCTTTTATTAACCCTAGATCTTCAAATGGCAGGGAGGATTTCTTGGAAATTCTCGCCACAGGAGCATCGACATTAGGTGGTCTATCCCACGTGGACAAATCTTCAGCAAACGGATATTTTCTGTTAAACATATTGGATGCTCCTGGCCTCCATTACATTCAGGGAATGCAGGTTTCACATGCATGCCGAGTCCACATTGAGCAGCAGTATCGGCTAGGCCAGATCCAGTGAACTTCGGCAGGCATTTAAATTAGTAGTGCCAGATCAGTTAAACCGTGTGAACCCTTGAATTTAATTGCATGTAAATCTCTTCATAGCAATTACTTCCACCAAACATTTCCTATAGCTACAAATAAGACTTGCACTATGTTGAGGAGGATTTTTGGACCATTTCTCCCTTTAAATATATGTCTGTTCATGAATATTTCTGGAATGTGGTGCCTTTTGATAGAGTAAATGTCAAGGCTGTGACTTGGCCACTCCAGAACACAAATATTATTTTCTTTCAATAACTGTTTAGTTGATTTATTTGTTCTTTATACTTTTTATAGTGTTCAGTTAGGCCTCTTTCACACAAACGTTTTTTATGTGAGTGTACGGGCCTTTTTTTGCGTTCCGTATACAGAACCATTCATTTTAATGAGTTTGCAAAAAATACGGAATGTACTCCGTATGCATTCCACTTCCGTATTACTGTTTTTCCATTCCGTTCAAGAACATGTCCTATTATTGTCCGCATCACGGACAAGCATAGTACTGTTCTATTAGGGGCCAGATGTTCCGTTCTGCAAAAAACGGAATGCACACGGATGACTTCCGTTTTTTTGTGGCTCTGTTTTTTGTGGATAGCAAAACTATACAGTTGTGTGCAATAGGCCTTACATTGTATTGTCTGCAATTGTGACTTAGATAACAATCAATCCATATTTTATTAGTAATCAATGCAGAAATGCAGGTAATCTAATTTCTCTGCTGTGGAAGTTATTCGTCTGCATAGTGTACACAAATGTGTTTTATGTGTATTTGTCAACAGTTTTGTAGATTAATTATTACTATGGTTTATGGACTGTAATGACAAATAGACCCTATAGCCTCCTAGATTCCTAGACAGTATATGCCGATCAGAAATAGACTTCATCTTACTTACATTAAAGGAAAACATATGATCTAATCTACATTAAAAACCTAAAGTAAAATTAAGAAAAAGTCTAGTATTCCCTCATAGTAGAATCAATATATGTATTAGATGTATCCACCATTACTTTTAGATGCTTAGTGGTTTGTTGCAAATCAGGACATAATTTAATTCTTTGGAATACCAACCTTGCTTCTACTTAGTTAAAACTATTATGTGGTTTGCAAAATCACTGTCTCCTTCTGTCTCGGGTTATTAATTATTCAAGTGCAATCCATTTATTTTAGTGTTAAGTCTTAACAAGCTCTGATTCATTAGGAAGATAAGATACAACATGAGCACTTGGTTGTTAAGAGATGCTATCTCATAAGTACATTTACTACAAACTTCAGGCACTTGGAAGCATCTGCTATCTTGTGTATTCTTCAAAGAACAGAAAAAAGTTGATTAAGCAAAAATTCTCAAAGTATGAGGAACATTTCTTCTGTCAATCAATGAAGAATAATAAATTATCCAAACGAGACAGAATGTATAAGCAGATTGCCTGCTGAATCCATCTGTGTTTGTTTGTTTGGGTGACTAAGTTTTAAAAAATGGATCTATATTTGTTTCTAGACTTGGATATAAAAAAAAACTCAGCTGTGATGGGAAACATATTTCCCAGTTCTCATAAGCATTTCTTATCACTAAACTCACACTATTCATACTGTACATAAAACGAAAATAAAGTTTTAAGGTTACAAAGAATGTAAACCTTGTATATCAACCATTGATTTCTAATGGAAATGGAGATGAAGAGCAAAACTGCACAATGTTTCCTATTACAGTGCTGCATTTGACATGTAGAAGATATTGGAGGCAGAAATATATCCACATTTCAGTCATCTGTGGTATCAAGAAACTGCAAGCTCCTCAAAGAGGCTGAGATCATGACCCTAAAGTAAATTTGAAGTTACTTCTTCAAAAGTTACAGTCTTTAACATGCCTAAGGAAAACAAGAATCCTAGTAAACTATGATCCACTAGGGCTTTTTGTCCATGTAACAATGTTTTGGCAGTTTGAATAGAAGTTCTGTTACCTAATAGAAAATTGTATTGCTGTATTATACCCAGACATGTCATTCTGTGAGGGCATGCAATGGCAATGTCCTGGAATTGATGGTATTTTGGCTGATACAGCACAGGGATCCTTCACTCTGGAACCTTCAACTGTATCTAAATCCTCAAGAAGCAGAAGTATTTGAATGTAACTGTTAGTTGTGTGGCTGCTTAGGAAATATATGTTGTGCAAAACTCACTGAGCTCCTACCATAGAAACTCTCTGCAGGATCATAGAGAGAACTGTGCATTGTTCAGTTATAGCTGCACAATCCTCTCTATCCCCTTCCTGCACTAGTCCATCTTATAAATTCATGGAGATAATAGGAAGCTTAAGGTTCAGACATGATACAGTTGACATTATGTGAGAAAGGAGCATCAGAGGCAGTTTGTGTAGGGGCATAGGGAACAGTCTGTGTGAAAGTCAGGACATGGCATTCAGTCTTAGTGGCAGATTGCCATGGGATCAGTCTATGTGAGAGAGGACGCATGAAGTATAGTCTGTGTGGGAATGAGGACCATTAACAGTCTGTGTAATATATGGGATCATTTTGAGCAGTATGAGAGAGAGAGAGAGAGAGAGAAAAGGACCATTGGGAGCATCCTGTGAGAGAGAAGGGGGAATGGTGAGCAGTGTCTGTGAGAATGTGGGGCAACAGATGGGTCATAGGTAACAGAGGGGTCATAGGGAGCAGTCTGTGTAACAGAGGGGTCATAGGGAGCAGTCTGTGTGAGCATGCAGAGGGTGCAAACTTTGTGGGAGGTAGTCGTACTGAAGGGCACTTTTACTCTATTGGGGTGTACTTAGGGGGCAGTTACATAGTTACATAGTTAATATGGTTGAAAAAAGACATAAGTCCATCAAGTTCAACCAAGGGATAGGTGGGGACGTGAATCCCAGAAGGAATTGAGACTCAGATTTTTACACGTTTTCATAAGCATTAATGTTGTTTACTTTTAAGAATTCATCTAAGCCCTTTTTAAAACTGTCCACTGTTCCTGCTGCGACCACTGTTCCTCTCTAATCTGAGGCAGTGCTCCCTTGTCTATTATGCGCATTTTACATGGAACAGTTTTTCACTGTATTTTTTGTTTGTCCCATTTATATATTTGTATAGGTTAATCATGTCCCCCCTTAGACAGCTCTTCTCAAGACTAAATAAATTATATTCTTTTAATCTTTCTTCATAACGAAGACCCTCCACGCCCCTTATCATTTTAGTCGCTCTCCTCTGTACTTTTTCCAGCTGTAGTGCTTCCTTTTTCTGGACTGGTGCCCAGAACTTAACTGCATATTCCAGATGAGGCCACACCAACGCTTTGTAAAGTGGTAATATCACATCCCTGCCCTGAAAGTCGATGCCTCGTTTAATGCATGACAATATCCTGGTGGCCTTAGAAGCAGCTGATTGACATTGTATGCTGTAATTTAATCTACCATCCACAAGGACACCCAAATCTTTCTCTATAAGTGACTCTCCCAGTGTTGCATCACCTAGGATATATGAAGCACAGAGATTATTACTACCAAGATGCATAACTTTACATTTGTCCACATTGAACCTTATTTGCCAAGTTAATGCCCAATTACTCAGAGTGTTCAAGTCAGCTTGTAGTATATTGACATCTTCCATAAACTGTACAGTTCTACATAGCTTAGTATCATCTGCAAAAATAGAAATGGTGCTATTAATCTCATCCTCGATATTATTACTAAATAAACTAAATAATAAAGGGCCCAGCACTGAACCTTGGGGTACACCACTTATAACCCGGAACCATTCTGAATAGGAATCATAGACCACAACTTTCTGGACACAGTCCTGCAGCCAGTTTTCAATCCAATTACAAACTATACTTTCCAAGCCTATAGACCTTACTTTACCTATTAAATGTCTATGAGGGACAGCATAAAAAGCCTTAGCAAAATCCAGAAACACTACATCCACAGCCACCCCTCTATCCAGGCTACTACTCACCTTGTTATAAAAACAAATCAGGTTAGTCTGACAACTTCTGTTCTTGGTAATCCCATTTGGTTATCACTTATATTATTTACAGTTACATACTTCTGTATATAGTCCCTTAAGAGTCCTTCAAACATTTTTTCCACAACAGAAGTTAAATTAACTGGTCTATAATTACCTGTGAAGGACCTTGATCCTTTTTTGAATATGGGCACTACGTTTGCCTTGCGCCAATCACTTGGTACTGTACCAGTACCTAGAGAATCTTCAAAAATTATAAACAGGGGCACAGCAATGACTTAACTGAGCTCATTAAGCACTCTTGGGTGTTATCCATCTGGACCCGGAGCCTTGTTCACATTTACCCCATTTAACGTATCTTGGACCATATCTAAAGTTACCCAATTGAGTATATAACTGGATGTACTAACAGCCCCAGCACCACAGATATCAGCTCCTTTCTCTTCTTTTGTATATACAGAGCTAAAAAAAACATTTAGTAACTCTGCCTTTTCCTTATCTTCAGTGACTACCATTATTTAGTGGACCTACCTGCTCAGACCTAGTTTTTTAGGATTTATATATTTAAAAAAAAATGGGGATTTGTTCTGCTCTCTTCTGCTACCTGCTGTTCGTTGTGTATCTTGCTAATTTTATCTTTTTTTTTACAGATTTGATTAAGCCCTTTGTAATGTTCAAACACTACAGCTGACCCCTCAGATTTGTATTTTTTAAATGCCCTGTTTTAGTCTTTTATTGCCATTTTTACAGTAGCTGTAAGCCATGGGGGTTTAATTTTATATTTGTTATCTATAGGGAATACATTTTTTAGTGCAATTACTCAATGTGGATTTAAAGCTGTCCCGTTTATAGTCAGTATTATTATGTGACAGTAGCTGCTCCCAATCTATATCCTGAAATGCTGCCCTCAACCCAGGAAGATTAGCCTTTTTGAAATTTAGTGTCTTTGCTCTGCCTGACAGAGTTTTCTTCTTATAGTCTAGGGGGAATATAATTATATTGTGGTCACTATTACCTAGTGTTTCCCGAACATTAACATTTCCAACAAGCTCTGCATCATTAGAAAATACCAGATCCAACAGAGCATTGCCCCTAGTGGGAGCTTCTACAAACTGGCCCATATAGTGGTCCTGCTGCAAATTCAGGAATTTTCTCCCCATTTTGGTTGAGGCAGAATCATGACCCCAGTCAATGTCTGGGAAGTTAAAATACCCCATTATGACCACTGTACCAGCTTGTGCAGCCTGCTCTATTTGGTTACACAGTATTACTTCCTGCATGGTTCTGGTGACACTCTCCACTGTGACACCTTAGTTTTCACAGAACTGATACTTGTTGAAGGCCCTGCTTTATGGAGCCAGAGCTTTGCAATGGTTGAGAGAGCACTTCTCCTGACATCAGAGGAAGGTTAACTATTTACAGAGCAGCAAAGCACAGTAATAGGAACAGGGGTGGAGCTCCAGAAAGAAGGAAAGTTTAAGAAGGTGTAGATGCCATGGCTGGAGCTTCCAAAAACATTACCTTAGCTAGCTCCACTCTTCATCTCCAGCCACCCAAACTGCTCATATTATAATCTGTCCCTGAAGGTATTAGAAAAAGAAATAATAAGTAAATCAGTTTTTATTTTAAAGATCTTAATTGTGTTTTTATGTGATTATACATGTACAAAAATAATAAAATATCCCACTGGACATTGGAGCACACACAATAGGCTGACATTTCCTGTTTTCTGAAGCTCACTTCTCAGCATTGCTGTTTTGGCTGGGACAAGGTAGTCTCGTTATCATTAGGCATAGATTTAATGACAAATGATTTTTTACTGCTGGTGGCCTAGACAAAGCAAGTGGTCTAAACAAAGTTCTTTTAATAAACATATAAGATAAAAATCAAATCTGCGCTGTTCTCCTCCAAAACAAAAAGCCACAAATTTTTATAAAGAATCACAGTTTATTCAGGACTTGCTAGTTTGTAGTACTGTTGTATTCTTTCCCTACTGCCTTCAATTAGGTCATGTTGTTGCCAGTGGTAATAAAACACCCTTCACTCACATCTTCTGCAGTCCTGTAGTGAAAACAATAGTGAAACACTGGTGCAACAGGATAAATCCTCCATGCAAGGTTTTTATTGTACTCACAATATGACTAGCTTTAAAAGCATGTTAATGCAACTCACACTGACACTATCAATGTGTCTGGTCCTGCCCATCATGATTTTTTATGAACATTTCCAACTACCCTTTTGGAGGAGAGCAGCCAGGGCCGGCTTTTGGGGTGTGCAAGCTGTGCGACAGCACAGGGCGCCATGGCAACAGGGTACCCGGACCAGCGGCCGACACAGCTCGCAGACACTACAGGCTACCAGGGCCGGACTGGCCTGCCACAGCCCTGGTGACAAGTGGGGACGGCGGGCGGCAGGGTACAGAAGCTTCCATTGCGCTCATCTCCATAGTCACGGGGGGGGCTACTGGCACATAAGGGGGACTACTGGCACATGATAAAGGGGGCTACTGGCACATAAGGGGGGCTACTGGTACATGATAAGGGGGGGCTACTGGCACATAAGGGGCTACTGGCACATGATGGGGGGGACTCTGGCTACTGGCACATGATGGTGGGGGGCTCTTATTACTGGCACATACAAATTGTCTAGCGGGGGCCAATCAAAGACGTGGGTTGAAGAAATGAGGGAGAGGCTACACATGCTTAGTGTTGTAAAATGGTTAAATATAGTGTACTGACAACATTGCTCTTGTTTCTACAATACATGAACTGACTTTGAATTATACTATTAAAGTGGCACTGTCACTGCCTGGGAATTTGCCAAATTCGCAAAGACCCCCAACAGACAGTGACATTGAAGCTGATCTATAGTTGATCTATACCTTCACTACTGAGTTTAGGTGAACCGGGTGTAGAAAAGGAAATAGTTTTCTTTGTTACAGTGCACTGTATTTCCACATTAAAATATGGGGTGTCCGTCCAATTTCTACGCAAAACGCGTTTCGGGGAACGCCTTCCCCTTCCTCAGTGGCATCCGACAGTGGCATTTTCTACAATGAAGGACTCCAATATATCACCCAGCCAGCACCTGTAAGTCAATATCCGCAATCCCCGCACACAGACATCACGTGGTATGGCAGTTGCGAATCACACGAGGGATGCCAACAGCACGGCAGCCGGGGCGCCGGCATACAAGCGGAGAGTAGACCGATAGGAAACGGTACTTAAACAGCGGTGCAGGCGGAGGTAAGCCCACATATGTGGGAGGAGTATTACGATGCAAATGGCCACAGTATGAGGAGGTGAGGTAAGTGAAAAAGATATCCATATTTACCCATCAGTAATTGTATTGGTCAGCAAAAACTTTTTAACTATTGGAGACTGCATATAATGACAACACCAACTGTAGCACATACAACAACTCTGTAACACATACAGAGAACACTGACCCTAGGTACACACCTAAGCGTTTTACAGCGCGTTCAAACGCGCTGTAAAACGCACAACATGTGAAAAGCCATGCTTCCCTATGGGCATGGTTCACATTTGGGCGTTTTACAGCGCATAAGTTCTAATATTTCAGGGAGATCACTATTTAAAGGGGCGGTGACTGACTGTACCATCGTCTCTTCAGCATACTAGGCCATATCCAGCACCTAGGACTGGTATGATTAGTCCCTGTCATCCTCTAACTGTCACATTTTTATTTCGTGTATTTTTATTTGTTCGTATTGTATTTGTATTTTATTATTAATTCAAGTTTCCGCCTATTTTTTGCATATATTTTAACTAAGAGATTTTTATTGAATACCAAACAGATTGGCAATTAATAAACAGTGTGTTTAATTAATAAAGAGTGTTTTTCCATATATGAGTGCCAATCATGGGCGTAGCTATAGGGGGCGCAGAGGTAGCAGTCGCTACCGGGCCCAGGAGCCTGAGTGGGCCCAAAGATCCTTGTGCTGCATAAGAAGACCCACAAAGCACTGAGGGTAGGGGGCCCAAGCTGAACTCTTGCACCAGGGCCCATGAGCCGTTAGCTACGCCCCTGGTGCCAATCCTATATTTTAATAAAGGTTAAATAAATATATATACTCACCTCATCCACTTGCTCGTGGAGAGGCCATCCACGCCCATCTTGATTAAAGAAAATCCACCAAAGGACCTGAGGCGAGCAGGATGACGTTACCACGTGACCATGCTTGGTGCGTGGTGATGTAATCACTGATGACATCACAGCACACCCCCAGCATGGTCACATTGTGAAGTAATCATGCTCGCTGCAGGTCCCGATGCGGATTTTATTCAATCAAGATGGGAGCAGACGGCCTTCCTGCGAGTAAGTTGACTAAGGTGAGTATTTTTGTTTAACTCCCTATTAACCCATGAAAGGCTTAATAGGTGTCACAGATGCCACGATCAGCATTGAATGCGGAATCTAAGAGGTTAAATGATTTATACAGCTCACAGCAAGGGAGAAGGAGACTCCCCTTGAGAAACACAGCCTCCTCCCTGTACCGATAGTATGGATTTACATACAGAGCGGAAAACCAGAATGGGGGGGGGGGGCACAGCGGGGGAACGGAGCAGCCCATCAGAAAAAATCATAAGCGATATCAGATGTCATCAGTATGCCCTACACTGCCAGGTATTTATGTGGTAATGTCAGGACCAGTGAAAGTTCTTCTTTAACATGAGCTGAACATTTACCATTCATATGTTAGTTTTCAACTTACCACAATGAACGGACTGTGGTTAAAAAAAAAAACTTGCATCCCAAATATTTTTCTTTAAACTTTATAAAATAAATGGTTCAATAATTTATACATGAATGCAGTATCCACAGAAAAATCATTTTGCTATAGTCTGCACAGATAGACCTGCACAGATTTACTCGTCCACATATTCTTAGATATCCAGATCAGTAACTAATGTAATTGATGGCGATAGTAAATGTGAACTGCCACATCTTAAAAGGTTGGAAATACCGCTCTCGATATAGGATGTGACATGATCTCCGCAGGTTTCAAAAGTACTGATGATATTGCTGTAAGACTTGATTTAATATTCAGAGCAAGTTTATGTTGCTTCACCTGAATCACAGTTATTGCAGTATCTTAAAGCTGTTAAGCTTGTTGTGTTGTGGAAGATAAATGTTTTTCAGGCACATTTTGTGTACTGGGAAATGAATCTAGTCTCTTTGACAGACTTGATTAATTATTAAATGCTTTCCTAATCTATATTCTATGGCCTCAATTTAGCAGAAATTCTTGAATCATCACCTAACTTCTGCAATTCATTTTTCTTAGGAATATAACTTTTTTGTTCACATCAAGTCTCCTTGCCGTCAGGGCGTGTAACAAAGCTAAGGGTCTGTCTGAACCAAGATGTCTAATTCCTCTAGTGCTTACAAATGAATGTGTATGTCATTGTCATTAAGACTTATTCTTATGCTTTGTATTGTTTCCAAGCTATAAATGTATATTTGTGCAGGTAAATTCAGTATATAGATACTTCAGGAAATGTGCTTTCTAAAGTATATACAAAATATACTGCACAAACAGAAAGAGGAGATATATTCAGTGATGTTGATCATTAGAGGTGAAGGAAGAGCACTGGCAAACATTTTTTTTGTACAGTATCTCAATGCACTTCTATCAAGAGAGAACTTTGACCAATAAGGTTGATGAGGTAAGATACCATTACAAACCAGTCAGCATACCAACTGCTAAATTATGCATCCTGGTGACTCAGATCTACTAATGAATATCTATTTACAGTCAAACATCCTATCTTTTTTTTTTCCCCAAAAGATAAGGGTCAGATGTGCCTCTAATTTACTCCTCCCCTTTCAATATATATGTCTCTAATATATGTGTGGGCCTTTGGCTTATTTTATATGTAGGCTTGTGGTTATTTTATATGAAAGACTATGTTGCACTCCACCATTTGACTGTTTGTTGGAGAAATATTATTCGGTGATGGATAATTTTTAAGATAATGTTAGTGCTTTAAATTCTCCAACACTAGCATCTTTATTAAAGGAAATCTGCCACATCTGACAAGTCCTATTTACTACACTAATACATGGATAGTACCGCAGCTGCTGACACCAGATCAGTCATTTCTAAGTCGATTCTCACCCCATTCACTTGCTGTGCACCTGCAAAATGCCAACAGAATACATTGAGAGAACTCATGAGCTTGCTCATACAATGGAGAGGAATGTAGGAGAAGGCCTCTTACTGTGTTCCATGGGCCAGTTTTGAGGTCCACAGCAGGGAAACAGGAGTGAGTAATAACATAGAAAATTACTGATCTGGCATTAGAGGAGGCAGTATTATTCATGTATTAATCAAGTTAATAGTGCTTGTCAGACATACCTTTCTGTACATACACGCAATTAAAATTTATTTGAATTTTTTTAAGTAGCACATTGATTGAAGAATCGTTTTAGCTGTAATTACTTTGTCATCTTTTCAATATGACATTCAGTCCTTGCTACACTGTCAATGAGATGTAACAAGATTAGATGAACTACATATTAAGGACGTGCAAAAGTCATTCATCTACCTCTGGGAGACCTGATTTCCAAATAAAAGGATTTTGAGAGTTTTTGGAGTGCCTCCGGGAGAGAAATAAAAAGAGTGAGATGTACTGAATTGTATGAGTTCTAGGCAATGGGAATTGCTGTAGTGTCAAGCCTTATCTGTGTCAATGATTTTAATCTGCTCTACTACTCATATAGAGCAAGGAACATTCCCGAAGCTTACATTTTCAGAGCTTTTACATTTGCACACAGAAAAGGAAACCATTAAAGTGTAGCTTAACTTTTGGAAAACTTTTGACCTCTTAGCAAATCATAAAAAATAAACAATTTTTTAATTTACATTTGTTATAAAAATGCATTATTCAATCCCTGCACTCCAGAATACTGGCATCACAATGTCGCAAACTAGAGCTTTTAGACTTTTTGGGCTTATTAGCACAAACATTTGGTAACATTTTGCACTTTTACACCACTCACTTTAGCTTTGTAAAGTGGGTGGGAAAATGGGCATGGTTAGCTTATCCAGCTGATTTAGGCCATTTATCAACTGCAGCTCTTATCCAGTAAAGGGGTGGTATAGAGAGAAAGTGGAGTAATATCTCAGACATAATTGTTAGACTTATTACAATGTGCCAGATTTATCAAACAGCCAGACAATCGATACATTTGGAGCAAATTACAGCAACGCAGACTCCTGCAAAGATGACTAAAAATAACATGGCACAAAATGTAGTGGGAATAGGTTAAAAAATGCCAATGGAATTGGAAAAAAAAAGCAATTACTCCACCGTTTTATGGGTGTTTCTTCCCACAACATTCCCTTTGCAGCAAAACCGACCTGTGCCTTTCATTCTCTGGGTCATTACAATTACAACGATACTATATATGTATAGGTTTTTGTGTCTAAATAGTGTAAAAATAAATTTAAACTGAAAAAAATCAATCACCATATTTTATTATATAGTTATACTTACTGAGCTGTGTGGGGGCTCATTTTTGAGGGACAATCTGTAGTTTTTAATGATACCATTTTAGAGTGTGTGTGACTTGTTTAGTTACATTTTTTGGGTAAGAGAAGCAATGAAAAAACGGCAAATTGGCCATTTTGACCCTTTTTTCCCCTACGCTATTCGGCGTATTAATCACAACATCTAAAGGCTTTAATGACAGTGATCGGCATTATTGCTGGTCGCGGTCATTATCCAAGGGTCTCTGCTGTTTGAAACAGCGGAGAACCCGTTGGCCATGACGCCCGCTGGACATGACGCACGCGAATGGGTTAAAGTAGTTTTCTATTTTTTTGGGCGAAAGTTCAATCTAATAAACAGAGATATCAATATTGTGCATCTAGAATAGTAAAATAAAAATAGTTAATAAAACTGGTTTCTAATATCTTCTGTATCCAATTGTTTTTCATTTTTCAATAACTTACTTTTTTAGTAGGAAAATGCTGAAGAGGAATTGTTAACTATACATCTTTTCACATAACTATATATCAACATAGCTTATGGTCACATAGATACTCAGAAAAGGGAGAGAGAATGTAAGCTATAAAACAAAGACACAAACATGGGAACGGTATACATATGTACCTGGCCCAGGCCAAAATTAAATGGCAAACCTCCCAAATAGGATCTCAATACCGGAGAAAGTTTGTCCCCATTCATTGTCAATGGGGACAATACGTAACTGAACAGAATGGAATGCTCCAAAAAGCATTCCGTTCTGTTTGGTTGCATTCCCATACTGGAGAGCAAACCACAGCAATCTGCAGTTTTCTCTTCGTCATGGGATGCATAGCAAGATGTCATGACCCCCAATGCAAGTCAATGGGGATGGATTTGTTTTCTTTTACACAATTAGACACAATAGAAAACAGATCCGTCCTCCATTGACTTTCAATGGAGTTCATGACGGATCTGTCTTCGGTATGTTAAAGGTAATACAACAGGATCCGTTCATAACGGATACAGAATGTTGTATTATCAGTAACGGAAGCGTTTTTGCTGATCCCTGCCGGTTCCCGCAAAAACACAACTGTGAAAGTAGCCTTATTCTAAATGGATATTGGCCATGGGTGTAACTAAATACCTACAGTATATCTATACTCTCTGGACTACCTGTTAACCACTTGCCGCCACGCTAACGCCGATGGGCGTCAGCGCGGCGGCTCTCTCAGGTCTCACTGCCGCCTATCGGCGTCATCTCGTGAGACCCGAGATTTCACATGAACGCGCGCGCGTTGTGCGTGCGCGTTCATGTGATCGGAGCCGGGACAACTGAAACTACAGCCTGCCAGCGCTGATCATGCGCTGGCAGGCTGTAGATGCGGAAAAAAACGCATTTAAATCGCATATCAGACGCTGTTTTTTAAACAGCGTCTGATATGCCTGCTGTCTGCTCGTCTGGTGGTCCCTTTGTTTGGGACCACCAGAGGAAACATAGGAAAAGTGCACCAATCACTACACACACCCCCCCACCCCCATCACTGATTAACCCCTGATCACCCATGTCACCCCCTGATCACCCCTGTCACCCCCTGTCACTAATCACCCCCTACAGGCTCATTCAGACGTCCGTATGTGTTTTGCGGATCCATGGATCTGCGGATCCATGGATCTGCGGATCCATGGATCTGCGGATCCGCAAAATACGGACACCGGCAATGCGCTTTCCGCATTTTGCAGATCCAGCACAGAACTATATAGAAAATGCTTTTTCTTGTCCGCAATTGCGGACAAGAATAGGACATGTTCTATATTTTTGCGGAACGGAAGTGCAGACTCGGAAGCGCGGATCCGTAATTCCGGATCCGAGCGGGACAAAGTCTGTCCCCATAGAAATGAATGGGTCCGCAATTCCGCTCCGCAAACAGAATTTCGGACGTGTGAATGGGGCATAAGGGTCCCGTTATCACCGCCAGTTAGTTAGCTACTTGTTAGTTAGCTAGCGCCCACCGCACCGCAATCACTGATTTGGCAGAGATTTTTTCATCCACATTGACCGATGCGAATGAAAAAATCTGTGCCGCTCATTTTTATTTTTTTTCAGCGCAGCGGCTGAACGGAAAAAAATCTCATTACCCGTATGCTCAATATAAGGAGAATCGCAGAAACTCCTAATGCTGGCCATACGTGTAATGATTGCGGAGACCCTCAAATGCCAGGGCAGTACAAAAACCCCACATGTGACCCCATTTTAGAAAGAAGACACCCCAAGGTATTCCGTGAGGGGTATGGTGAGTTCATGTAAAATTTTATTTTTGTCACAAGTTAGTGGAATATGAGACTTTGTAAAAAAATATATATATATATCAATTTCCGCTAACTTGTGTCAAAAATTTTTTTCTGTGAACTCGCCATACCCCTCACAGAATACCTTGGGGTGTCTTCTTTCCACAATGGGGTCACATGTGGGGTATTTATACTCACCTGGCATTTTAGGGTGCTAAAGTGTGAGAATCCAAATGCGTAAAAATGCCCTGTGAAATCTCTAAAGGTACTCATTGGTTTTAGGGCCCTTTGCGCATCTTGGCTGCAAAAAGTGGCACACATGTGGTATCGCCGTACTCAGAGAAGTAGGGCAATGTGTTTGGGGTGTATTTTTACATATACCTATACTGGGTGTGAGAAACATCTCTGTAAATGACAACTTTTTAAAAAAATTTATTCAAAGTTGGTAATTTACAGAGATATTTCTCTCACCCAGCATGGGTATATGTAAAAATACACCCCAAAACACATTGTCCTACTTCTCCTGAGTACGGCGATACCACATGAGTGACACTTTTGCAGCCAAGATGCGCAAAGGGCCCAAATTCCCATGAGTACCTTTTAGGAGGGCATTTTTACGCATTTTTCTTCTCACGCTTTAGGGCCCCTAAAATGCCAGGGCAGTATAAATACCCCACATGTGACCCCATTTTGGAAAGAAGACACCCCAAGGTATTCGCTGAGGGGCATAGTGAGTCCATGAAAAATTAAACTTTTTGTCAAAAGTTAGCGGAAAGGGAGACTTTGTGAGAAAAACAATAAAAATCAATTTCCACTAACTTGTGCCAAAAATTTTTTTCTATGAACTCGCCATGCCCCTCATGGAATATCTTGGGGTGTCTTCTTTCCAAAATGGGGTCACATGTGGGGTATTTATACTGCCCTGGCATTTTAGGGGCCCTAAAGCATGAGAAGAAAATGCGTAAAAATGCCCTCCTAAAAGGTACTCATGGGATTTGGGCCTTTGCGCATCTTGGCTGCAAAGTGTCACTCATGTGGTATCGCCGTACTCAGGAGAAGTAGGGCAATGTGTTTTAGGGTGTATTTTTACATATACCCATGCTGGGTGAGAGAAATATCTCTGTAAACTGACAACTTTGTATAAAAAATTTAAAAGTTGTCGTTTACAGCGATATTTCTCACACCCAGCATGGGTATATGTAAAAATACACCCCAAAACACATTGCCCTACTTCTCCTGAGTACGGCGATACCACATGAGTGACACTTTTTGCAGCCAAGATGCGCAAAGGGCCCTAAAACCAATGAGTACCTTTAGGATTTCACAGGGCATTTTTACGCATTTGGATTCTCACGCTTTAGGTTCCCTAAAATGCCAGGTGAGTATAAATACCCCACATGTGACCCCATTTTGGAAAGAAGACACCCCAAGGTATTCCGTGAGGGGCATGGCGAGTTCACAGAATTTTTTTTTTGGCACAAGTTAGCGGAAATTGATATATTTTTATTTTTTTATTTTGTTTTTACAAAGTCTCATATTCCACTAACTTGTGACAAAAAATAAAATTTTACATGAACTCACCATACCCCTCACGGAATACCTTGGGGTGTCTTCTTTCTAAAATGGGGTCACATGTGAGGTATTTATACTGTCCTGGCATTTTAGGGGCCCCTAAAGCGTGAGAAGAAGTCTGGAATCCAAATGCGTAAAAATGCCCTGTGAAATCCTAAAGGTACTCATTGAATTAGGGCCTTTGCGCATCCAGGCTGCAAAAAGTGTCACACATGTGGTATCGCCGTACTCAGGAGAAGTGGGGCAATGTGTTTTGGGGTGTATTTTTATATATACCCCTGCTGGGTGTGAGAAATATCTCTGTAAATGACAATTTTTAAATTTTTTTATACAAAGTTGTCAGTTTACAGAGATATTTCTCTCACCCAACATAGGTATATGTAAAAATACACCCCAAAACACATTGCCCTACTTCTCCTGAGTACGGCGATACCACATGAGTGACACTTTTTGCAGCCTGGGTGCGCAAAGGCCCTAAAACCAATGAGTACCTTTAGCTTTTACATGGCGGCTCACAATTTAGCCCCGCCCAAAATGCCAGAACAGTACAAACACCCCACAAATGACCCCATTTCGGAAAGTAGACACCCTAAGGTATTCACTGAGGGGCATAATGAGCCCGTATGAGATTTTTTTTTTTTTGCCAGAAGTTAGCAGAAATGGAAACTTTATTATTATTTTTTTCCTCAGAAAGTGTCATTTTCCGCTAACTTGTGAAAAAAATGAAATGATACATGAACTCACCAAGCCCCTCCGCGAATACTTTGGGGTGTCTTCTTTCTAAAATGGTGTCATTTGGGGGTATTTATACTATCCTGGCATTCTAGCACCTGAAGAAACACGACAGGCGCTCAGAAAGTCAGAGCTGCTTCAAAATGCCGAAATTCACTTTTTTGCACCATAGTTTGTAAACGCTATAACTTTTACCCAAACCAATAAATATACACTTATTGGACTTTTTTTTTTATCAAAGACATGTAGAACAATACATTTAGAGAAAAATTTATATAGAAATGTAGTTTTTTTAAAAAAAAATTACAACAGAAAGTGAAAAATGTCATTTTTTTGCAAAAATGTCGTTAAATTTTTATTAATAGCAAAAAAAGTAAAAATGTCAGCAACAATGAAATACCACCAAATGAAAGCTCTATTAGTGAGAAGAAAAGGAGGTAAAATTCATTTGGGTGGTAAGTTGCATGACGGAGCAATAAACGGTGAAAGTAGTGTAGTGCGGAATTGTAAAAAAGGGCCTGGTCACTAGGGGGGTATAAACCTGTGGTCTTCAAGTGGTTAAAAATTGATAATTGATAAAAGGTTGATAAAAGATATATGTCTACAAAGTTGACTATATTATCCTACATTTTTTACCCAGACGTTAGTGGAGAAATATATGAAGTAGTTGTTAAATGCCTCAGATGAAAAAAAAATCTTTTTCTATAAAAGAGCTAACTTTTTGATAGCAGGGAAAAATAAGGATGTTGTAAAAAAAGAGAAGAGATAATGTAATCTGACCACTGAGATCTCCACAACCTATAAGAATAAGAAGCACAAAATCTCAGATGGAGAGAAGGATTAGCATACCCATGTGCAATTTCCAATGCCCCCAAAGTGAAAAAGTGTTGTCCTGGAACAACTTTTAATTAAGTGTTCTAAAAGGGAACCTGTCATCAACTTTATGTTGCCCATACTAACGGCAGTATAAAGTAGAGACAGGTGAGGTGATTTCGGTGGTTTGTGATTTAACAGTTAAAAGTGGTTGCCGAAAACCAACATCACAATCATTGCAGACTGGGCCTTGAAAAGAGCCACTACCACTTGAGAAGAGTCCTGGTTATTCATGAATTCCTGCTCTCCCCGCCCACCTGCTGATGACTGACAGGCTTCTACCTAGTTTTCTCCCTTTCTCTCTAGGAGTGAACTGCCAATCATCAGCAGATGGGCGGGAGAGCAGGAGATTATGGATAACCATGACTCCTCTCAGGTAGATTTGACTCTTTTCCAGGCCTAGTCTGCAATGATTATGATGCTGGTTCTCAGCAACCACTTACTATTAGCTCATGAGTGACACACCGCTGAAATCAGCATTTATGTCACTAATTTATGCTGCCCTCAGTGAGGTCAGCATAAAGTTGATGACAGGTTACCTTTAAATAACAGTCTATGTTTTCCCGCTTTGACTAGAATATGAGGAAAGGGAATAACATTTGAAGGCTCTAAAGAAAGTGCTTGAAAAGTTCCTGGTAAGTATTACATAGCTAGAAATGCTGTGACACTTTGTCTGTTTATGAAAAGATGGGATTGCATACTAGTATATGAAAACCCACAGTACATCAGGGTATTTACTTTAATAAGACAGAACTGCTTTACAAGGCTAAGGCTACTTTCACACTTCCACACAGCCTGCTAGACAAGCTTAACGTGAGTGTGAAAATAGCCTTTAGACAAAAGTGGTATTCTGTCTAGAAATTGGACAGACTTTTTTTAACTTCTAAAAATTTTTTGTAGATGATCCTTAAATAAATATAGTCTTACGGACAGGTGTACAGACTATGGCTGTCGAACTATTGTGCCAACTAACTAGCTTGACTTAGGGCTAGACCTGAGGGCATTATTCTGGGGGTTCCGTGGTATTCACCCTTTGACCCCTATACAGGAATATGGACTTTGCTGCAGGGGAGTCACCAGTCTGCTACCTCTTGGAATAGTCCCAGTGTAGTTGGGAGCTGACCCATGGAGGTCAGAGATATCAGTGCAAAGTGCCAGATGCAAAGACAAAGCACTAATTCAGAACCAGGCAAGTGACAAAACAAGGAGCACTGACAGATGGAATGATGAGGAACCTAGACAAAGGAGACTACAAGAACCAGGGCCGGCTCTTACTGGGAGCAGCTAAAGAGTAGGGTGGGTGGCTGCTCCCCACGGTCCAGTCCATGTTTTGGGCTGGATATAAAACGCAGCCAGCAGCTGTGTCTGGGGAGTGTGATTATCCTGGAGCTGCTAACAGGGCTGGGAGTTCTCTGTCCAGGAGGAAAGTGCTCAGTAAGGAGGTATTTTGTTCCTGGCTACCTGAAGCTGGATTCTCCTGCGGCTGGGCCGACAGCGTGGTGCGAACCTGCACCTACACCTCCCAGGTGACTGAACCTGTGTTGGACTGTTTTTGTTTGGCTACGTTATTTCCGTTGTGTGTGAACTGTCACCAAGAGACTGTTTTTCATTTTGTGTGCAAGTGTGAATAAAACACTGTTTGTTGCACAATCTGGACTCCTTGTTTTGCCTCTAAACTGCACCCGCACCGCTGTCTACCAGAGCGACTCCCACATTTGGTGTCGGATGCGGGCATGCGCAGTGAGGCTGGCGTGAACGCCGAACTTTGTTTTTGCTGAGAAAAAGTGAATGTCCTATATTAAGCCGGCAAAGTTGCAGCCTGTGATCCCCGACAAAATGGAGGCGGCTGTGAAAGCCCTCATAGAGGCTAACGTGCAGCAGCGGGAGACCAACCAGCTACTGCTACAGCACGTGATGGCGTTGCAAGCGGCAGGAGCGTCCCACCGCGTCCATGATGCCCGAAAGCTGTCCGTGCCGCGATCCCTAAGATGACCCCTCGGATGATGTGGAGACCTATCTGGCGGTGTTCGAGAAGGTGGCCGTGAGGGAGAAATTACCCCGAGAACAGTGGGCAGAGGTCGTCGCTCCGTTCCTGGCGTCTGGACCCCAGCAAGTATTTTTGACCTCCCAGATGACCAAGCAGCTGACTACCCAACTGTGAAAGGTGAGATCCTGGCAAGACTGGGGGTGAATGTTTTGGTCCGGGCTCAGCGTGTCCACCAGTGGGACTTTAACGTGGCTGAACCCGCCAGGCCACAATACTATGACTTGCTACAACGGTTGCAAAAATGGCTGCAGCCAGACATACTGACTCCCACTGCTATGCTCGACCGTCTGTTAGCCGATGTCTTCTGGAGGGCTTTGCCTTACCCTCTCCAGCACTGGGTCGGCCAGGTATCGCCCACCAATGCCCTGGAGATGGTCGACCTGGTGGAGCGGTACGAGGCCACCAGAAACCTGCAGGGGAGTCTTGCTGGGAAGGGGTCAGTCAAACCCCGGAGGCCTCTGCCCCAGTTCCGACGTCCGGCGACAGAGCGGCCTGTACGGAAGATACCCCTGCGAGTCCGCCTCCCGTGGTATGCTGGAGGTGTCAGGAGCCAGGCCACATCAGGGCCGACTGTCCGCATCGGGATGAGCCGATGGAGGTGAACTATGGGGTCGCCACTCCTTGTATGCACGGAAGCTGTGCGCAACTGGCACCCGTGAGGTGCAAGACCATAACCACCTGTGTCAGGTAGAGGTGGGAGATTCGCTGGCGGTGGCTCTGCTGGACTCCGGGAGTTTAGTCTCCCTGGTAAGGGCTGCCCTTGTACGGCCTGTGGAGTATACTGGCCGTAAAGTCGGGGTCCTGTGCATCCACGGAGACCTGAAAGACTACCCCACTGCACTAGTGACTTTGTCCACAGCGGCTGGTAGGTGGACCCACGAGGTGGCTGTCGCTACTAAACTCCCACATGAACTAATACTTGGGAGGGACTTCCTCGGTTTTCCGGCGCTGTGGCCGGCAATAAAGGTATCTGAGGGACCCGAGACAGGGTGACCCTAGTAGAGTGGCCTGATACCGCTGGAAGGCCAGAACCCTGGGAGCCCGAGTCTGAAGGGCCGGCGGTAGGGGTGACCACTGCTCCAGCGGTAGAGGGGGAGACAACCCCACTGAGTGTAATGGTGGGAGACACGGAGGACTTGCCACCGGGACCTGAGTTGGCAGACCTCAATGTCTCCGGGGAAAATTTTGGGACCGCACAACACCGGGACCAAACCCTAACCAGGGCCTGGGAGAATGTGCTGGAAATTGATGGTAAACCCCAGAAACCAGGGGCTGAATTAATGTTCCCACGATTTATTGTTCTACAGGATATGTTGTATCGGGTGAACCAAGTCCGAGGTGAACCTGTTGAACAGTTGGTGGTGCCCACAGCGCATCGCAAGCTTGTCATGGAGCTTGCCCACCAACATGTTCTTGGGGGACACCTGGGGTGGCAGAAAACCCAGGACCGCATACTGCAGCGGTTTTATTGGCCCAGTGTGTTCAAGGAGGTAGAAGATTATTGTAAGTCCTGTCCAACCTGTCAGATAACTAGCCCCCAGCCTCATTTCCGTAGTCCTCTGGTACCTCTGCCAATTATTGAAGTACCGCTTGAGCGAATCGCTATGGATTTAATTGGGCCTGTACCAAAGTCTGCCAGGGGCCACCAACACATACTGGTAGTTCTCGACTATGCCACTCGGTATCCGGAGGCGGTGCCCCTGCGACATACCTCAGCTAGGCTCATTGCCAAAGAGTTAATGGAGATGTTTTCCCGTGTGGGCCTGCCAAAAGAGGTTCTGACAGACCAAGGGACCCCTTTTATGTCCAAAGTAATGAAGGAACTGTGTAAATTGTTGCGTATAAAGCAGTTACGGACGTCCGTTTACCATCCGCAAACAGACGGTCTTGTTGAGAGGTTTAACCAAACTCTAAAAATATGTTAAAAAGGGTGGTGTCTAGAGATGGGAAGGACTGGGACCTGCTTCTGCCCTATCTCATGTTCGCAGTGCGAGAGGTACCCCAGGCCTCTACTGGGTTCTCGCCCTTCGAACTGCTTTATGGCAGACACCCTCGGGGCCTGTTGGATATCGCCAAGGAAGCATGGGAACAACAGCCTGTCCCCCACAAAAGTGTCATTGAGTATGTCACCCAGATGCAGGAACGGATAGAAAGGGTGTTGCCGCTGGTCCGGGAGCATATGGAGGCAGCACAACAAGCCCAGAGTAGGGTGTATAATCGTCAGGCTCGGGTACGGGGCTTCAATCCGGGAGATCGGGTTTTGGTTCTGGTACCCACCCTTGACAGCAAATTCCTAGCTAGGTGGCAGGGCCCCTATGAGGTGATCGAGAAAGTAGGGGAAGTAATTACAAAGTACACCAGCCAGGCGGCGCAAGCCGGAGCAGGTGTACCACGTGAATTTACTTAAGCCGTGGAAAGATAGGGACACGGCCGACGACCACAGCCCCGGCCAGGGCTTCTAGGTGAAAAGGGTCCAGCCCCACAGTTCGAGGCCTGTGAAGCAGTAACCACGGTAAAAATTGCAGACAGCCTGTCTTCCAAACAAGTTCAGGAAGTCAGGGAGTTCATCAGTCGGAACACGGATGTGTTCTCGGACCTCCCTGGCCGCACGTCTCTCATACAACATGACATCGTCACTGAGCCTCAGGCCAAGATCCGGTTAAAACCATACCGGGTACCCGAGGCTCGGCGACGGGCCATCGCGGAGGAAGTGCAGTTAATGTTGAAGCTCGATGTCATTGAGGAGTCGAAAAGTGAGTGGGCCAGTCCCATAGTCCTAATACCCAAGCCGGATGGGACGTTGCGGTTCTGCAACGACTTTCGCAAGTTAAATGAAGTATCCAAGTTTGACGCGTATCCCATGCCCCGAGTAGACGAGCTGGTTGAAAGTTTAGGACAAGCCCGTTATTTTTCTGTGCTGGACCTCACTAAAGGGTACTGGCAGGTACCCTTAACGGAGTCGGCTAAGGAAAAAACCGCATTTGTTACCCCGCAGGGCCTGTATCACTACAAGGTGTTACCCTTTGGCCTGCATGGCGCCCCGCCACTTTCCAAAGGTTAATGGACATAGTGCTGCGACCACATCGTCGGTACGCCTCGGCCTACTTGGATGATGTAGTCATCCACAGCACCGACTGGGAAAGCCATTTACCCAAGGTGCAGGCGGTAGTGGATGCCCTGAGGAAAGCCGGACTGACCGCTAACCCAAAGAAGTGCTCCATAGGGTTAGAGGAGACAAAATATCTGGGATATGTAATTGGGCGGGAGTCATCAAACCTCAGGTAACTAAGGTAGAGGCCATTCGTAACTGGCCCCGACCGGTCACCACCAGGCAGGTAAAGTCGTTCCTGGGGATTGTAGGTTACTACATGAGGTTTGTGCCCCACTTTGCCACAATAGCAGCGCCATTGACAGACCTGTTGAAGGGGCGAAAGTCTGGGAGGGTTAGCTGGAGTGAGAAGGCGGAGGAGGCTTTCTCCGCGTTGAAGTCGGCCCTGTGTGGGTCCCCGGTTTTGGTGACACCCGACTTCAACAAGGAGTTTGTCGTACAGACCGACGCCTCGGAGGTAGGCCTCGGTGCGGTACTGTCGCAGGAGGTCAACGGGGAAGAACATCCCGTTGTCTTCCTGAGCCGTAAGCTCAGTCCCGCCGAGTCCAGGTATAGTATAGTGGAGAGGGAGTGCCTGGCTATCAAGTGGGCACTCGAATCTCTCCGCTACTACCTGTTAGGGAGGAGGTTCCGTCTGGTGACCGACCATTCCCCCCTCAAATGGATGAGTCAGGCCAAGGAGAGGAATGCTCGGGTCACCAGGTGGTTCCTATCCCTACAGAACTTCAAGTTTTCCGTGGAACACAGGGCAGGCCGCTTGCAGGGCAACGCAGATGCCCTGTCCCGCGTCCACTGCCTCACGTGTGTTCACCCCCTCAGGGTTGAACAAAGGGGGGTATGTGGTAAGGTGCAAGGTGTCATATGTGATGGCAGGTACGTGTCACCGAGGTTGCTGGCCTCGGTGAGGTGAGAGCCGGGTTTTTGTCTGCAGCAGCTAGTGCTGTTTGACTTTGTTAAATAGCATGGCTGCAAAGCCGATCCGGGCCGGCTCTTACTGGGAGCAGCTAAAGAGTAGGGTGGGTGGCTGCTCCCCACGGTCCAGTCCATGTTTTGGGCTGGATATAAAACGCAGCCAGCAGCTGTGTCTGGGGAGTGTGATTATCCTGGAGCTGCTAACAGGGCTGGGAGTTCTCTGTCCAGGAGGAAGAGCTCAGTAAGGAGGTATTTTGTTCCTGGCTACCTGAAGCTGGATTCTCCTGCGGCTGGGCCGACAGCGTGGTGCGAACCTGCACCTACACCTCCCAGGTGACGGAACCTGTGTTGGACTGTTTTTGTTTGGCTACGTTATTTCCGTTGTGTGTGAACTGTCACCAAGAGACTGTTTTTCATTTTGTGTGCAAGTGTGAATAAAACACTGTTTGTTGCACAATCTGGACTCCTTGTTTTGCCTCTAAACTGCACCCGCACCGCTGTCTACCAGAGCGACTCCCCACAATACTCATAATGACAATCTAAGTAATATTTCTCCAGAATGTCTTTTTAACCTCTTAAGGATGAAGGGTGTACATGTACGCCCTTCGTCTGCACTTTAAAGATGGGCGCCCGAGCTGCGGGTAAAAGCTTGATTCATCAAGCTGACACCCGCAGATCATGTCCGCGACCGGCAGCGATGCCGATCGCGGACATTTAACCCCTCAGATGCCGTGGTCAATCCTGACCACGGCATCTGATCGCGCAAAAACCGAAAGTTTTACTTTTGGTTTTTGCTCCGGCTCCCCTGATGGCCACAAGGGGAGCCGGAGCATGCATGTAGTACCCTAGGTTTCTGTGAATGAAACCTAGGGTACTACACAGTATTCCTATGGAGCCTATGACTGTAATAGGCTCCATAGGAAATATGCGATTTTCTCATATATTCCAATGCTATTGCATTGGAATATATGAGAATAGCAATCTGATGATTGCATCTTATAGTTCCCTATGGGAACTATAAGAAAGTGGTAAAAAAAAAAAGTTTAAAAAATAAAAATTAAATAAAAAAATATAAAAATTCAAATCACCCCCTTTCCCCAAAATGAAAATAAAATAAATAAAAAAATAAAAAATTACACATAATGGGTGTCGCAATGTGCGAAACGCCCATACTATAATAATATTAAAAATATTCACCATACGGTAAACATAAAAACGGAAAGAAAGCGTCCAAATGGCTAATTCGCCATTTTTGGACGCTTCATTTCCTAAAAAAATGAATAAAAAGTGATCAAAACATCATACGCACCCCATAATGGTATCAATTAAAAGTTCAGATTGCCCCGCAAAAAATGAGCCCCTACACTGCTCCATACGCATAATTACAAAAAGTTATAGGGGTCAAAACATGGCGACAAAAAATAAAATAAAAAAATTCCCACTTTTAATTTTTTTCACTATCAAAACGCTAAGAAAAACTATACATATTAGGTATTGCCGGATTCGTACTGACCTGAAGAATAAAATTAACCAGTCAGTTTTATCGCAAATCGAACGTTGTAATTTAAAAACCCGTAAAACTGTGGTGAAATTGCTTTTTTTTTGCAATTTCACCCCATTTGGAATTTTTTTCCCGTTTCCCACTACATCACATGCAAAAATAAATGGTAGCGTTAAAAAGTACAACTTGTCCCGCAAAAAATAAGCCGTCATATGGCTATGTGAGCGGAAATATAAAAATGTTATGGCTTTTGGAAGGCAGGGAGCGCAAAACAAAAACGCAAAAATCCCAAAACCCCCGGTCCTTAAGGGGTTAAATGAAGGGATTTTCTGGAAAATACAAAATCAATGAAATGCTGAAAATACTGAAAAAACATTACTATAAATAAATTCTGAAATACTTTATTTATAAAGGCTTGTTTTGTCTAAGGAACAATTATTAGGAGAATGAAAATGGCCACTGTGACATTAAACATGGAACCAGGCCTAAATACACAGTATCAGAGACCTTGAGACCTAAATTTGCCCTCCTACCTTTTTTATCTGTCAATCATTAGGAATGTGAACCAGTAAGCTACATAGAGCGTGAGATCTGAGCTGTTTCTGTATGGCGTGGACTGGAGTTTGCACAGACACAGAGGAGGGATGAGACTCGGGCTGCTGTGGGGGCTGTAGTTTTCTAACAGCTTTCATTAGAAAACTTCATTCAGCCTGTGTCTCATCCCTCCTCGCTACACTTCAGCTGTTTCTGTGCAAACTCTGTTCAGATCCACACAGACAGCTCAGAGCCTATGTCACTTGTGATCTATATACAGTATTGACAGGCAGAACAGGAGAAAAGATGAGGCAGGTCTCCAGCTGCCTTCTGACACAACCCATCCTGCTACATGCTTAAGACGGGTTCTGTTTTACAAATGTGACAACGACCATTTTAATTCTAATGACTGCCAAAACAAGCTTTTATAAACAATTAAAGGTATTTAGTAATTCATAGCATTATGGGTTTTTCTTAGTATTTCTTTCCCAGTAAATCACTTTAAAAAAAGCACAGTATTCCATAGCAAGAATACTTAGGAGAGCCACAAAGCTGTCTTACATTTAGAATTGGCGCTGGATACACCTCTACATAACTTCGATAATCCACCACCAGCACAGGGGCATCTAAAATACCGGTCTTAATATATGTGCCCCTTAATCTCTACGCTACACAAATTGTAAATGTTTGCAAACTATGATATTATTTTATTTCTTTTTAAGGCATTTTTCCAGTTTTCCAGACAATGGAGTGTGTTCAGGTCTTTCACATGGGCATCATTACAGTCCTATTTGTGAACAGCATGCCACTGAGTAGGAGGAACTGAGAAGAATGGTAGAGAGTTTTTAGGGATACGATTCCGTATGTGTGTCTTCTGGATTTGGTTTAAACCACAAAACTATATATTAATCTTCTCGGTTTCTTCTGTTAAACAATGTTCAATGTGACAGGTTCCCTTTAAGCTTTCCAACAAGCAGTACAATCAAGAATGATGTGTGTGGGGCCTTCTGCCTTTAGCTCTTATGCCATCTTTTAATTCTGTTCCAGAGCAAGCATCTGCTGTTATCCTCTGCTTCTATGTGTAGTCATTTGTTTACTCCACAAGTGCAGCTTGTAACTTGTCTGTGCTGGGTCATTATGAGCAATGTCTATAAATACTTTTACTGTATAGTGGAGAAATGTATACTTTACAAAAATAAAGCATGTTTGTAACAGTTTAGCATGTTATGTTGATTGTTAGAGAAAGAGAGGAAGCTGTAATGGCACTGCACTGCCTCTACAATGTGACAGTATGTGAGTACATATTGACAAGGATGCAGCAGTCACTTGAGCTCCGCAGCCCCCTCTAACAGCTGATCTTAGGGGTGCCAAGAGTTGGACCCTTGGTGATCTGATATTGATGACTTATCCTGAAGTTGGGTCATCAATATCTTGAAAACAGACAACCTCTTTAAAGTTTATTTGGAAAACGTCTGTTACTGTACTTTTAAATGACTTCATCTTTTGAATATATTTTAAGGCTGAGTGAGCAGTTTCCACAACTTTAGTAACTGGCGAATTGCTGTTGTTGTAAAGTAGCAGCGCTGCTCATATCCGTGGAAGTAGCATAAGGCAGGTAGGCAGATTAGAATCACTTCATTACTGGCACTATAACACATTTCAGGGCCCCACTAGCATCTTTGTCAGATGTTGGTTTTATCTGACAAAGGGGCTAGTCCAGCCCTGAAATGTATTATATAATATCAATAATGAAGTGATGCTAATCTTCCAACCTGTCTCACGCTATTTCCATGTATAAGAATGGTGTCGCTTCTTTTTTGCTTTCTGACTTGGATCTTCTGCCTGGCCGACAAAACCTCTGACGAGCGAGGAGCAGCCCATAGAGGACAACATTGAAATGCATGGTGGGGTGTTGTGCTCCATGCACAAACCCAACAGGTCAGCACTTTTGCCACTGTCTTTTATCCCCTGTCACGATGATCCTCTCTATGTGCACCTCTCCTTTTCTATTAAAATTGTTGTTGGTGATGTTCAAACCATTATTTTGTTTGCTGAATGTAATTATTGGCTTTTTAGCATCTTTTTAGCATCCAATTACCAGACTTTAAAAAAATAACCAAAAGGCCATATTGCACTAGCGTATTACCATTTTTAATGGCCATTAGATAGGTGCATTTCTGTCTAATCGGCTGGTAAAAAAGGGTCCCATTGATTGAAAGGCTGAATGGGGTTTTAACACAGAGATTCATGATGAATTAATTTGTGTTGTGACAAATCAAATTTATGACAAGAACGGAGCAGAACAGATCCCAATGACTAGAATAAGATCCATTTGGTATAACGTATTTTTTAGCGTTTTTTCTATTTTTGACGAACTCTGTGATTGAAGCCCCAAATGGAGCCTCCAATGCAGATGTGAACATGCCCGATATTACAGAACGCTTTCACAGACTGTTTCAAAATATTGGGGCACATGGCATTGTTTCATTTTGTATCATTCATCCAGAAAGAAAAAAAATTATAATTCAGCCACCATCTCAGTCAAGCTGGGATCAGTTTTGGCATTTCGGTTTAGTAGCAATTTCATATTTTTTCCAATGATTTGTACATATCCTTTCCCAGTTACAGTTAAAGTTTCCTAGTTTGCAAAACTGCTGATAGAAGTTTATCTTGGGAACCATTTGCAACTTCCTTATGTGCAGTCTATGCTAGAAGACTTCAGTAGAAATGCAGAGAGAAAATGTACTGTATATATTATATTGATGAATAAGACCAGTACCTTCAACTAGTTGCTTTAGCAACACAAATATTATACAAAGCGACTTTTCAAAGTTTATGGAAAGTATAAAGTACATTGAAAAAAATATAATTAGCAAAGTATACAAGATACAGAAACAAGGCCATATACCTATTCATAGACAGCCATCGATACAATTAAAGGGAATGTGTCATCACAAAATGTCTTGCTGTTTAAATCACTTTTTTATGTTTATCATATTTTTAAATAATTTTTTATGATGTTATTTTTAATTTTCCATGTCACTTTTTATGTTTAACCCCTTCCTGACTGCCATACAACTATATACGTGCTATCTGCACATGCCCCGTGCAGCTAGCACGTATATAAACGTTCTGGCAGCTCTTTAATCCAAGCGCTGCAAAACGCTTGGATTAAAGCTTCTGCCCCCAGACTGCCGCTGTCACGGATAGCATACAGTCCAGTAATGCCGGCAAGGGACCGATCAGAGTGTCCCTAGCTGGCAATCGCTACAATATATTAGTCTGTGCAGACTAACCAATCGGATCGCGGCAGTGTAAAAATGCCGGTTTCAGGCTCTGATCTGCACTCTGAATCATTTCAGGCTCTGATCTGCCTCCTGATCTGTTCCCCCTTGTATCTTCCTGTGGCCTATCTGCCCCTTGATGTGTTGTCTTCCCTGGTGTCCGTACGTTGTGGCTGTTTTCTCTGTGCCGGCCCTGCCCCCATCTCGACATCCCCCACTGTCAGCAGCATCCAAGGGGTTAACAGAGGGAGGGGGCTCCTTCTCTCAACCATCGGGCTTCCTCGCTGCAATGGCAGTGGCCCGATGATTGCCATGGCAAACGGACGCCTTGCAAAGAAGTCCAGTGTTGCCATCTATCACTGTAATACTGATAGTATTATACTTTGCAATGCAAGAGAATTGCAAAGTATAGTACAATCATCAGCCCCACTGGATCTTCAAGTTCCAAGTGGGACTTGATAAAAAGTGTGAAAATAAAAAAGTTAAATAAATAAAAATATAAATTAAAAATAATATAAATGGCTTTTTCCTATATCTGCTCATTTAAAAGAGATAAAAAAATAAATAAAAATAAACTACACATATTAGGTATCACCGCGTCTGTAACAACCAGCTTTCGAAAAATATCCATAAACTAACCCCTCAGCTGAACACCATAAAAAAATAATATTAAAAAAGTGCCAAAAAAACTTTTGTCACCTTTTGCAACACCAAGCGATCAAAAAGGCATATGCCCCCCAAAATAGTACCTATCTAACCGTCCCCTCATCCTGCAAAAAATTACATCCTACCCAGGACGATTGGTCAAAAAATAAAAAAGCTATAGCTCTCAGACTATGAAGACACTAAAACATAATTTTTGGGGTTTCAAAAATGCTATTATTGTGTAAAACTTAAATAAATAAGAAAAAGTATACATATTAGGTATTGACATGTCCGTAATGATCTGCTCTATAAAAATGTCACATGACCTAACCCCTCAGGTGAACTCTGTAAAATTGGTCTATAGAGATTATTTTACTGCAGTTAACTCTTTCTAATCCTGCCCATAATGATATGACCCCTGTGGATGGATAAGTCAGGATCCACCATTCACAATAGGTGATTGTCAAATAGTTTTAAGTCCAATTTATGTATGAGATAGCCAAGATAACTGTCTATTAAATGATGGTAGTCTCACGTTCGAATGCATAGTGGATGGTGAAATATAGAGCCTTAAGTTCAAAAGCTCAAAACATTGCTACCCTTTTGCTTGTCAGTGTATAATGATGACACAATACAAATGATTTTGCTTTGGAAATGTGAAAATAAATCTTACTTTGAGCTAAAAATATTTTTTTCAATTGGTCTTTATTAAAAATATGGAATCATTTTTTGTGTACATAGCTGAGATGCTCTAGTAGCTGCCTGTGGATTTTTTGTCTTTTCCGTCATTCGGGGAGCAGACGGACTCCTTATGTCTGCTCTCTTACATTATAAAGATTCATCAAAGCTCAATCCTTATCTGACTGATAAGAATGTGGCTTAAAGAAGTGTTTGTGACCTCCTAGTAGTTAAGAGATAAGGGTTATTAGATGACCAGCATGACCTTTTGTGAAAGAATGGCTCAATATTTTTAATAAAGGCCAATTGATAATATTATTTTTAGCCAAAAATGAGTGAACTGCAATCATAAATAGAGAGGAGCAAGTCAAAGCTGACGTAGTAGAATTCGATACAAATTTCAGGAATTATTCGATTTTCACCGAATCCGAATTTCCTCACGCTTTGTGGTAAGGGATCACATTTTTTCATAAAATGGCTGCTGTATGTGTGAGGATATGAAGCAAGGAACTCTGGGAAGGTGGGATCATCCATATTGCCATGCATGCCTCCAATCAGCAGCCAGCCAGCCCTGTGATGTCACAGCCCTATAAATAGCGTCAGCCATCTTAGATTCTGCCATTTACCAGTGTAATTGGGGCAGGGAGAGACGTCAGCAGGCGCTAGGGACAGTGTTAGAAAAAACTTCATTGGGCTAAAAAAACGATTTGCAAGTGCAAGGAAAAATTATTCAAGGTGTAGGGAAAGGATAGGGAGGAATCATTCAGCAGTATTTATGTTGAACAGGGTTCAGTAGGGGAGGTACAGCCTGGGTAATAGAAACAATTCTATTACACCTTGCTGCACTGACTGGGCACCCAAATTGCCATTATACAGCTCTGTAATTCCAGCAAACCATTCTTGTTATTGGCGTACAAGTGCTGTTTCATACAGCCATTAACAAGGCTTATTACAAGGAAATGTTTCTACATCTTGCGGTGCAGTTATATGTTCTAAACCATTTTTGTGGTTTGAATTAGTGGGAAAAAAGGACTTATTAGCCGTTGTGTGGTGAAGTGCGAAAATTACAGCCCTTTTTGTCGTGTATTAGTGGCAAAAGAAAAACATATTTGCTGTTCAGCGGTGCAGTTATATGTTGTAAAGCCTTTTGTGGCGTGTATTAGTGGCAAAAGAAAAATATATTTGCCGTTTAGCGGTGCAGTTACATGTTCTAAAGCCTTTTGCGGCGTGTATTAGTGGCAAAAGTAAAATATATTTGCTGTTCAGCAGTGCAGTGATATGTTATAAAGCCCTTTTTGTTGTGTAATAGTGGCAAAAGAAAAATATATTTGCCGTTCAGCGGTGCAGTTATATGTTATAAAGCCCTTTTTTGTGTGTATTAGTGAGGGAAAAAAAGGGCTTATTAGCCGTTGTGTGGTGAAGTGAGAAAATTACAGACTTTTTTGGGGTGTATTAATTTCCTTTTTATTTATTTGATAAACAGTATGTCAGACAGAGTAGTGCCAGGCCCTGCACAGGGGAGTGGCAGAGGCCTAAATGTTTCTGGCACAGGCAGAGGTCGGAGAAGAGTAAGAGAACGTGGCAGTAAGGGTCAATTCAAGAGGCCTTAGCTCCCAGTGTCAGCTAGCGATTAAGTCTTGACCACCAACCCAGCGGTGCTTGAATAGTTGACTCAATCTTCGACTTCATCGCAAGAGACATCAGACAACCCCAGCCTAGTGTCTCTGGGTTCGTCAGACACAAGCCTTAGTTTGCATTGCCTGGGAGCAGGCCCTGTGCCCTCACCTGTCCTGAACCTGTCTCTGTCCTTTTCTGTTCCCTCAGCCAGAGAAGTATTATATGCTATGGGCTCAGCCCCACTATACAGCGAGGACGAGCTACTAGAGTACAGTAAACAGCTACTGCCCAGCCAAAATGTGGAGGAGAAATCCGCCGCTTCCTCCACTAGGCGGGCAAGTAGTGATGAGGAGAGTGGCATGGGAGCTGGTGTTGCGAGCAGTGAGACTCCTGACCCAGAAACCGTTGAGAAGGACATCAGTGACGTGCAGACAGTACTTGATGATGATGATGTAGCTGATCGCACTTGGGAGCCAGGTGATTTAGGCGCTTCATCATCATCGGGAGAAGAGGGTGGCAGCTTGCCCGTGAGGCAGCGGAGGAGCCAGAAAGTTGTTAGCATGGCCGAGAGTCAGCAGGGTGGCAGCAGTGGGAGGTCGGGAGCCAAACGTGCCCGTTGTAGACCACCCGTTTCGCAAGAGCCTACCTGCCCAGTAAGTAGAGGTGCACAGGTTTACGGAAACAGTGGTGGTAACAGTCAGTTAGTGCGTAGTGTTGGGGGATAAAATCACCTACTCGGAGGTGTGGCAGTTTTTTGTTAAACCATCGGAGGAGTTGAACATGGCCATATGTCGAATCTGTGGGCAGAAGGTGAAGTGTGGCCAGGGTGCCAATGTTGGCACCACCGCCCTGCGTCAACATATGCAGCGTCACCATAAAGTGGCCTGGGAGAACCGTGGCTCCGATGTGGTGGTCCAGCCTCACCCAGTTGCACGCAGCCGATTTCGGGCAGTCAAGACTCCACCACCTCAGCCGAAGGGAGCTGTCTGTCCTTCTCATCATCTGCTGGTCATGATGCTCCTGCTCCTTGCCCTCCTACTCCTTGTCAGTCATTCCATCAGCAATCGATCACCGAAGTGATTGCCAAGAGACAACAGTATGCATGTACTCATCCGATGGCGCAAAAGCTGAATGTGCTCCTGTCCAAGTTGCTGGTGCTGCAGTCCCTCCCTTTACAAGTGGTGGACTCTGCACCTTTCAGAGAACTGACGGCTTGTGCCGAGACGAGGTGGAGAGACCCAAGCCAACATTTCTTTGCCAAAAAGGCAGTACCAGCCCTGCACACACATGTAGAACAGAAGGTGGGCCAGTCCTTGAGCCTGTCAGTGTATGCCAAAGTGTGCCGATGTGTGGAGCTGTAACTACGGTCAAAGACAATACATGTCCTTTACGGCCCACTAGGTGAATGTGGTTCCTGCACAGACACACCAGCAACTTGGCCAGGATACGCTGCTTCCGCCTGCACATTCTCACGCCGTTTGTCTTGCGACAATATCTGCCTCTGCCTTGTCATACTCCACCGTGTCCCCAGCCTCCTGTGCAGGGACAATTCACAGTGCCCCTCCAGCATACCACATGTGCAGGGCACGGCTGTTCTGCACCTCGTTTGCCTGGGCGAATGGAGTAATACAGGGGAGGAACTGCTCCACGTCCTTCATCGAGAAATCGAATCCTGGCTTTCTCCACGACAACTCAAAATCGGAACCATGGTGACTGACAACGGGAACAACATGGTGTCGGCGCTACGTCAAGGACGGCTGAGCCATGAGCCCTGTATGGCACATGTGTTCAATCTGGTTGTCAAGCAGTTCCTGAAGTCTTCCAACCATCTGCAAGACATCCTAAAAATGGCCCTAAAACTTCTCATCCACTTCAGCCACGTACACACTCTCCTTGAGCTGCAGCGGCAGAACGGCATCCCCCAACATAGGCTGATATGCAACGTTTCCACCCGTTGGAATTCCACCCTCCATATTTTGGACCGACTATACGAACAGAGAATGGCCATAAACGATTTCTTGATGATCCAAGTGGACAGGAGTACTCCCCTGTGTGACTTTAATGTCAGCCAGTGGCAGCTCATGCATGACACCTGCCGTTTTCTCAGGCCCTTTGAGGAGGCCACATTATGTGTCAGTCGCCAGGACTAAGGGATGAACAATGTCATTCCACTGCTTCATGTCGAGGAACAGATGCTGGTAAATCTGGCTGGTCAGGGGACTGGAGATGTGGCGCATACATCTCATGGCCACATTAGCCTTGTGGGGGCTGAACTGGAGGAGGAGGAGGACATTGGAGAACAAGCAATGTGTAGCGAAATGGGTGGTTTTTCTACACAGGACAGGTGACAGGAGAGGAGGAGCAGGAGAAGCCAGAGGAGCTACAGGGCAATGAGGAGGAGGAAGCAGAGGACCAAGACACACTGTGGCAGTATGCAGTGGAGATGGAGGCAGGGAGTCCCACCGAGTCATGGCCCAATGCTGGCTCTCCACCTTGTTGAACCCTTGCTACCGGTCCAAAATGGGGCCTTTTTTACACCTGCTGAGAGGGAGAACAAACTGAACTACTATAGAGAAATCCTATGTAGTCAGTTGGCCACTGCCTATCTGCACCATCGTCCATCTGCTCGCAGGTCTGACCGTGGTCCATCTGTGCTCACTCTCCACTGCCAAGGCTGCTGGGGTGGCAGGAGCAGTACAAGCTCCATCAGCAGCAGCCTGAGTCTAGAGTCGCTGATGAGCAGTTTTCTTCACCCACCTAGAGAAGAAACTACTCACCTCACCAGCAGCTAGACATTAGTGATGGACGAACATCGACTGGGACGGTTCGCGAATGCACGTTCGCGATCAAATGTTCGCGAACCGTGCGTTCGTGTCGGGCCCCATTGACTTTAATGGCAGGCGAACCTGAAAAACCTTCAGGCGAACCTTCAGGTCATATTTGCCGCCACCAAAAATTCCCACAAAAAAAATGTATTTTAATCAGGGGCCATTTTTATGCGTCTTAAAGGGAAACTCTCAAAAATATGCCCTGCTGGAGCCTAGAAAAATTGTATCTTAGGCCACGGTAGTACAGGCAACTCACAGAAAAAAGATGCACCACATGGATAAGCACCTGACAACACTGGCTAATCCCTCACTCTGGTGTTAAAAGCTGAGAGATTCGCCAATATTTCCAATCAGGAACATATCGGTGCCCCTTTAGGCACCACTTCACGGTTTCTCAGCATGACATGGGGTCCTACCACTAGACTACCTATGGTGTGTGAACAAGGTCTGAACAGGTATTAAGCAGCCTACAGCCCCCTCCCACTCACCTGCATTGCAGGACCAACAATGCAATGGGGAACAAATGAGGCCGCAAGCTACACCTACAACAGACCATGTGACACCGGCTTCCAGGTGCAACAGAATGTTTACCAGCCATATGCAATGGCACATTCAATACATATAAAACAAGAATCACAAAAATAAACGTGGCCTAAATGGGTGGGACTGCTCCAAACCCCAAACACTGTGGCGTGTTTCTAACTGGGGGCAGTTCCTCCGCATGTGGTTCGCAGCGAACGGCTATCCCCAGCAAAAATTGCATACAATGGAGGATACCGGCGCGAACCACAAGCACCACACAAACATCCTACACAAAATAAAACATGTGCGGATGAAAATATATAAACACATAACTCACAGAAAAAGATGCACCACATGGATAAGCACCTGACAACACTGGCTAATCCCTCACTCTGGTGTTAAAAGCTGAGAGATTCGCCAATATTTCCAATCAGGAACATATCGGAGCCCCTTTAGGCACCACTTCATGGTTTCTCAGCATGACATGGGGTCCTACCACTAGACTACCTATGGTGTGTGAACAAGGTCTGAACAGGTATTAAGCAGCCTACAGCCCCTCCCACTCACCTGCATTGCAGGACCAACAATGCAATGGGGAACAAATGAGGCCGCAAGCTACACCTACAACAGACCATGTGACACCGGCTTCCAGGTGCAACAGAATGTTTACCAGCCATATGCAATGGCACATTCAATACATATAAAACAAGAATCACAAAAATAAACGTGGCCTAAATGGGTGGGACTGCTCCAAACCCCAAACACTGTGGCGTGTTTCTAACTGGGGGCAGTTCCTCCAGCATGTGGTTCGCAGCTGAACGGCTATCCCCAGCAAAAATTGCATACAATGGAGGATACCGGCGCGAACCACAAGCACCACACAAACATCCTACACAAAATAAAACATGTGCGGATGAAAATATATAAACACATAACTCACAGAAAAAGATGCACCACATGGATAAGCACCTGACAACACTGGCTAATCCCTCACTCTGGTGTTAAAAGCTGAGAGATTCGCCAATATTTCCAATCAGGAACATATCGGAGCCCCTTTAGGCACCACTTCACGGTTTCTCAGCATGACATGGGGTCCTACCACTAGACTACCTATGGTGTGTGAACAAGGTCTGAACAGGTATTAAGCAGCCTACAGCCCCTCCCACTCACCTGCATTGCAGGACCAACAATGCAATGGGGGAACAAATGAGGCCGCAAGCTACACCTACAACAGACCATGTGACACCGGCTTCCAGGTGCAACAGAATGTTTACCAGCCATATGCAATGGCACATTCAATACATATAAAACAAGAATCACAAAAATAACGTGGCTAAATGGGTGGGACTGCTCCAAACCCCAAACACTGTGGCGTGTTTCTAACTGGGGGCAGTTCCTCGCATGTGGTTCGCAGCGAACGGCTATCCCCAGCAAAATTGCATACAATGGAGGATACCGGCGCGACCACAAGCATCACACAAACATCCTACACAAATAAAACATGCGGATGAAAATATATAAACACATAACTCACAGAAAAGATGCACCACATGGATAAGCACCTGACAACACTGGCTATCCTCACTCTGGTGTTAAAAGCTGAGAGATTCGCCAATATTTCAATCAGGAACATCGAGCCCCTTAGGCACCACTTCACGGTTTCTCAGCATGACATGTGGTCCTACCACTAGACTACCTATGGTGTGTGAACAAGGTCTGAACAGGTATTAAGCAGCCTACAGCCCCCTCCCACTCACCTGCATTGCAAGACCAACAATGCAATGGGGAACAAATGAGGCCGCAAGCTACACCTACAACAGACCATGTGACACCGGCTTCCAGGTGCAACAGAATGTTTACGAACCACATGCGGAGGAACTGCCCCCCCAGTTAGAAACACGCCACAGTGTTTGGGGTTTGGAGCAGTCCCACCCATTTAGGCCACGTTTATTTTTGTGATTCTTGTTTTATATGTATTGAATGTGCCATTGCATATGGCTGGTAAACATTCTGTTGCACCTGGAAGCCGGTGTCACGTGGTCTGTTGTAGGTGTAGCTTGCGGCCTCATTTGTTCCCCATTGCATTGTTGGTCCTGCAATGCAGGTGAGTGGGAGGGGGCTGTAGGCTGCTTAATACCTGTTCAGACCTTGTTCACACACCATAGGTAGTCTAGTGGTAGGACCCCATGTCATGCTGAGAAACCGTGAAGTGGTGCCTAAAGGGGCTCCGATATGTTCCTGATTGGAAATATTGGCGAATCTCTCAGCTTTTAACACCAGAGTGAGGGATTAGCCAGTGTTGTCAGGTGCTTATCCATGTGGTGCATCTTTTTTCTGTGAGTTATGTGTTTATATATTTTCATCCGCACATGTTTTATTTTGTGTAGGATGTTTGTGTGGTGCTTGCGGTTCGCGCCGGTATCCTCCATTGTATGCAATTTTTGCTGGGGATAGCCGTTCGCTGCGAACCACATGCGGAGGAACTGCCCCCCCAGTTAGAAACACGCCACAGTGTTTGGGGTTTGGAGCAGTCCCACCCATTTAGGCCACGTTTATTTTTGTGATTCACGGTAGTACAGGCCCCAAAAATTAGGCATTCACCTGACAGAAAATAACTTGTGATGATGTGGCTAGAGGTGCATTAGGCGGGCACCAGCTAAAATTTTTAATGTAGGCCAGTATAGGCTACAAAAATTAGGCGGCATTCACCTGACAGAAAAGAACGTGTGATGATGTGGTTGGAAGTACATTAGGCGGGCACCAGCTAAAAATTTTACTGTAGGCCACTGGAGTACAGGTCCCAAAAATTAGGCATTCACCTGAAAGAAAAGAACTTGTGATGATGTGGTTGGAGGTACATTAGGCGGGCACCAGCTAAAATTTTTACTGTAGGCCAATGGACTACAGGGCCCAAAAATTAGGCATTCACTTGACAGAAAAGAACTTGTGATGATGTGGCTGGAGGTACATTAGGCGGTCACCAGATAAAAATGTTACTGTAAGCCAGTACAGGTCCTAAAAATAGACAGCATTCACCTGACAGAAAAGAACTTGTGATGATGTGTCTGGAAGTAGATTAGGCGATCACCGGCGAAAAATCTTACTGTAGGAGAGTATAGGCCCCAAAAATCAGGCATTCACCTGACAAAAAATAACTAGTGATTAAGTGTCTGGAGGTACATTAGGTAGTCACTGGATACAAATTTTAATGTAGGCCACTGGAATACAGGCCCCAAAAATTAGGCATTCACCTGACAGAAAAGGCCTTTTATGCTGCTGTATATACATAAGACAAGGACCATTCTTTGTTATGGGTGTTGGCGGAAATGTGTTGGCTGGCATGAGGAAATTCAATTACATGTGGTCGTCACAGGTGTTGAATACCTCCGAGATCCATGCCGCATTCACTTTTAGAACTGTGAGGTAGTCCACACTGTCGTGAGCTAGGCGAGTTATCGGTCACAATCCCCCCGCTGTGCTGAACATCCTTTCGGACAGGACATTCGACGAGGGGCAAGCCAAGAGTTACGTGGCAAATTTTGCCAATTCTGGCCACAGGTCAAACCTGCACACCCAATAGTCCAGGGCTTCCTCGCTTCTCAGAGTGTCCATATTGGCCGTTAACCCGATGTAGTCAGACACCTGTCGGTCTAGGCGTTCCCTGAGGCTGGATTCGGAGGGCAGGTCCCCTTCTTGCAGGCGCAGTAGCATTTGTACCCACACCTGGTTGTGGGTAGAAATTCCTCTGCCAGTGACCACAACAGCAGAATGCTGCATCTCTCACAGCAAGGTCTGGAAATGCTGCATTCTGCCAGCCCTTTTTGATGCTGGTAACATATCTAGGGTTGAGCGAACTTGTATTTTAAGTTCGGGTTCGGGTTAGCTTAGAATCCTGTTATGGATTCACTACCATGGACCACAACGGAATTTGGAATCCAAGTTCGTGCAACCGTCCTTCACTTCTCTACTTCCTTCTTCTCCTCCACACAGAGCACAGGAGCTCCGCCCCTCATGTCACATGATCATATTACCAGGCCCCAGTAATTTTTTCGCAACCCCTTCCTTTAATGCTGCCCCCATTCCTGTGGCTACTAAAGATCGCTCTCTCAGACCAGGCAACTGTTCCACCCGTTTTCAACACTGTCTATACTGCCACTGTATAAATTTCATTGTATAATACTGTTAAGGGGGCCCTGACAAAGTCTTTTAGTTCTCCTCCTCCTGGATGGGCCCCTTCTTAGTCAGGGCCCCAAAGCAGCCAGTTTCCCTGCTTCCCCTTTAGCTACGACCCTGGGCAGGCCCATCAGTACGTGTAGGCGTGTGCACAGACACTATTCCACCATTTTCCGAAAATGGTGCCTCTTGCTAAGCCATTCCATATCTGCTGGTGCTGGTTGTTGTGACATGGTGACAAAGCTTTTCCACATTTCGGCCATGCTAACCCTGCCTTTTGAGGTGCGGGCGGTGACCCAGCTGCATTGGCGACTTCTTCTTTCTCCTCCTCTGCTTTAGCCTTGTACTTCCAGTGAGCCCCTGGTGTCAGGTGTGAATGCCATCGGCAGCTCGTCTACCAGCGTTGGCTTCTTCCGATCACGCTTCCGTGATAGAATTAAAGACGGCAAGTTGTCCTTGTAACTGGGATCCAGCAGGGTGGCCACCCAGTAATCTGCACAAGTTAGAATGTGGGCAACTTGGCAGTCGTTGCGCAGGCACTGCAGCATGTAGTCGCTCATGTTTGCCAGGCTTCCCAGAGGCAATGACAAGCTGTCCTCTATGGGAGGTGTATCATTTGTGTCCTCCGTATCCCCCCAGCCACGCTCAAGTGATGGCCGTGAGCTGCTTTGGGTGCCATCCTGATGTGAACACGGTTATTTGCCCTCCTCCTCCTTCAGAACTGTGCTCTGGCTGGACAATTGTGTACCTGGCCTATGTTGGTGCAGGAACCCACCCTCTGAGCCACTTGTATATGACTGGCCTTATAAGTTAAGGGTAAAGCATTTATATAGTTTTGTTTGTTTATTTGGTTTATCTGACTTATAGTTATTTAAATATGTTTACAAGTAAATTTTATAAATAGTTTGTGAATTGGCATTAATGAGTGGTTTGAGTGAAAGGGTGGGGGGTGTAGGGTGGGAGTCTGGTCGGGTTAATTTCCTCTTTTTGAAATGTTCCTTGTATAGTTTTTGTTACAATTTATCATAAAAAGTATGATAACTTTTTAATTTGATAACTGTGGACATGTTACACAACAATATAACTGACAAATTTAATGAATTTGTTTGCCTGTCACATCTTCGGCTCAGGCCGCAGGGGTTCTTGAGCACTAATAAAAGTCAATTTGTCCCACCAGAATCTAAGGGCTGGATTAACTAAATTGATTTCACTGTCAGGTCTTCTGGAATTTCTGCACCACCAAATTAAGCACATGCACTAGGCAAGGGATGTGTGTCAAATTGGCTATGAGATTTCGCCCGTTATCACACACCACCAGGCCGTGCTTGAGGCTCAGTGACACCAACCAGTCTTCGGTCTGTTGTTCCATGCCCGTCCACAGCTCCTGCACGGTGTGGGGTTTGTCCCCCAAACAGTTGAGTTTCAGAACAGCCTGCTGTCGTTTCCCCCTGGCTGTGCTGATGTTGGTGGTGAAGGTGTTACGATGAAAGGATGAAGAGGGGGTAGAGGAGGAGGAAGCAGAGTAGGAGGAGGAGGCAACAACAGGCAAATAGAAATGCCCTGCAATCCTCGGGGGCGGAAGGACATGCACCAAACTGCTATCCGCCTCTGGCCCAGCTGCCACTACTTTTACCTAGTGTGCTGTTTGGGAGATATAACTTCCCTGCCATGCTTACCGGTCCACGTATTGGTGGTTATGTGGACCTTGCCACAGATGGCGTAGAGCAGTGCATATCTGATTTTGTCTGCCACTTGGTTGTGCAGGGAAGGGATGGCTCGCCTGGAAAAGTAGTGGCGACTGGGAACCACATACTGTGGGACAGCCACCGCCATAAGTTTTTTGAAAGTTTCCATCCGTCTCCACCAGACAGAATGACATTCAGTGCCAGGGATCGCAAGTGGGTAGGGGGGTACTTCCTCTTTCTATTTATTTTTCTAATTGGGAGATGGGCAGCTGAACGCTTCCATGGGATAGTGTGGAGATGCTTGGTGGCGGTGAAAGATGTGGTGGCGTTGCTGCCACATCCTCTGTTTGCGGGGTGGCAGGTGCCACTGTCACTCATTTGTGCGCAGGTTTAGAACGTTTATTTTTAATTTTTATGTTTTTTTTGTTATTTTAAGTTATTTCCCTATCCAAATTTGTTTGCAGGGCACTTGTCCTACTCTTACCCCCATTTTGCTTCCCACCCTCTAGCCCTTTCCAGGGCTTTTTTTAGAGAGATTTTAGTGCCCCAAATTTCGGGTCCCCATTGACTTCAATGGAGTTCGGGTTTGGGGTCAAGTTCGGGTCCCGAACTCGAACTTTGCGGTGAAGTTCGGCCGAACCCGGCGAACCCGAACTTCAAGGTGCTCGCTCAACTCTATATATGGTTCAATCTCCCTTTTTTCGTCCTCCTCCTGCATCATATCAACATGCTTATTAGGCTGCCCTCACTCCTAATGTTTTAGTGGGTCAGCTCAGCAGTGGGCCCTCACCCATAATGTTTTTGAGGGTCACCAGCAGGCCCTCAACCATAATGTTTTTGAGGGTCACCAGCAGGCCCTCAACCATAATGTTTTTGAAGGTCACCAGCAGGCCCTCGCCCCTAATGTTTTAGATGGCCAGATCAGCAGCAGGCACTCGCCCATAATGTTTTAGATGGTCAGCTCAGTGGCAGGCCATCACCCCTAATTTTTTAGATGGTCAGCTCTGCAGCAGGCCCTCCCCCATAATGTTTTAGATGGTCATCTCAGCGGCAGGCCTCGCCCATAATGTTTTAGATGGTCAGCTCAGCAGCAGGCCCTCATCCATAATGTTTTAGACAGTCAGATCAGCAGCAGGCACTCGCCCATAATGTTTTAGATGGTCAGTTCGGCAGCAGGCCCCGGCCAATAATGTTTTAGATGGTGAGCTCAGCAGCAGGTCCTTGCCCATAATGTTTTAGATGGTCAGATCAGCAGCAGGCCCTCGCCCCTAATGTTTTACACAGTCAGATGAGCAGCAGGCCCTCGCCCCTAATGTTTTAGATGGTCAGATAAGCAGCAGGCCCACACCCATAATGTTTTAGATGGTCAGATCAGCAGCAGGCACTTGCCGCTAATGTTTTAGATGGTCAGCTCTGCAGCAGGCCCTCGCCGTAATGTTTTAGATGGTCAGCTCAGCAGCAGGCCCTCGTCCCTAATGTTTTAGAGGGTCACTAGCAGGCCATCCATTATAATTTCAAGGGTGTGTATGATGCCCTCCTTTATGTGTAATTAAGGGTGTATTGTAGTGCCGGTTCCTTGTAATTTTTGGCAGCCCTTTCATATGCATAGGCTTTGAGTGTAAGAGCCCCACTATCTGAACAATAGTACCACAATGTAAATGAGGCCCTCCTTTATGTGATATACAGGTTGTATCGGAGTGCCTCTTACATTTAATTTTTGGCAGCACTTGCACATTATATACAAGTAAATATACAGGAAAGAATGTTTCCTAACAATTTTTCCTCTAAAAGCAATTTTATCTTTGGTTTTGTGCGTATTATTGTCAGTCTGTAAAAGTGGCATACTACTCGGACAACATCGTTTCCAGCAGCGACCTGGGAGTCCAAAATGCATACAGACATCCTCCCCATGCTGTTCCCGAACCACTTCAGGGGTGTTTCCATCAATTTCTGACCTTTTCCTGTGAACCAGACACCCTCCCCTCTTCAGAGCAGAGGAAGCCTGGTTTAAAGCTCCGGTTCTCCCATTGACTTCCATTGTGCTTGGGTGGTTGGTTGAGCACCCGAGCATCCCGAGGTATTCTACTCAAGCACCTGAGCAATTTGGTGCTCGACCAACTCTACATACAAACACTTTGAATTTGTCACAGAACTCTCTTAATCTACGTCTTAATCTACTGTGGAAAAGGAGATGATATATTGATGGATGCATTACATGGAAAAGATTTGTATATGTCGTTGGATCGTACTCCTCAAACAGATGGTATCTTTGAAATTGTTATGACACTTGGTTGTGGCTGATGGCTCACAGGAGGACAAACCAAGCATAAACAGCAACAAAATGGAATGCAACAGTTTTGTTGTCAGGCTGTAACTAATTTTTTTCTGAGATTTTAACAGATGTGATGACAGGACTCATTGAAATGTTGTCAAAATAAAAGCAACAAGTTGACAAATCAAGCGTGGCACTTAGATTTCCCATTGGTGTGTTTCTGATCAACCGTGGTAATGTGGGACCTCACATCAATGTCATCCTTGACAAACTGATCATTTTAGGTTCCATAATAGCAATATTTAGTGTTTCCCTGGTGTCCCACTAGGTTGTCCTGGTGTACTTTTTCCATGTAATACTGAACTACAACTATTAAATGCTTAACTAATTGGAAGAGCTAACCTTTAGTATTTCAGACAAAAGGGAAATAAATAAAACATATGATCATTATAACATTTTTTATAGAATTCCTGCATATCCAGGCACAAACATGTAAAATGACAACTACTCAAAACACATATTCATAAGACAATGAAGTAAACGGATAAAAGATCTGTTAAGAGGGTTTATGAATGATCCCTCAATATTTTCTTCCACACGTATTTTCATGGAGAAAATTTGTTTTATTCTTTTGTACCAAATTACTGTGATAAAATACAATTTACAAGAAGGATAAAATAACTGGATTAGGGGTGAGTAAATTGGTTCATACAAATCAATTAATTTATCGGAATGAATTTACACTTGTGAGAGAGCATCCCCACAGCTCTAGATGCCCCATCTGCTGGCAGAATAACATGTCTGCACATCTCCAGCTTGCACAATCGCATGCACAATCGCTGATTTGTTTTTTTAGACATATCATCTGCACATGCACTGATACTCGCAGTAATGGCATGTGTGCAATATTATCAAGGCTGTGCCTGATGTGCCGCCATAATAGCCTGCCAGCACACTGGGGAATCTTCTGTAGAGGTCACTCACAGATGGAGAATTCGCTCATCCCTATTTTGTACACAAAACTGAATTCATATACTCATACTAGTAAGAGACAAACCTCCATGTCATACCCACTGTGTACAGGGCTCTGAGGGTAGTTTGTTGGTGTGAACTTTGTCAGTCATTTCTTGGGATCACCATATAAAGCTTGTTTTAATTAGGGTACCCTACTTTCCCATGATACGTTACAGGGGATCAGGGTAGAAACATGACTTAAAGAGTATCCTTGTTGTCACAACAGGGGACAATTATAAGATCTATGTGGGTCCTACCACTGGGACTCCTACCAATCATGACAACAGCAAGGCTCATTGATTTGAGCAGAGTAGCAAGTCAAGCATATGCAGTGCCGCACCATTCATCACTGAGGGCTCTGGAAATAGCCCAGTAGAGCATTTGGCTATCTCCTAAACTCATAGAGATAAATGAAGTGGCAGGAGCAGCAATGTGCATAATCGACCTGTAGCTCCATTGATTTTGGGGGGCACTACTAGATATAGGATCCCCGTTTTCATGATGAGTGGGGGTCCCAGTGGTAGGACCCATACTGATCTAATAGTTATAATAACTTGCTACAATAGGAATACCTAAGCAAAACGTAGGTATACTTGAGCTTTGTACCTAATTGCCAAGTACTTCCCATATCGCATCCAATATAAGAATGTAAAATGCACATGGTGATGTCACAGTGTAAAAAAAAAAAGAAACCAGAGAGGTCACGGTATAGAGCTGATACATACAATGGCTCACATTTACAAATGTAACTGCATCCAGAAATTATCATATTGTGGCAAATTTTAGATTTTTGCGCAAATTGGCACAATTCTCATGCAAATTGGCTCATCTAGTTTACAAAAAATCCATTCTGCTTAGCTCAGTAAGGGATTGTGGGGCAGGGCCCAGGGTACAGCTTAGGCAGATGTGGGCGTGTTACAAAATGCATGATTTTGTAATCGATAAATATGTGATAAATTTGGTGTCTAATTTACTTCATTTACAAGATTATTACATTTTGCACAGTGATATCACAGTGCAGGTATAAAATACACCATGATTTTATAGCACAAGAATGTACACTGGAACTTAATAGTAAAGGAAACAGACCTATACTGTAATGATGTCATATGCAGATACCATGGACAGGAATAATAATGCAAACAGCTGAAGAAGCCAATGCCTCTGAGGTAAAACATAGACTGTGCTTGCATTCAGTTTTCCATGATACTTCCATCATAATTACATAAATAATAACTGTATCTTATGTTTGAGTGTAAATGAGCAGCCTTCTAGGCCTGACAGTTACACCAATGGGGGTAATATAGCAGGCAAATCCAAGTTCTCCTCCATAGGATTGAAATAGATTATTTTACCCAAATGGAACAAATGGTTTGACAGTCATCAACTCCTATGAGGTCCGCAGACAAACTAACAGACTAAGCCCAATTACATTGCCATCTATGGCCTTACATGTTAAGCCTCATGAACTAGTTAACAAAATTATGTCCTTCAAATGATAACAAAAATTGATGCTATATCGATAATAAATTAATATGATTGCTGTTATTATTATGAATCTTAATTAAAAAGTTAATTTTAATTAAAGCATACATAATGGGTTAGATTTACTATCGCAAATTCTGGCAAAACATGTAACAAAAGCTGGAGTTTATTGTATGAACCAGATTTGTTGAATACTTTTATTTTCAACATTTTTTGTCCAAAAGTTGTTGTTTAAGCAGCCGGAATTTTTTTTTTATATTGACATGGCTGTATAAGACCTAGTTTTACGTGAGTGAAATTACATTTTTGTGCTTTTTTAGGGTAGATATAAATAACTGGAATTTATATACATTTATTGCATTACAAATACAGAAAAAAATATTTTTGACATCGCTTTTTTATTTTATTGCTTACGTTGTACATCTTTTATTCTAAATAACCTGTTAAATGAGTTGATAATGTAATGTGGGGATGTGGATACCTTAAAAGTATAGTTTTTTATTTTTAACATAAAGTATGCACAATAAAACATATTTTGTATTGAGTTTTTATTATATTTTTTTATAATACCATTAAAGAATTGATGTCTTTCAAAATTATTTTAGGCCTATGATATATTAGCATACTCCTGTTAATACATTACACCCCGTGTCTCTATAGCACAGGCTGTGGTTAGAGCAACACCTGTGTGGTCTAACACCAGCATTACTGAATATACAGTCTTGGATTCCTTTCTAGGTACCCATAGCTGACTGCAGAGGATATACCAAGCTTCCTATCAGGTCACGGGGACCCAATTAGAGTGGCCATTCCCATTTGATCATGCTGTGGTAATGAAAGGGTTACCATTTAGGATTGGTACTACTGTACTTCTGATCCTGGCTAAATAACTAAAGGCTGCTTTAAAAAGTGGACTGGTTAGGGTACTTTCACACTTGCAGCACAGAATTCCAGCAGGCAGTTCCGTCGCCGGAACTGCCCACCGGATCCGTCTAACAGCATGATAACTGAGAGCATTTGTAGACGGATACGGATGCTGATTCGTCTCACAAATGCATTGCAAGTGCGGATCCGTCTCACCATTTGTTATGCGGAAAGACTGATCAGTCTATATATATTTTTTTTGCAGTTTTATAGGTCTGCACATAAGCAGACCGGAATGGCGGATCCGTTGTTCCGGTATTTTTAATGACGGATCAGGCACTCATGCATTTCTATGGGAATTAATGCCGGATCCGTCATTTCGGCATGTCTTCAGGCAGTTTGGCCGAAGGTAGTACCGCAGCATGCTGCGGTATTATCTCCAGCCAAAACGCCATTTAGTGACTGAACTGAAGACATCCTGATGCATACTGAACGGATTTCTCTCTATTCAGAAAGCATGGGGATGTGACTAAAGCGTTTTTGTCCGGCATAGAGCCCCGATGATGGAACTCTATGCCGGAAAAGAATAACGTTAAAGTACCCTTAGTTACAGTTAATTCGTAGACCAGGGGTGCTCACAAAAGTGCTCAGCAGCCTCTAAATCTGCAACAACAAAAGGCAGTGGGTGGTTCTTAAGGGAGAGTGACTAATTGGAGTCCTAAAATGCATCTTATTTATTATTAATATGTGCCACAATTTTAGCACAAAAACTAGTCTAAAATAAGCCAATCAAGAGGTGATATGTTACAGAAAAATATCTAACTCTAGTTAAGATGTGCCAAATACATCACAATACATGCAACACTGTGATAGATTTGACTTATCTTCTACCTGGCCCTTCTAAGTTTTTACTCTCTTTGTTTTAGACAATATTAATAAATCTTCCCCAGTATAAATACCTTTGGTTTTTAATTGAACTAAAGTGATTCACTGCCAATGGGAATTCAAGGTGATTAGTAGCTATAGAGAATAGCTATTGTGTTCTTAGAGCTAGTACTACCTATCCATCTACATTTGCATGCAAAAGACTTTCTCTACTATTACACTTTTGTGCACTTGTCGATTTCAAGAAAATTTCCATTCGAAGCAGTACAAAACATTCGCTAAACATGATTATTTTTTTTTCCAGTTTGCCATAATTACAGATTTCAGTTTGTGCTAAAAGCTTTCAAAGAAAAATCTGAGCTTATTAGGATGCAACATTATGCAAAGACAAATTTTCATCCATGAATATATTTGAATAGGTTTATCAATTATCTATGACCTTGAGCTTTTCGCTCTGTTCGCTGTGTTCATGGTTTTGAGGTCAGGGTACTGGCTGTGCAACAATGAGACATAAAAGTGACAAGGAGTAACATATAGATCTGTAAATTAAAACCAAAGGGTATTAGGTATAGAGAGTCCTAAAACTAAAGGAAAGTGCCGTCGGAGCTAAACATGGATTAACTGATTTCACCTTGAATGCCATTATCTAATTTTCAGAAAGTATTAAGAAAAGCTTCCCATGAGGCAAAGTGGAAGCTAAAACACTGTAAGCATCATAATCGCATTTCATTTTCTGCTTAACTGGATGCTCACTGAGTTAGCTACACCATACATCATTGAAACTGGGTGTTCTGGAATTATGTGCAATAGGAAACTTATTAAGGTTGGAAAATTACCGCACATGAACCCAAAAAAATTGTAGCATAGACCATTGATTCTTTTTTTAATTAGCAGCTCATTTACTATTGCAGGATTAAAATATCTGTTTCATAATCTTCAATCTTTTTTTTACCAGGAAGAATCTATAATAAGATGGGGAATATGAGATAAAATAGCTGTGCTTCATGAATATTTATTATATTAAAGTTGCCAGCTAACCAGATAGTGGCTAGAGTTCTATCCTAAGACTGTAAATTGTGATTAGCGAAGTGCGTTTCACCGTGCAGAAAACCGGATTAGCCCCGGGTGATGATGAAAGTTCATTTCCTGTATTGTTCCTTAAATATTCCCTGTAGAATGACTTTGTGGATATGAAAAGCATTACTACATTACTACTAGCTTATTAAAGAAGCACTCTTTTAGTAAGGTACATGATGTAAACTGTTGTGCATGTAACCTTCTTACCAGTGAATGCTTTTGTAAATTATCCACATCATTCTGGTCCTCAGCTTTGTCATGTGATTGGACTCTCCCGCTGACACAGTATCTGCTCCGTGGACAGGAAGTCAGTTTCTATATTCATTACTATGAGAGTCTTGATGTCAGTTTCATAGGAATGGATAGAAAAATGGACTTTCTGCCCATTTATATTAAGCTGTGCTGGTTGCATGGCACAGCTGAAGATCAGAAGGCAGTGGATAACTCATAAACACAACCACTGATAAGAAGATTACATTTACTAAAATGTATATCCTGTGCAAGGGCAAGATAAAAATGTTTGTGGGAGCGCTTCATTAATGAACATGTGTTGGCTCTACTGGGTGAAGAAGCTTTGAACACATTTACTTGTTATATTGCAAAGTAAACCAAATGATACATTGTAGAAACTTAAATTAGACAGTCTAATGATATACCAAATTTATCATACAGTATGCACCACTGTCATAAATCTAGTAGATCTTTAGATTATCTAGTCTAAGTTTTCACTGTTTAAGGCTACTTTCACACTAGCGTTAAAATTTTCCGGTATTGAGATCTGCTATAGGGTCTCATTACCAGAGAAAAACGCTTCCGTTTTGTCCCCGTTAATTGTCAATGGGGACAAAATGTAACTGAACAGAGCGGAATGCTTCAAAATGCATTCCGTTCCGTTCTCATACCAGAGAAAAAACTACAGCATGCTGTTGTTTGCTTTCCATCCTGGGATGCGGAGCAAAACGCTTTCGTCATCACCCACAATGCAAGTCAATGACGGATCCATTTCCACTGCCACAATCGAAAATGGATCTGTCTTGGCTATGTTAAAGATAATAAAACTGGATCTAGTCATAACGGATGCAGACGGTTGTATTATGAGTAATGGAAGCATTTTTGCTAAACCCTGCCAGATCCAGCAAAAATATTAGTGTAAAAGTAGCCTCATAAAGATAATCAAATCAAATTCACCCCAAATTTTCCAGTTCAATTTGGATTTTTTTTTATTCAGTCCAGATAAATTTCTCAAAATGGCATCAGCCATTTTTCAGATATGAAGACAGGAAAGGTGAAAAAGGAGGATTACTTAACCACAGGTGTTGTGTGAATGTGTATACACACCAAAAAGCATTTGCTGCCAAAAAATTAAAATGTTTCAGGCCAATTTTCTTATGTAAAAAATTCCTACATCACACTTTGTTTTTCAAAGAGACTGTTTGTCACTTTAAGACTACTAATGCAGACTTGACATGGGATCCATGTAGTCCTAGAAGACCTCAGAATGCTGTCCACAACTTTTCAGGGCAACTGGAGCAATTCAGCAAAATCAAATCCGATCTGAATTTTAAGAAATTCTCACTACTGGTAAATAAATATGTAAAGTTGTGAAAGGTCTAGGCTGCGTCACTTAATATTACTTTACAGCAATTGCTGGTCTTGGAGCTTGCAGACTCTTTTTCCTATGTTGGTAGAGAGAGTCCCTTAAGTATCTAGGAATCCTCCTTTCTAAGAATCAATTTTGTATTCTATAAATTTATCCTCCATTCCTCCAAAAAATAAAAAATGATGTAATCAACAAGTGACCAAGTCAAAAGCAATTCTCTTTAATTAAATACTGAATATTATTAACTTAGATAAAAATCTGTTAACAGTAAGAACAATTAGAGAGCTAATTTCCGTAAAATTGATTCAGGTTTGATTTGACTGAATAGACCATCCAATTAGATTTAGGCCCAAATCTATTCAATATGAATCAAAAAGCTGTGGATGACATTCTGATCTGGTGTTTGGCTATATAAATTTAGTGATTTATCACTGCCAGTGCTGTTAACTAATAGCTAACTGTTATTGGCTAGTATTAAAGTGACGATAGAAGCCTATAATCTTAGGGATAAAGTAGAATATACAATTCTGATCCAGAATAAACAGTTAAGGCCAGTAGTGTTTGTGTTACCACAGAGGTGTTGGAGAACCTTGACTCAAATGTCACTCAGTTATAGTTGTGGTTTATACTTGAAGTTACAGTTTCAGCAATCTAGTATTGGAATACATGACAAGCAAAAGGTAAAACTGTTTCGAACTTTTGACTTTCAGGCTCCTTTTCTCACCATACAATACAGCTTCGAATATCATTTTATAGATAATCATCTTGGCTATCGAATATGTAAATTGGACTTGCAACTATTTAGCATATAATTAGTTATGCAGATTCTTGTGATGTAACTGTATTGTTAGTGTTTTGCTCCTGGTGGTAAAACAATCTTTTTCTTCTTGTATACTACAAATTACAATCTGTTCTCACATTCCCTAATAGCTCAATGTGTTATCAGGTTGATTCTGAAACAAAAGATCACTGCCTCGAATTCAGGAGCAGCCATGAAGTTTTCCCAAGAAAACAGAAACAGTATCATCCAGCTCATCGATAGCCGTATCTCGGCCAATAAAATTGCCACACTGCATCATGTCAGTGCCATGACAGTTAAAAGAATATGAAATCAAGTCTGCCCATCCATTACAAGAGGTGAACATCCAGACAGAATATCGGAGTCAAGAAGTTGGCTCATCACAAGGTCTATCTGTTCTGGTGCGACAAACACAGCAGTGGAGGTGGCTCATATGCTTTGTAATAGTGAGATCATAGACGTCCATGCAAGCACAGTGTGACGTACATTACACAAGTCTGGAATTGTGGCCCTTAAAAAAGGTGAAAAAGCCTCGACTTCAATATCGTCATGAGAAGTGTCGGCACAAGTTTGCAAAAAGTATGAACGGTGGACAGTAGAAGATTTGAAACGGGTGATTTGGAGCGATGAGACGAAAGTCAATAGACTGGGCTCTGATGGGTGCACATGGGTCTGGAAGAAACAAGGGAAAAGGGGGCTAAGAAGGAACTGAAAAGTTTGGTGGAGGAAACCTGATGATATGGGGTTGTTTCACAGCCAAAGGCATAGGTTACTTGACCAAGATCAATGGTGGTCTCAATTCTGAGCTATATTTAAGTATCCTACAAGATGAGTTACTTCATAGACTCGAGTACTATGGGTATGAAAAGGATGGCATAGTGTTTCAGTAGGATGACCCAAAACATACGTTGAGATTGGTGAAGAAATGGTTGAATGTCACTGAAGTAGAGTGCTTGATTGGCCCCCACAGTCCCCAGACCTCAACCCAATCGAACATTTGTGGGTAGAGTTGAAGAAAAAGCTGTATTTGTACTCAAGTGAGTCAACCAGTATGCACCAACATTGGGAAAGAGTAGTAGAGACCTGGGAACAGATTTTGTTTGAGACATGCTTGAATCTGATCGAGAGGATGCCCAGAAGGATTCAGTCAGCATTAAAGACCAAATGTGAATTTACAAAATAATAAAAATTAAAATTTAGAATTTTAGGAGCAATACAGTAATAATGCAGTTACATGACAAGAATCTGCATAACTAATCATATACTAAATAGTTTCAAGTCCTATTTATGTATGAGAAAGCCAAGATGATTGTCTATAAAATGATGGTAGTCTCACGTTTGAAGCTGTAGTGGATGGTGAGATATGGAGCCTGAAAGTCAAAAGTTCAAACCATTGTTACCCTTTTGCTTGTCAGTGTATATCCCTTGAGACTCTTTAATAAGTCAGCAAATAGATAAAACAATATATGTAGGGAATTTATGAAAACTGGTATAAAAAAAATCTGGCTTAGTTGCCAATAGCAACCAATCAGATTAATCCAAAGGAGCTCTGAAAAATAAAAGGTGCAATCTAATTGGTTGTTATGGGCAGCTAAGCTAGTTTTTCTTTACCGGGGTTTTAATAAATCTCCCTCACAGTATTTAAGGCTTATAGTACTCACCAACTTCCTGGGCGCACTTGGGTTAACCAGAACCTCTTGTGAGACACTTGGTGGTTTGTTCGCTTGATGGTTGTCAGGCTTGCAGCAATATACAGTTCCAAGAAAAAGTATGTGAACCCTTTGGAATGATATGGATTTCTGCACAAATTGGTCATAAAATGTGATCTGATCTTCATCTAAGTCACAACAATAGACAATCAGTCTGCTTAAACTAATAACACACAAAGAATTAAATGTTACCATGTTTTTATTGAACACACCTTTGAACACAAAGTATGTGAACCCCTAGACTAATGACATCTCTAAGAGCTAATTGGAGTGAGGTGTCAGCCAACTGAAGTCCAGTCAATGAAATGAGATTGGAGGTGTTGATTATAGCTGCCTTGCCCTATAAAAAACATACCAGTTCTGGGTTTGCTTTCCCAAGAAGCATTGCCTGATGTGAATGATGCCTCGCACAAAAGAGCTTTCAGAAGACCTACGATTAAGAATTGTTGACTTGCATAAAGCTGGAAAGGGTTATAAAAGTATCTCCAAAAGCCTTGCTGTTCATCAGTCCCCAGTAAAACAAATTGGCTATAAATGGAGAAAGTTCAGCTCTGCTGCTACTCTCCCTAGGAGTGGTCGTCCTGTAAAGATGACTGCAAGAGCAAAGCGCAGACTGCTCAATGAGGTGAAGAAGAAACCTAGAGTGTCAGCTAAAGACTAATAAAAGTCTCTGGCATATGCTAACATCCCTGTTAGCGAATCTACAATATGTAAAACACTAAACAAGAATGGATTTCATGGGAGGATACCACAGAGGAAGCCACTACTGTCCAAAAAAACATTGCTGCACGTTTACAGTTTGCACAAGAGTACCTGGATGTTCCACAGCAGTACTGGCAAAAACTTCTGTGGATAGATGAAACCAAAGTTGAGTTGTTTGGAAGAAACACACAACGGTATGTGTGGAGAAAAAGAGGCACAGCGCACCAACATCAAAACCTCATCCCAACTGTGAAGTATGGTGGTGGGGGCATCATGGTTTGGGGCTGCGTCAGGGCCTGGACGGATTGCTATCATCGAAGGTAAAATGAATTACCAAGTTTATCAAGACATTTTTCAGGCGAAGTTAAGGCCTTCTGTCCACCAGCTGAAGCTCAACAGAAGATGGGTGTTGCAACAGGACAACGACCCAAAGCATAAAAGTAAATCAACAACAGAATAGCTTAAACTGAAGAAAATACGCCTTCTGGAGTGGCCCAGTCAGAGTCCTGACCTCAACCCAATTGAGATGCAGTGGCATGACCTCAAGAAAGCAATTCATACCAGACATTCCAAGAATATTGCTGAATTGAATCAGTTCTGTAAAGAGGAGTGGTCAAGAATTACTCCTGACCGTGGTGCACGTCTGATCTGCAACTACAGGAAATGTTTGGTTGAAGTTATTGCTGCCAAAGGAGGTTCAACCAGTTATTAAATCCAAGGGTTCACATACTTTTTCCACCTGCACTGTGAATGTTTACATGGTGTGTTTAATAAAAACAGGGTAAAATTTAATTATTTGTGTATTAGTTTAAGCAGACTGTGATTGTCTATTGTTGGGACTTAGATGAAGATCAGATAACATTTTATGACCAATTTGTGCAGAAATTTATATCATTCCAAAGGGTTCACATACTTTTTCTTGCAACTGTAGTCTTGAAGAGCATTCCCTTTAAATATTGGTGGACTTTTTTGACAGGAACAATTTTGCTTGTGAGCCTCTCACTACCCACTTTTTTAAGTACGCCATCTCTGTGTATATGTTTATTCGTATTTGTGTGCTGTGCTTATTGGGTGTAGAATGCACAACCAACGGGACTGTGAATCTTGTTGTGTTGCTCACTACTTCTCCCCTATAGGATAAAACTGTCAAGTGAGGAAAGAGGCCATTGATATGCTGTTTTTGAGGAGAAACAGTTGGATGTCTGAGGAGACAAGTGCATTATTTTAGTTACCAAGGAGCTGATCAAGACTAAGATAAAGACCTTCAATGCCGTTAATGATATATGAAAATTAGTAGCTGAAGAAAATAAGTAACTAAAAGAAAAGAACATTGACTCGGAGTGAAAGAAAGGTCCAAAAAGAGGATAATAGAGAGTCAGCAGTGCAGCACTGTTATTAGGGTTGAGCGAACTGAAGTATCTGAAGTGGACTTGGATCTTTATTTCAGGGAAAATTCGATTCACGTGAAGCTGAAATTCTTCGTGCTTTGTGGTAACGAATGCATTTTCCCTCAAATGCCAGTTTAAAAAAAAATCATACCCACCTCATCCATTTAAGCATGAAGAGCCCCCCCCCCCGACCATCTTAACCACTTGAAGACCACAGGTTTATACCCCCCTAGTGACCAGGCCCTTTTTTACAAATCCGCACTACACTACTTTCACCGTTTATTGCTCGGTCATACAACTTACCACTCAAATGAATTTTACCTCCTTTTCTTCTCACTAATAGAGCTTTCATTTGGTGGTATTTCATTATTTTGATGAAATTTTTGCAAAAAAAATACATTTTTCGCTTTCTGTTGTAAAAAATTTCAATTAACACTACATTTCAATTTAAATTTTTCTCTAAATTTATTGTTCTACATGTCTTTGATAAAAAAAAAATGCAATAAGTGTATATTTATTGGTTTGGGTAAAAGTTATAGCGTTTACAAACTATGGTGCAAAAAAGTGAGTTTCCGCACTTAGATTTTCTGAGCACCTGTCCTGTTTCCTGACGCACTACAATGCCCAGACAGTAGAAACACCCCATAAATAACCCCATTTCGGAAAGTAGACACCCTAAAGTATTGACTGAGGGGGCATAGTGAGAATTTTTATTTTTTGTCACAAGTTAGCGGAAATTGAATTTTTATTTTAAAAAAATTTCATTTTCTGCTAACTTGTGTCAAAAAATGAAAACTTCCATGAACTCACTATGCCCCTTAGCGAATACCTTGGGGTGTCTAATTTCTAAAATGAGGTCACTTGTGAGGTTTTTCCACTGCCCTGGCATTTGAGGGTCTCCTCAATCATTACCCGTATGGCCAGAATTAGGAGTTTTGCTATTCTCCTTATATTGACCATACGGGTAATGAGAATTTTTTTTTCCATTCAGCCGCTCGGCTGAAAGAAAAAAATGAACGGCACAGATTTCTTCATTCACATTGATCAATGTGGATGAAAAAATCTCTAAAAAATGTTCAAAAAAAAAAGGAGAGGAAAGCTGTAAAGCTGCGATCGCTAAGGGACCCTTAGGTCTCATTCACATGTCCGCAATTCTGTTCCGCAAAATTCTTTGCGCTGGCAGGCTGTAGTTTCAGTTGGCCCGGCGCGCGTTCATGTGAAATCTCGGGTCTCACGAGATGATGCCAATAGGCATCAGTGAGACCTGAGTGAGCCGCCGCGCTGACGCCTATCGGCGTTAGCGTGGCGGCAAGTGGTTAATTGAAGATCCTGAGCAGAATCTTGTGCGTGATGACATATGATCTCACACGCTGGCCAGTGTGATGACGTCATCACACACCACGCAAGATTTTGTGCAGGATCTTCAATCAAGATGGCCTTGGTGTCCTCTTTGCACTCAAATGCATAAAGTGAGCTTTTTTTTTTTTTACTGATTAACCCCTAAAAGCCCTCATTTTTCATCTCAGATTCTGCAATTGGTGATGAACGCAACATCTGATGGGTTCAATGACGGGGGGGCGGGGGGTGCAATTGCCTTTCTCCATCATTGAGCCCACTACTTACAAAGAAATGCACTTAGTGATTAGTAATTATTCACGAAGCAAATTTCTTTGTGAAATTCGGCAAAGCAGCTAACTTGAAATTTTGTAAGCATCGCTCATCACTAACTGCTATAATAAGGCTGATGTCAGGATATAGAAATTGCCTCAGTTCTGCTATTCATCAACAAATCTAAATTTGGATAAACTATTCCTCTGAAAATAACAGTGACTGGATAATAGTTATCCTACAAAAACAAGCAGTTTCATTAAAGTTTGCAATATTGTAATGGAATTAAATGCTCCAGGCTATAATATTTATTCATTTATACTTACAGTCTGCTTCTCCTCCTGTTCCAGTACTGGCATATCCTCTAGCACAAGTGCCTTGAAGAATGCAGGATGCGGGAACCTCGTGGCATATGTTTAATAATGATTTAGTGTTAATGACCACTCCTCAGCCAAATCGGTTGTATATTGCAATAGTGGATTAATCCAAGGATTTAAAATTATAGTCACACATACCCGCAAATAAAGCTAAAGACGTTTCAGCTCTCTCTAGGTTCCCCACTCAGTGTGAGACCGAATAAAATGACAAACAAAAAAAGAAAACAGTTATAAAATAAAAGGGAGAAAATAACACAAGACTGTCATGTATGTACCATTGGTGCGACTGCAAAGGGCTGATCTATCAAACACAGTCCACCAACCCCAAACACATGCTGCCTAATGGTGTTTAGCGTGAATATTCGAATCGCGAATATCGCAAAGATTTAGAATATAGTGCTATATATTCATATTCACGAATATTATAGATTTATTTTCATCTGAACCCATGATCCCTCCCTGCGTCTTGCTTGTGGGCCACTCAGAAGGCTGCAATGTCTTTGTCTGAGCTTAGCAACATCCCTAGCAACCAATTGGAAAGTTGCCTACCCCTTTACTATATAAGAACCATACGTGCTACAGACATAGTGCTGTGATGTCACAAGTTCACAACAATACTTAGTGCACCAATCACTAATATGTAGTCAGACCTGCCAAAATGTGAAGTTTCACGTATTTCGCCAAATATGCGCATCATTATTTGCCGATAAATATATTATTTGCCGTAAATATATTGGAGCATTCTATCTGCATATACAGCTATTGTAATGTTCTGCCATGCCAACTATTTTTTCCAGTCTTAGGAAAATTTAGCAGCTTGAAATATGTAGCAAAAATGACCCACTCCTGTATTATTCGCGCATGCCGCGCATATTAAATTGCCAATTTTCGCCATCAAGAAAATAATGGCGAATTCTCAAATTAACGAATTTATGACAAATATTCTACCAAATATTCGTGAAATATCATGAATTCGAATATTACCCCTGCCGCTCATCAGTAGTAGTTGTTCCTCCCCATAAAGAAGGGATGATTGCACATGTAAATGCTGGTAAAACGAGAAGGCAAATAATTAATTCCTGATCATTGCCTTATATATTTTTGCTCCTGTAAATAGGCCCTTAAATTATTTTTAACAATATTTCTTACTGTAATCCTTAAAGCGGCTCTGTCACCAGGATCAACCCCATTAAACTAGATATACTGTCTGGTAGTGTGCATCATGCTTATTAAAACAATATATTTGTTTTTATCTGTATGCTAAACAGCTGCAGAGAAATCTGTGTATGATTCATATGCAAATGAGAAGTTCAAGCACCAGGATGCTGGGCTAAACCCTTGGAGCACTGCTTTGTAACACCCCCTGTGTTCTGCACACTCCCCCCTCACCGTGATTGACAGGGCTGGGGAAAATCTGTGTCCTATCCTCTACGTATCAATTACACTATGTGCTATTGCTTCAATTCACTGAGATCTGCTCAGAAAGCAAATATAAATATTACTGCTTTACTCACAGGCTCAATAAATGATTATAAATACACCAGTAATATATGTTAGCTTATAAGCATAGAAAAAACATGTTTCTCTCTGTGGTATTGCTATAGCTCTATAGTATGTGTATGGTTTTGCATGTAGAGATCCCAGGTTTGAATCCTGGGAAAAACTTACGGGTATTTTTTCTTCCACATTTAATCCATAATAAAAGTCTATGGGGGTCATTTATTAAGACTGGCATTTAAGACACCTATCTTAATAAACCCTATATCTGGCGGTCGATCCGTCAAAGTTATGAAGAGGCGCAGGCCTCTACATAATATCAGCGCGGCCAGCGCCAGTTTAAATGTAAACCAGCTTCCATACTGTCTTATGTTTAGACCATTTTCTGCACCTCAAACAGGCATAGAAATGATGAATGAGAGGGGCCTGCCATCCAATCCCCTTCCCTGCGCACATTTTTTTTTACCTGGTGTGAGCAGGGAAAAGTCGCAGATTGCAGTGCAAATAACCTTTGTGCCGCAGTCTGCTCCAGAAATACACCTAATATCTGGATAATAAATGACCCTCTATATCCTTATCGTGTTTTTAAGCTTAAAAAGCTAATACATATTGCTGGTTTCTTTTAAATCATATATTGTGCCTATGAATAAACCAGTAAAAGTTTTCAGGTGTCTAAACAAAACATTACTCTCAACATTGTAAGGCCTTTAATTGTTATTATATGATTGCATATTACTTATAGTATAGCCTTTTATTATGGGTTAAATAAGAGAGAAAAAAAAAAGTTTATTTAAGTCTCCCCCAGGATTAAAACCTAGGATCTCTGTATTCAAAGCCAATAGCTTAGTTTTTCTATACTTATAAGCTTACACATATTACTGGTGTCTTTATAATCATATAATGTGTTTGTGAATAAAGCAGTAATATGTAGATAAGCTTTCTGAGCAGATCTCAGTGTGGTGAAGCTACAGTACATAGAGCAGGGATGAGCAACCTTCAGCACTCCAGCTGCTATAAAATTACAACTCCCATCATGCACATGTACTCTGCTGTTCTTATAACTTCCATAGAAATTGAAGGAGGATTCTGGGAGTTGTAGTTTTAGAACAGCTGTAATGCCGAAGGTTGCAGATCCCTGTTGTAGAGTATATGACATGTAGATGCTAGGACACAGCTCTGCCCTCAACATGCTGATGTCAATCAAGGGGAGGGGGGAGTGTGTAGGGAGGGGAAATGTATAAAGCAGTACTCAAAGGATTCAGCCCTGCGTCCTGGTGCTCCAATTTCTAATTTGCATATATATAAAAACACAGCTTTCTCTGCAGCTGTTTAGCATACAGACAAAAAAAGGTATTGTTTAATTAGCATGATAAGCCCTACCAGCCAGTATGTCTGGTTTAATAGCGTTGACAGGACCGCTTTAACTTGCTCTATAGGTCAACCTTTACTTTTAGTTTACATACAGTGGTTATGTATAACAACCAACTTCATTCATTAATGCAAACCTTTGCAGACTAAATGCCAACAGGACTGAAATACATCTCTTCTTATTCATATTTATAATTGCAATTAGACATTTTCAGGATTTTTATAACTAGTTATAAATGACTTATAGGTCCCTATTGCTCCTTACAATCCTAAAAGTCGGCTTATTAAGGAGTATTTCACCTCAGGAAGTCCAGAATAATTCTGCCAGAAGCATATGCTTGTCTGAAATATGTAGCCATTGGTGTATAAGTGCACATGAGTGATTCACAGTAGCTGGAGGTGTCTCATTAAATCATGGCCAGTTGTTTTGATCAGAGCATGCTTTCCCTTGACATATGGTGTGCAGTTCAGAAGCATGAATGGTACACTTCCATATTGCTACAAATCAATATGCATGAACCATTTCTGTAATATAGATAAGATATATTTGAAGCACCAGGCTCCACAGTATCTTTACATTCTAAATATCTAAGTGACCCTGAATCTTCAGCATATTGTTGGACTAGAGAGTAAGACACCCTGGAGAGCACAGCGAAGAAGCTGTAGAATAACAAGCAGGTTCATTTGGTATGAAGAGAAATATATGCGCCTAGAGAATGTCGTATATGGAAATTATACAATAGTAAATCTGTAGACAAATGAGCTTGCATTAAGTTGTCTTTCTAAATTCTTAACTAGATAACATCTACTTCACACTTTCATCTATTATCCTTTATCACTCGGTGTTGAAGTAATGTTAATAGAAATATACTTCAAGTGCTCTTTTTTTTTGTAGGGATCGATAAGAATATCCTGGGGCATCGTTGCTATAACTGACAGGTCAAGTATATGTAGTGATAAACTGAGTTATGTGAGCAGTGTAATTGCACAAGTCAAGTGCATGGAATGATAAGATTAGATTTCCAGGGTCGTACCAAAGAATTGACTGACAAAAAGACAGTTATAAATTGTGTTCTCTTTAAACAACAGAAGCCAAGTTCAAACTGAATGACAAAGTATTGCCTAAATCCCCTCATACTTTTTGTTTTATGCAACTAGAAGTGAAATGATATTCAAACCAAGGGCAGAATTATGATAAATAGCAATTAGGCCAACTAGAGATGAGCGAATTGAACCTACCAATTTGGAATTTGTCCCAACTTTCCAAAAAAAAAAAATTACCTTCTAATGAATGTGATTTTTTAAAAGTCTTTTCAGGCAAAGAAAAAAATATGAGCCAATTGCTCTAAAAAATTGGAAAGGACAGAGGAGGGAGACTAGTATGGTATTCTGGGTTTCTGGGGAACATATATGCATTGGTGGGGGGGGGGGTATTCTTTCTTATTATAGAGAGCGTCTAGTGTGTGTAGTATGTGTGAAGAGTGTTGTAGGCCAGGCAGTGCTCCTCTGGCCTTCTGTTCTGGGAAATATTTTCATTTTATAATAGCTAAGCCTATCTGATGCCAGCAGAAGTATGATATTCTAATTTACACATATTTTGCACAATCCCTGGGGAGAGTTGTCTTGCTTACCAGATTCCTCATCTGTACTTCAATAGTACCCCAATAAAAGCCTCTCAGACAGTCAAGCAAACCTTCTTTGATATCTAAAAAGAACTGGGTTCTTGGTATGAGATGCTCAGTTTTCCTTTCCTTTTTGAAAGGAGACTAGCTTGAATGTGTCTTTTCCAGAGAAGCATTATGTGGGAAAGCGAGCATAGCAAAATATATATATATATATAAAAAACACATATATTGCACAGGGTAGCACATATGACTTGTTCTCTCACAGAGTGATATGTACTAATTTTCCGGGCAATTGGATCATATTTATTAGATTTTCACTCAAACTGATTTTTTAGAATTGCTGAATCAGAAACTAAATAAATTTTAAGAAATCTTTAAAGAGGCTCTGTCACCAGGATCAGCCCTATTAAACCAGACAATACTGGCTGGTAGGGCTCAAGATGCTAATTAAAAGCATACCTTTCCTTTGTCTGTATGATAAATAGCTGCAGAGAAATATGTGTTGATATTCATATGCAAATGAGTAATTGGAGCACCAGGTGGCGGGGCTAAATCATCTGAGCATTGCCATTTAACACACCCTGTGCTCTGCACACTCCCCCCTCCCCTTGATAGGGCTAGAGGGAGTTGTAGTTTTGCAACAGCTGGAGAGCACAGGCACAAGATATGATTAGAAAGACACCAGTTATGTGTTAGCTTATAAGCATAAAAAAAACTGTTATGTCTATGTGGTAATGGTATACTTTAGTAGTATAGTGGTTTACCATGCATGTAGATATCCAAATGACATTTTTCACTTTCTCTTGTAAAATTATTCAAAAAGAACTACATTTCTATATAAATTTTTCGCTAAATTTATTGTTCTACATGTCTTTGTTAAAAAAAAATCCAATAAGTGTATATTTATTGGTTTGGGTAAAAGTTATAGCGTTTACAAACTATGGTGCAAAAAAGTGAATTTCGGCATTTTGAAGCAGCTCTGACTTTCTGAGCACCTGTCATGTTTCTTCAGGTGCTAGAATGCCAGGATAGTATAAATACCCCCCAAATCACACCATTTTAGAAAGAAGACACCCCAAAGTATTCACGGAGGGGCATGGTGAGTTCATGTATCATTTAATTTTTTTTCACAAGTTAGCGGAAAATGACACTTTCTGAGGAAAAAAAATAATAATAAAGTTTCCATTTCTGCTAACTTCTGGCAAAAAAAATAAAATCTCAGACGGACTCACTATGCCCCTCAGTGAATACCTTGGGGTGTCTACGTTCCGAAATGGGGTCATTTTTGGGGTGTGTTTACTGTTCTGGCATTTTGGGCGGGGCTAAATTGTGAGTAGCCATGTAAAACCTAAAGGTACTCGTTGGAATTTGGGCCCCTTTGCGCACCCAGGCTGCAAAAAGTGTCACACATGTGGTATCGCCGTACTCAGGAGAAGTAGGGCAATGTGTTTTAGGGTGTATTTTTACATATACCCATGCTGGGTGAGAGAAATATCTCTGTAAATTGTCAACTTTGTATAAAAAATTAAAAAAGGTGTCGATTTACAGAGATATTTCTCACACAAAGTATGGGTATATATAAAATACACCCCAAAACACATTGCCTACTTCTCCTGAGTACGGCGATACTACATGTGTGACACTTTTTGCAGCCTGGTGCAAGAAGCCCAAATTCCAATGAGTACCTTTAGGATTTCACAGGGCATTTTTACGCATTTGGATTCCAGACTTCTTCTCACGCTTTAGGTGCCCCTAAAATGCCAGGACAGTATAAATACCCCACAAGTGACCCCATTTTAGAAAGAAGACACCCCAAGGTATTCCGTGAGGGGTATGGTGAGTTCATGTAAAATTTTATTTTTTGTCACAAGTTAGTGGAATATGAGACTTTGTAAAAAAATATATATATATCAATTTCCGCTAACTTGTGGCAAAAAAAAAAAATTCTGTGAACTCGACATGCCCCTCACGGAATACCTTGGGGTGTCTTCTTTCTAAAATGGGGTCACATGTGAGGTTTTTGTACTGCCCTGGCATTTGAGGGTCTCCACAATCATTATACGTATGGCCAGCATTAGGAGTTTCTGCGATTCTCCTTATATTGAGCATACGGGTAATGAGATTTTTTTCCGTTCAGCTTCTGGGCTGAAAAAAGAAAAAAAAATTAATGGCGCAGATTTTTTCATTCGCATTGATCAATGTGGATGAAAAAATCTCTGCCAAAATCAGTGACTGCGGTGCGGTGGGCTGGGCGCTAACTACCTAACAAGTAGCTAGCTAACTGGCGGTGATAAGGGACCCTTATGCCCAATTCACACGTCCGCAATTCTGTTTGCGGAACGGAATTGCAGACCCATTAATTTCTATGGGGACAGACTTTGTCCCGCTCGGATCCGGAATTACGGATCCGGGCTTCCGGGTCTGCACTTCTGTTCCGCAAAAATATAGAACATGTCCTATTCTTGTCCGCAATTGTGGACAAGAAAAGACATTATCTATATAGTTCTGGCAATGTGCGGATCCGCAAAATGCGGAAAGCAGATTGCCGTTGTCCGTATTTTGCGGATCCGCAAATCCATGGATTCGCAAAACACATAAGGACGTCTGAATGAGCCTTACAGGGGGATGATTAGTGACAGGGAGGGGTGACAGCGGGTGATCAGGGGGGGTGACATGGGTGATCAGGGGTTAATCAGTGATGGGGGGTGTGTGTGTGTGTAGTGATTGGTGCACTTTACTTATGTTTCCTCTGGTGGTCCCAGACAAAGGGACCACCAGACGAGCAGACAGCAGGCATATCAGACGCTGTTTACAAAACAGCGTCTGATATGCGTTTTAAATGCGTTTTTTTTTTCGCATCTACAGCCTGCCAACGCATGATTAGCGCTGGCAGGCTGTAGTTTCAGTTGTCCCGGTCACGATCGCATGAACGCGCGAGCACGTCGCACGCGCGTTCATGCGAAATCTCGGGTCTTACAAGATGACGCCGATAGGCGTGACTGAGACCTGAGAGCCGCCGCACTGACGCACCATCGGCGTTAACGTGGCGGCAAGTGGTTAAAATACTATACTTTAATAAATAATATATAATCGTATAATAATAAGGATTTACTATATTGAGCATAGTAGTATTTTTTTTTTTGCTAAAACCTTTTACTGTTTTATTCACAGACACAAAATTTGATGATAAAAAAACTGTAATATTTATTAGTTTTCTAAAGAAAAAAAACATTATTCTTAATGTGATAAGGACATAGACTTTTCTTATGAGATAAATGCGGAAGAAAAAAAATATGTGAAGAAAGAAATTTCTCCAAGGATTCAAACCTGTCATATCTACATGCAAAACCAGTCACGTAACCACCAAGCTATAACATTACCACACAACAAAGTATGTTTTTCACATGCTTATAAGCTAACACATATTACTGCTGTCTTTATAATCATATATTGTGTGGGAATAAAGTAGTAATATGTAGATTAGCTTTCTGAGCAGATCTCAGTGTGGTGAAGCTTTAGAATATGGAATATCGATTTGGCTGGTTCGCTAAATTTTCTGAAAAATGTGGTTTGGTACGAATTTATTCGTTGCAAATACTTTTAAAAAATGGCTATTTCCTGGCTGCAGAGAGCTTTTATAGTGGTGTAGAACACTGTGCCTTGCAGTAACATGCATACAGAGTCTGCTGTGGTAGTGAAAGAATACTGTGAGTCAGTATGGCATGCAGATGACAGGCGTCTCTCGTAGAATCACTGCACACTTCACTTATTTGGGCAGTTATGGGGCCAAAACTGACCAAATAACTCAAGTATGAACTTGCCCTTTGCCCTTCCTCTGATCCGTCAGAATAACCCCCAAAAAACGAATCTGTAAAGCATCCGCCTTCACTTGGTCAGCATTTGGTCAGTAATCCATCAGTATTACTAAAGCCAAAAAAAACAGGAGTGGATCCAAAACAGAGATGACACGTGCATGGAATATTTGCATATCTTCTGTGTTTTGTACCCACTCCTGCTTTTGGCTACCAAATCATAAGCCAATTCTGATGCAAAATAGAGACCATATCATGCAGGCCTTACAGCTGTTAAATAGACAGGATCCATTGTGCATCTCATTTTTCCTTCCTTCTGACAGATCAAAAGAAGGGTCAAATAAATCATGATGTCAGCCAGGCCGAAAGGCGAAATAGTGGCCCAGTCATGAAGGGTGGGAACAGCATGAGAAATCCACAGAGCGGCCCTATGACATAGTGGTGAGGTGGAAGCAGCATCAGGAGGATGCCACAGAGTGGCACAATGACAGTGTGGAGGTGGCGGCAGCATCAGGAGGCCACAGTGATCAGCTGTAAACCGTGATAGAAAATATAAGCATCCCCACTGAAGAAATCAGCATTACACAGTGCCAAATACCAATTGAAGACAATGGGGACCCGAACTTTGGGGCACTAAAATGGCTCTAAAAAATTAATGGAAAGGGCTAGAGTGCTGCAAAAGGAAGCACAATGAGGGTAAGAGCTGGACAATTGCCCTGCAAACAAATGTGGATAGGGAAATGACTTAAAATAACATAAAATACATAAAAATTAAAAAATTATAATTGAACTAGGAGGTCCATATGGAGTAGGAGGTTGAGGAGGCGGTGGCGGTGGAAGCGGTGGTGGAGGAGGTAGTCGCCAACAACACAGTTTTTTATTTGTTTGTTTTTGTTTGTTTGTTTGTTTTAAATTTGGGTAGACCTCAAACCATTGGGAAATGTAGAAAAGAAAACAAAGAGAAAGTGCGCTGGAGTATAACAAAAGCTGGGTGAGGCCGGTATACATGTCTATTCTGCACAAGGTATGGACAAGTCCTGTGGGATCCATGGCTGGTTCATTTTAATTATCATGAGCTTTTCCACATTGGCTGTGGACAGGCGGCTGCGCTTGTCTGTGATAACGCCCCCTGTCATGCTAAACACATGGTCAGACAATACACTGGCTGCAGGGCAGGCTAGCACCTTTAAGGTGTAAAGGGCAAACTCAGGCCATGTGCCCAATTTGGAGACCCAGAAGTTGAAGTTGAACACATACTGTTCCACCATGTTGCGGAAATCCTACCTCCTGCTAAGATGTTCCATATCAGCTGGTGGTGCTGGTTCTTGTGGCGTGCTGACAAAGCTTTTCTACATGTCGGTCATGCTAACCCTGCCTTCTGAGGAGCTGGAGGTACCCCAACTGCGTTGGCGACTTTTTCCTCCACCTCTGCCTTCGCCTTGTTCTTCCATTGAGGCCCCAGTGTCAGGTGGGAATGCCATCAGCAGAGCGTCTACTAACATGCGCTCGTAGTCACGCATCTTCCGATCATGCTCCAGTGAGGGAATTAAGGATGGCACGTTGTCCTTTTAACCTGGATCCAGCAGGGTGGCCACCCAGTAATCAGCACTGGTTAGAATGTGGGCAACTCGGCGGTCGTTTCGCAGACACTTCAGCATGTAGTGGCTCATTTTTGCCAGGCTGCCCAGAGGCAACGACAAGCTGTCCCTTGTGGGAGGTGTATCGTCTGTCTCCTCCGTATCCCACCAGCCACGCTGCAGTGATGGCCCTGAGCTGCTTTGGGTGCCACCCTGCTGTGAACACGGTTCCTCCTCATCCTCCAGAACTGTGCCCTGGCTGGACAATTGTGTACCTGGCCTATGTTGGTGCAGGAACCCACCCTCCAAGCCACTTGTGAATGACTGGCCTGACAAGCGTGGAAATGATCCCTCTTCCTTCTCCTCTTCCTCCCATGCAACATCCTCTTCCATCATCGCCCGAAGCGGTTTTTCAAGGAGACATAGAAGTGGGATAGTAACGATGATCACGGTGTTATCAGCACTGGCCACGACTCGCATGGAGGCCCACTCATTGGTGATGAAGTGGTGCTGTTCCGCAGAGCGACTCACCCGTGCGTGCTGCAGCTGAAACTCCACTATCGCCTGCTGCTGCTCACACAGTCTCTCCAGCATGTGCAAGGTGGAGTTCCCTGTGGGCATGTCGCATATGAGGCGGTGAGTGGGAAGGCCCAAGTTCGCTGCAGCGCAGACAGGTGAGCAGCAGCAGCAGGATGAGAACTCCGAAAGCGCGCACAGACGGCCCGCACTTTCTGCAGCAGTTCTGACATATCGGGGTAGTTTTTCAGGAATTTCTGCACCACCAAATTCAGCACATGCACCAGCCAAGGGATGTAGCAGGAACACACCCTCCAAGGCACTTGTGAATGACTGGCTTTATAACCGTGGAAATGTCAACCCACAATCTAAGAACTGGATTTACTGGTTTTCTTTCACTATCAGAAATGCAGTCCAGGCCGCAAAGGAACTTTATGGCAACAAAAAAAAAAGTTTTTTTTTTCTTTTTCACCCACAATCTCCCAGTTGTATTTACTGATTATATTTCACTATCAGAAATGGAGTGCCGGCCGCAAAGGTACTTTATGGCAACAAAAAAAAAGGGATTTTTTTTTTCACCCACAATGTCCCAGTTGTATTTACTGATTATATTTCAATCTCAGAAATGGAGTGCAGGCTTCAAAGGTACTTTTTGTAAATAAAAAGTGATATTTTTTTTCCCACCCACAATGTCCCAGTTGTATTTACTGATTATATTTCACTCTCAGAAATACAGTGCAGGCCGCAAACGTACTTTTTAGCAAAAACAAATTAATGTGTCCCCCCATAATCTAACAGATGGATTTACTGAATTGATTACACTGCAGCACAGGGGTACTTTACAGAAGAAAATGTGAATATGTCACCCCTGGGTCCCTGGACCCTGAACTCACAGACGGATTACCTATATTATTTTCCCTTCCCCTGGCACATATGCAGTGCAGGTGCACTTAAAAAATGGGTTTGTCGCCCACTGAACTACAAGAACAGGATTAAATTATTGTCCCTGGCACATATGCAGGTGCAAGTGCACTGCACTTGCACAAAATGGCCGCCGACGTCCACCTAGCTAACAGATGGATTAAAACTTATTTTTCTGTGTCATTGGGCTCAGGGCAGAGTACAAAAATGTTGCATTGCACCCATAAAAAAAATCAAAAAAAAAATCGCTGTAGATCGCAGACTTAACACCACACTCTGATATCAGATTTTTTTCTTATCTCTCCCTCACAGCAGCAGCATCCTATGCCTACACTAGTAAGAGCTGATGTGACGTGCGGCGCTACGTGACTCCAGCTTATATAGAGGCTGGGTCACGTGCTGCACTGGCCAATCACCTCCATGCCATTTGTAGGCATGGCTGTGATGGCTTCTAAGGGCACACATCTTAAACGCTTGTTGATTGGCTGTCCTGCAGCCTTTCAATAAACTTTATTAAACGGCCGAACAACCAACTCGAACCCGAACTTTTACAGAAAAGTTCGGGTTCGGGTCCGAGTGCACAAAACCCTAAGGTCCTGTATGAACCCGAACTTTACAGTTCGGGTTCACTCAACGCTAGTTGTAATGCCCGCTGATAAAATGAACGTAGAGTTTTTAGAACTACAAGTCCCAGCTCATCATGGATATATGGAGCACGGAGCTGACTGGATAAATCCTGTACTTCAAAAGCTTGCAAAGAAAACTCCAGCATCCAAAACTGTGGTAAAATCTTGACTCCGTCAAGAAAAATGCAGAAAAACACGAGTGAAGGGCTGGATTCTGTAGCCCGAAATGCGTCACTTTGATGTCATTTTCTGTGACTTTGGTGGATTTTATATGATGAGCCAATAAAGAACTTTTTTTATTCCATAAGAAGCTGGATTCCATTTTGCTAGTGAATACATCTATACATGATATGTCACCTTGAGGGGGCATCTTATAACTTTTTTTTTCAGATCGGTAAAGAGTCCCTCTCCCTCACTATTTGCAGGTGTCTTGTCCAGACTGTATAGAAGCTGCACGTCTTTGAGGATCTCCACCGGTATGCCCAACTCGCAGCTCTCTTTTTTTTTGGACCAATTTGAAATGCTTATGCCAGCGTAATTTTCAGGGGCAAACAGGTGGCGATCCTTATCCCACTGAAATAGGTCAAACTTATATGTTGGAACAAATTAGATACCTCGCCTTATCCTATCCTCTGCCACCGTCAAGGTGTGTGTAGACAAATTAATCACTAACTTGTCCTTGGTAGATGTTATTGTGTCACTGGCGGTTGTGCACTTCTCTTTCGCAGTGTATAATTCGTTCCTTGATCTAAAAAATGGTAGTGGGTCGATTGATTTTAATTATAACGACCTCCTCTCCTCCTAGATCTCAAAAAGCCTCTACCCCTACTTCTAGGTTGTCTATCCTTTTCGTTGTCTGAAATCTCAGTTTCAGTTGAGGAGAGGTCTGATTTTTTTATCCTGTGCTAAATTGGGACTATTAATAAACAGGTATTCTCTATTTTCCTTAAATTCCTTAGGTTCCTTCAGATGGTATTGGAAGCGTTCAATAGTACTCTCTAGGTACTTCTCTTTATTGCTATACTCCGGTTCTTGACTGAATTTCCTGGTAATCCCTATTTGTTCAGTTCGTCGTTTTTCTGCCTGTTCTAGTGTGACCCTCTCTTCCTCTAATAAAAGCTGCATGAAGCGAGCTATTTGTTGCTTCCCTTTCCCATTTTTTCATAAGATCTGGGTTTCTGCAACGATTAGCTGGGGTCAAAGTAATACAGAGTCCACGAGGTACAATACCCTATTTGGTTAGTTCTGAAAAGGCCCCATTAAGTGTTGGAGTGTATCTCTTCTGAACAAAGATCTGTTAAAAAAAACTGCCTTGGCCTCACACAACCCCACATTCTTGTCTAGACCAGCAGCGAGAAAACCAGCCATGTCTAATAAAGAAATTCAAACATTGAAGGAATGCCAAACTGTGGAAGTAATAGTAAAACCTTCACAGTCGTCCGCTATAGGAAATCTAATAATGTGGAGGGGGGAGCAGTAGTAATCATTAAAACATAAATTTTAATATATAAAAGCTAAAAAAAAAGGCATATAATAATGCCCTTAAATAAAAAAAAAACATTATAAGACAGAGAACGCCAAAAACATGTATACCATCTTGCACCTATATATGTTACCAACAAATTGAAAATAGGCTGGTAAGAAAGTAGATGAACCTTACCAATCCTGTCGTTCTGCCTTATGTGAGTGTAGCTCAAGATGGGGTGCATCAAGCGACAAATCTCTCCTGGCACTCCTTTTCAAGATGCTTTTCTTTTGATGTCACATATGGCTTCAAAACGTGAAAGGGGGGGGGGGGGTGATCAGGGACCTATTCTATTCCTAGTAGTCCCTAATCAAGCTGTTAAGACCTTAATGACCTCCTAATACAGAGTCATCACCCTGAAAAGAGCTGCCTCATCCGGAACCTTGCCCTGATCTCAAGGCCCTGGACAGCCCTCACACTGTAGTAAAAAATACATGCTGAAGAGGGTGGCATATGGAACCAGAAAAGGTGCACCCAAAGAAAATAAATAACAGATATAAAGTGCAAAGAGAACAGAAAAGTGCAAAAAAACTATAACATGTCCAACGCGTTTCATCTAATTATTGCTTGCCCCAGAATTATCAGAGGACACGGAGCTAATATCTCCTGAAATACAAACATTTAAGAGGAGAAAGATAGGACAATAAATACTGGGTTTCTTCAGATAGGCAAAAAGGTATATCCATATTCCCCTATATAGAAACCAGCAAAGCACTTACTTCAAAGAAGGAGTATAGGTAGTCCCAGAAAAAGTCCTTGGAGGGGATGCAGGATCGCAGTCTTAGTTATGTGTCATAGATTGGAGCATGCATGTGATAATGCTTGTTAGGTAGGTGGGACACTACCTGGTTTTGAGTGTCCCTGGTTAATACTTGGCATCTGTAGCAATGATGTTTTAAACAAACAAGCCCTCCCCCCTTACATCGCATCACAACGACCACGCGCAATTGAGTAGCGAAAAATATTCGCATAATAATGGTGAGGTCAAAGGGGGAGTGAACAGGAGCGGTCAACTTACAAAGGGCCACTCTTCCTGAACAGTTGAAGAGGGAGAGGGGCGGTACTCGGATGTAAACACATCCCTCCCACACTACCTGTCATTCAGCAGGGCTGAATCATTATAATGCGTCCAACTATCAAATAAAATGACAGGCGCTATGGGCAGATAATAGGCATTAAGAGGCTGGTCCTCCCGCTGATTGCTCACTACAAGACGTGGTAAATATGTAGAGATAGAGAAATAAAGTAGTGTCTCAAATAAAACACCCCAAATCAAGTTGTTCATTGAGGCACCGCGGGCTAGAGGTGTCCAATTTAAAAATCCACCAACTCTCCCTTTGTAGTATTCGTTTGTCCCAATTCTCACCGCAAAGTGATTTATGGACGCGTTCTATTCCCTTGAAATTGATGGCGGTTCTTCGCCACCTATGGACAGCATGAACATATCTGGCGATTGGGGACTCCTTATTATTGCGGACATCATTGAAATATTCCCCAATACAGTGACGTAGTTCCCTACGTGTTTTTCCCAAGTATTGTATGTCACATTCGCACATCATTAAATATATGACTCCCATTGTACGACAATTTACAAAGTCACGTATATCATGAATATCTTCCATGTTGTTACTGTTAAAGGATTTCCCAGGTTGTATAAAGTTGCAAAAACTGCAATTTCCGCATGTAAAGCAGCCTTTAACTGGATTCTCAAGCCACATTCGTGGTCTATCCGGTAACGTAAAGTGGCTGTGTACCAAATGGTCCCTTCAGACTTTTGACCCTTCTAAACATAATGGTTGTTTAAGGGCCCAAAACTTCAGATAAGTCGGGTGCATTAGTAAGGTATCACAAAGGTGACTGATTATCTTCCTTATATCCGGTTGCTGATGCGTCGAATGTCCCTATTAGTCTTCATCTGAATGTACCGTGGGGTGTAGTAATGTTGTACAAGTTTGTTGTAATGCCCGCTGGTAAGAGGTACGTAGAGTTTTGTCTGGGTAACCACGTGCCTGGAATCTCGCTCTAAGAACTCAGTTTGATCAGAGCAATTATGTCTCAACCTTAAATACTGTCCAGTGGGAATTCTGCATTTCAGTGAGGTGGAATGGTTGCTTTCCCATCTTAGGAGAGAGTTTATCGCGGTGGTTATGCAAAGTATTAACCAAGGACACTCAAAACCAGGTAGTGTCCCACCTACCTAACAAGCATTATCACATGCATGCTTCAATCTATGATACATAAGTGGGATTGCGATCCTGCATCCCCTCCAAGGACTTCTTCTGGGACTACCTATACTCCTTGTTAGAAGTAAGTGCATTGCTGGTTTCTATATAGGGGAATATGGTTATACTTTTTTGCCTGTATGAAGATACCCAGTATTTATTGTCCTATCTTTCTCTTGTTATATGTTTGTATTTCAGGAGATATTAGCCCCGTGTCCCTTGATGATTCTGGGGCTAGCAATAATTAGATGAAACGCGTTGGAATACGTTATGCATTTTTTTGCACTTTTCTGTTGTTTTCTTTGCACTTTATATCATTTATTTTCTTTGGGTGCACCATTCTGTGTTTATCCTATATACCACCCTCTCAGCATATATATTGTACTACAGTGTGAGGGCTGTCCAGGACCTTGAGATCAGGGCGAGCTTCCAGACGCGGCCACTCTTTACAGGGCGATGACTCTGTAGTATAAGGTCAATAGGGTCTAACAGCTTGATTAGGGACTACTAGGAACAGAATAGGTCCCCCCCCCCCCTTCATGTGTTGAAGCCGTATGTGACATTAAAAGAAATTTGTCGCTTGCTGCACTCCATCTCGAGCTATGCTCACATTAGGCAGAACTACAGGATTGGTAAGGTGCATCTAATTTCTTATCAGCCTCTTTTCAACTTGTTGGTTAAAATATATATGCACAAGATGGTATACATGTTTTTGGCGTTCTCTGTCTTATAATGTTTTTTTTTTATTTAAGGACATTATTATATGCCTGTTTTTAGCTTTCATATATTAAAAGTTATGTGTTAATGATTACTACTGCTCCCCCCTCCACATTATTAGATTTCCTATAGCGGTAGACTGTGAAGGTTTTAATATTATTTCCACTGTTGGGCATTCCTTCAATGTTTGGTATTATACTTACTATAAATGAAAAAATAGAAGCCCTTTGCACACATTTTTGATCAAACGTGTGTCGGGCCCATTACCAGGCGTCAAGGTGGCTTCCGCATATGGGTACCTAACACTAACAGAACTGCCTCTCTTGGACTTACCTAAGCCTACAATATTCAGGGCGGTATAGGAACCAGCTACATTTATACTCTGCTCAGAAGCCCCAAGCAGATGGGCGATGCTTAGTCTAAAAGAGGCCGCTACCCTCAATATATACTACAAGAAAATTTAGACTAGCACAAACATAGTTACAAGTGCATATCTATAAAGCAAGCATACAGATAATAAAACATGGCTGCACAACTTTTCACATGCAAACAACAGAACTAAGAAATAGGGATCATTCTAAGTTAAAGTGGTATGATACCTACTAGAAATAAAGAAAATAGAAGCTCTTTGCGCACATTTTTAATCAAACGTGTGTCGTGCCAATCTACCAGGCGTCAAGGTGGCTTCCGCAGATGAGTACCTAACACTAACAGAACTGCCTCTCTTGGACTTACCTAAGCCTACAATATTCAGGGTGTTGTTGGAACCAACTACATTTATACTCTGCTCAGAATCCCCAAGCAGATGGGTGTTGCTTAGTCTAAAAGAGGCCGCTACCCTCAATATATACTACAAGAAAATTTAGACCAAGAAATGAAAATCTTAAACAGGAAACCCAATTTGCTGTAACTCAAAATTCATTAAGGGATGGTATATGTAAATAAGTATTTTAAACTAGACAACCATTGAGTTTCAAAGGATAGCAAAACCAAGATACACGGGTCAGAAGCCAATACCCAAGCAGAGCAATAATCATGATATGTACAAGTCAGAAATGCAACACTAGTTCTATAAAATGTGGCAGAGACATGAAATAATAGGGACCTCTTGTAATTATAAGTGGAACTTAGTCCAAGAAGAAAAGTAAATATTAGTATAACAAAATCAAGTCATGGTAATAATAAACTGAATAATATCTTTAAAATATTCTTTTGCATCTCATTTTTATATTAAGGTGGTTTTCCATCAGTATTAGATTGGTTGAGGTCTGACTCCCAGCAATCCTGGCGATCAGCTGTTTGAAGAGAATGCTGCACTCATATGAGCACTGCATTCTCTTCACTGTTTACCTGCTCACCGTCAAAATTGCAGCAGTGAGCAGGTGTAATTACAGCTTCTCCTTACAGAAGAACTGCAATTACCCAGCTAGCCGCTGGAATGTCAATGGAGAGGGGGTAAACAGTGAATAGAACACAGCACTCTCTTGAAAGCTGCATTCTCTTTATGCACCTGATCGGGGGTTGCTTGGAGTCCAACCTCTGCTGATCTGATATTGATGATGACCTTTCCTGAGAATAGGTTATCATTATGGGAAAAGCAGAAAACCCCTTTAAAAAAACAAGTATCTATAGGCAATGATGTAATGTTGAAGTTAGTATTAATTCTCCATCTGCATGACATATCCTCCTTTGAAAGGAAAAAATTTCCAGCAAGAAAGTCACCCATCGGGCAATAATCAAGCATGTCTGCAACCTTTGATGCACTTTGAATGCAAAACTTTCATTGCCGACTAACACAATTTACTCTTCTTTAGTGTAACAGATGTGAAAATAATCCTTATTACTGGTCTGATTATAAATCAATTCTCAAAGTCTTCAAGCTTAATATAAGAGCATAACATCCATAAAGAATGTATTAAATATTGATCATTATGCATCTGGATGAGAGCTTTGAAAATATGAATTCCAAAGCAATTTATTTTGATGTTCATTTTTATTTATTTCTGCATTTATAGTTTCCTAGTTAGGGATATATAGTTTAAGGGCTCATGCACATGACCGTATATATTTTGCGGTCCACAAAAAACAGATCCGCAAAAAATACGGATAACATCCGTGTGCATTCCGTATTTTGCAGAACGGAACATCTGGCCCTTTATAGAACAGTACTATACTTGTCTGTAATGCGGACAAATATAGGACATGTTCTATTTTTTTGCAGAATGGAAATATGGACATACGGAAATGGAATGCACACAGAGTAACTTCCATTTTTTTTGTGGACACATTGAAGTGAATGGTTCCGTATACGGTCTACAAAAAAATGGAAAAAAAATACGTTCATGTGCATAAGCCCGAATTGTATGAGACTTGTATAAGTAAAAGAGTTTGTAGCCAGCAAAAACCTTATTTGCGCTCCCAGGATCTGTGCTGCAATGCTTGTGAGCGTAGAAAACAAAAGTGGAAAATAGTGTTGTATGTCTGGATTCATAAATCAGGGTTTTATTCAAGAAATTCCTTACATAACAGTTTGTTGCAAAAAGAACGCCTATGTGTTTCGAACAACTTCTGTGTCCTTACTCATGGCAGTATAACTGGCAGTAATCAATTGACAATAGATTAACAACTATAGTAACACACTAACACAATAATTTGTCACCACAATTGCAAAAAAATTAATTATATATAATATACTTTAGTACAAAAGCTCGTAATAAAATATAATACAACAAAGAAAACTAACAAAAAGAATATATTAACTACAACAGAGTACAGTGACACCCAAACAGAATCCATCAGTAACATAACATGCAGGGTAACTAAGGGTACTTTCACACTTGCGTTGGTGCAGATCCGTCTGTTTATTTGCACAGACGGATCCGCACCTATAATGCAAACGTTTGTATCCGTTCAGAACGGATCCGTTTGCATTAGTTTTAAAGAAAAATGACAAAGTCCAAAAGTGATCCATTTTGAATTACATTGAAAGTCAATGGGGAATGGATCCATTTTCAAATGCATCATATTGTGTCATTGAAAACGGATCCGTCCCCATTGACTTACATTGTAATTCAAAACGGATCAGTTAGGCTCTGCCTCTTCAGACGGACACCAAAATACAGCAAGCTGCGTTTTGGTGCCCGCCTCCAAAACAGAATAGAAGCAGAATGGAGCCGAACTGATGCATTCTGAACGGATCCTTATCCATTCAGAATGCATTGGGGCTTAATTGATTAGTTTTGGATCGTTTGTGAGAGCCCTGAAACGGATCTCACAAATGGAATCCAAAACGCTAGTGTAAAAGTACCCTAATACTGTACTTCAAATTTAAACTTTAAGGTAACCAGCTAATGGTCCAAACCAGTACTATAAAGTCTTATTTTAGCTGCTCCATGGTACGTCTGAAACTTTCCCTAGCATACCATTTAGTTTGAACCCACTGTGCCATGTGTCCTACCTCCTCTAAGGACGTTGTCTAAGTGAACCCCTTGATCTTCACAGTACCCCTGTTGGTGGGGATAGACTTTCCTGAGGGGAACACCAGGTCGCTACCTCTTGAGGAGGATAGGCACATGAGGCAGCTAGTCCAGGCAGTCCAGTAGGTACCTGAGAAAGGTACCAGAGGTACAGACATTGTCAGCAGGCTGAGTCGTTACCAGGAGCAACAGTGCAGGACCGAGGGATGAGGCAGAGGCGAAGTCAGACAGGCAATAGGTCAGAAGGATCCTTGAAGAATGAGAGAAATCCCACGGCGCAACAAACTGGTCTTGAGATGGTAAAGAAGTCGTTTTAATGGTATAGGCAGTAGGTTAACTTCAATGATAGCAGAAGACCGCTCAAGCAAGAGGATACTCATCTGAACGTCGTTGATACGTATAAATCAGAGAGATGTCGTGCGGATGTCCTCCATGGCGTCCTGCTTTCTGCTATCATTGAAGTGCTGCTCAGAACTTTGCCAGTATCATCCACGTATATATCGCTGGTGATTTGACTAGTATGAAATGTGGATGATATGCTCTGCTAGCATCCTTATGTTTTGTTAGCATCTATATGCATTTTTTCACTTGACATATTTCCCTGGGTTTAGAATATGTTCATCAACTTGACCCATGAGTGTGTATTAGTGTCATAACAACATCTTGGCATTATTTGGTTACTAATGATACCAGTCCCCTGATGAATTGGCAGACACTGATGAAACGCGTTGGGACGTTTTGAGCATCAACATATGCTCGATATATCCCTTTATTTACGTGTTGACCTGTGTGAATTCCTTCTGATACCGGAACACCAGGTTAGACATGTTTTGAATGTTTTAGTGCACATTTACCAGTCTTTTGTGCACGGTCAAGTGTTCTTTTTGTACTCTTAACCGACAGCAGCAATTGTGCTAGTGCCTTTATGATTAAACTAAGTGAGACATTGCAAACACAGGCTGTTCTCAGGAGGAAGAGTGCGATTTGTGACTACTAGCGTCATTGAGGTGTTTGAGGATCCTCTTTTTCATCTCTTTAGACAAAGCTGGGCAGTCCAAATTGATCTTAGGGACTCTTCAGGGATATGTAGTGAGACCCTACAGAGTTAACAGTAGGGACCAACAGGGCAAGAGACCCAGCATTGTGTCCTTCTGCTCCCTGTTTTTCCTCTACCCCACATTTTTGGCTATCCCTAGAGGGGTCCTCAATTTATCCTCTGCGGTCTGCAAATGAAATTCCGGCAGAGAGTATTGTCTTTTTATATTAATCACATTGCTATGGGCCTTATTTATATAGATTTGATTAAAAGTTAAGTTTTATGAGCTACCTAATATTTGTATAAATTGTATAATTTCTGGGTTTAGCCTAATTTCACCATCCGACTGACCAATTTGTACCTGGTAAAGTATATTTGTTTATAGGCAGTAGGTGCAACGCGTTTCGGGGTGAAAGCACACCTTCATCAGGTACAAAAGACTGCTGATAGAGACTATAGCTGAACATCACCCTTAAATACATAAAAAAACTTGAAAAAAAAACGCCAAAGGGTCACATGGGGTGTGGAGGGGGAGGTCCTTAGTTACCACATGTCAAGCTGAGCCCCTTGAGAAAGCAGGCGCGAAACGTACGCCGGGGGAGTTCGCGTTACTTGGAGGTTCACTTACCTTTTTTGACCAGCTGCTGCCCAAATTCAGGTATTTTTGGTCCGATTTTCTTGCACTTTATATATATCTGACCTGTTCGTTAGGATTCTTTTCTGCAGATGTACTTTTTGGACCCCTTACTTTTTTGTATTGATAAAAATGTTTGGACTGCATAGGCTGATATTATCTGCTGTATGACCTCCATGGTACACGAGCTACTGTTTTGTTGGTCATCACCTTGTTGGCTGTCGGTGTTGTACTATATTAATTTTAATATATATGTTTTTGTATTTTCAATAAAGAATTTTTTATAATACATTATGCATGTCCCATAAGTGGTTTTTCTGAGATGTTGGTATTGAGTCATGCTATTTTTTGCATTTTTTGCATTTCTGTAGTTGGTTTAATCACATGTCAAGCTGAGTGAAAGACATACAGGATAATAAAAAACAGTTAGCAAAAACGTTAAAACACATATTGGAGCAATATGCAGAATATCCATATACATATGGGTTGCTTTTTATTAAATTCCCTGAAAGAATACTGAAAATGGTGATGCCCGGCAGAAACACAATGGCCAGAGGCATCGCTTGTGTGAGGAGCGGTCACATGACCGGGAGTTGCGGTCACATGATTGTTCTGTAGCCCAGCAACCAAGAGACACTGCTGGTGCTGTGTGGATACAATGTACATACAGATTGTGTGGAGGAGCGCGTCTGCCATTGCAGAGACGCTGCTCCTCCCTGGCAGCCAGATTAGTACAGGTTTCCCGGAGGCAAGACACATCGTTTGGGAAATCGACTACTGAGCGCAATTACAAGCTCAGGAAGGAGGGGAAACTGATTATGACCAGTTAGGGATAGCGGCAGGAAGGGACGGTGGCAGATGGAAGGGGATGGGGTGGAATGGGGGGCGGGGAGGCGGGAGGGGAAAGATGGTTGGAAGAGTGGCGAGGCAGTGGACAAAAAAAGGGCATAAGCACATAAGGGGGGGGGGGGAGAGTGGTACCATAAATGGAGGTAGTGTGGTACGGTAAAAGGATGGCAGGAACAGCTGGTGAGGAGTGGGAAGGGGGGATGTTACCAGAAAAGGCCATGTGGTGTGGTGTATGAGTGGCAGGGGGTTTGCAAGGGATATGGTGGGGAAGATGAGATGGTGGGGATATGGAGTGGAAGGGGTGTGGGTAATTAGCAAATAGCTGAGGACAGGGCATGGGGGATAAGGATAGATGACTGGACTCCGGATGTACAGGATGGGAAGAATATGCGGGTAGTAAGGGGGTAGGGAAGGGAAAGCGGGGTGAATTGCGGTGGTCTGGTGGGAAGCCGTGCCAAAAGGAAGGGGAATAGGTCAAGAGAGACACGTGGACAGGATACTGGAAAAAAAGGGGGGCGAAAGTTGATGGAAAATCAGAAGGCGTGTTCCGGTGAAATGGTGAATAAAAGTAGGAAAAGTCCAAATATATGCTGGGAGGCCCTTCTAGAGATTTATCTCAAATGCTTCATTAAGGCCGCATGGGTTCAGACAATTGAGCTTGTATATCCAGAACATTTCCTGTTTGCGTAAGATCTATATAATGTTATAGCCATTGGAGGCGACTTGTTCTATTGGAGTGATGGTAAATCTAAAGAAAGAGCCATGATGATGTTCCGTGGCATGTCTCGACACACTATGCTGGAGAAATGTTTTCTTTACATTTGATCTGTGCTTGTTTAGTCTGTTGCGTAGGGTCTGGATTGTATGTCCGACATATTGAAGACCACCTGGGCATTCAATTATATATATAATGTTGGTGGAAGCACAGTTAAGGTGTCCTTTGATGAAAAAATTCTTACCATTAGAGTTGCGGAAAGTGGTGGTAGTGCGTATGCTCATGCAGCATAAACATCTGCTTTGTTTACATCTAAAGCTTCCCATGGAACCAGTGGGGTCGGTCCGTGAATCTTGTGCAAAGTTCCGTTTGAGTTGGCCGGGGGCCAGTAAATTCTTCAGCGTCTGCGCCCTCCTAAATGTTAGATGTGGTTTCTCTGTCAAGATTCTGTTGAGGACGGGATCCCGTTTGAGGATAAACCAATGTTTGGACAGAATAGCTTTAATCGCGGCATGATTACTGCTGAAAGTGGTGAGAAAATTGGTGTTATAGTTACCTGTGGCTGGGTCACTGGTGTTTGCGGTGGTACATCTGTCCAAAAGGCAATCCTACTGTGAAAGTTTATAGGCTCTATTAAATGCAGCATCTATGACCCCAGGCGGATATCCCTTCTGTGTGAGTCTGTTACGGATGATTGCACTCTGTGTTATGAAATCGCCGTCTTCTGAACAGGTTCGCCTGACTCTTTGAAATTGGCTGAATGGAATATTGATTTTCCATTTCTTATAGTGGTTACTGGAAAAATCGAGGTAACTATTGCAGTCAACCTTCTTGAAATAAGTCCGGGTGGTAATTTGTCCATTGGTGCTGCTTAGTTCAAGATCCAGGTATTCTGCTGTTGAGGTGTTGTGGGTTCCAGAAAGCTTAATGTACCAACTGTTACCATTGATGTGATTGATATATCTCTCTACTGACACTGTATCGCCATCTCATATGAATATCAAATCATCAATGTAACAACGATAGAATATTATATTCTTATTCCAAAATTCAGAATTGTAGATGTATGTGTACTCAAATACTCCCATGAACAAGTTCGCGAAGCTGGGCGCGAAATGCGCCCCCATCGCGGTCCCTCTTGTTTGAATGTACAGGGTGTCGTTAAACCTGAAGATTTTATGGGTTAGAATGAAGTGATACTTGTCAAGATGAAGGATTTCTGATCTTCCGGCATGGAGTCATCAGTATCCAGGAAGTGTTTGGTGCAGCTGATTCCCAATTCGTGTTGTATATTTGAGTACAAGGCAGTGACGTCGAGAGTCAGCCAGCAGTACGTATCTTTCCAGGTGATCCCTTTTAATGCACGTGGAGTCCTTTAGATAGATGCTTTTGAAGAAAAGTGTCAACGTAGTGAGATAGATTACAGGTTAATGATGAAATGCCCGAAATGATGGGACGGCCAGGTGGACTGAAGGGGTTCTTGTGAATTTTGGGTAAGTGGTAGAAAAGTGCAATGACCGGGACCGTAACCAGAATGTATTCTTGTTCCTTCTTATTCAAAATGTGTGATGCCGAGCTGACCAATTCTTTAAACGCTTTCCTGTGTGCTGCCAGGGGATTGTCCTCCAGTTTTTGATAGTATTCTGTATCTGATAGGATACGGAGAGCTTCTCTGATGTAGTCTGTCCTATTTTGTATTACTACACCCCCGCCCTTGTCGGCATTCCTGATCACTATTTCGGTATTATCCTGTAACTGTTTTATGGCGGCTCTTTCTTCTGAGCTGAGGTTATGTATTGCATGGAAGTCTTCCATGACCAGGTCGTAAAATTTTTCTAAAAAGTTACCCCTATGATGTAAGGGATAGAAACGGGAACGTGGTTTGAGGTTTGATGGGATGTACTGGGTAACTGGGGTTGTGTTATCTTCTCCAGTGGCTTGATCCTTATCCTTTGCTGTATTTTCTGTTAGACTGAAATGCCTTTTCAGGGTCAGTTTCCTGATGAAGTCATGGAGATCTAGGAAGATGTCAAAGTCCTTGAACTTAGAAGATGGACAGAAGGAGAGACCTTTTGAAAGTATCGTTGTTTCGATGGAATTCAATTGGTAGGAGGAAAGGTTGAAGATTTTGACCTCCTTTGCCGAGATTTGTGATGATTTTAGATTTTTCTTTTTGTTTTTGCTTTAGCCTCCTATGCAGCCTCTTCTGAGTTTTTTCTTTTTGCAGGTCGGGAGCCCAGGGGGTGAATGTAATTGGTAATTGCCGTTGTTCCAGGAGCTTTCAATATTGGATACGTGGTCACCGGGTTCAGGATGGGGGGTAAGGATAAAAAAGACGGTGGGCAGATGCTGGTGGAGGCTGTGATGTTGAAATTGTCTTCTAAGCATGATGCAAATCCAATGGTATTATTGGCGGGTATGGGAGCTTGGAGAGCAGCAGAGGATGTCGGTGGGGACTTGCCATGGAGAGTGATAAGAGAGTCCAACTCTAGGTCTGCAGGTGTGGAAGGAGATGTTGGGCTGGGCTGGGAGATGTTGGGCTGTAGAGATAAGAGCGGAAATGGGCACAATGGGTATGGTGGGTTTGACATGGGAAATGGTGAAAAGGAATGAGGTAGGCGGTAGTCTGAGGGGAGCACAATTGAAAAGGATCTCTTCTCCAAACAATTTGAGGGTGGTGGACACTGGAAAAGTGGTCAGAACAGTGCCAGGTGGTGGAACTGTGGGATGTGGACCATTTATTGTGGGCAGAGATTCGTTGAGAGGGGTCCTGGCTGTTGGTGTGAAGAATTGCGTGTCAGGTGTAGCTCGGGGCTGACGGAGGTTGGGCGTGTGGGGGGCTGGGAGTCATGACCTGCCTGATGAACGGTAGGACGCTTGTACTTTGGGACGAGTCTTGTATGGATGGGATCTGGGAGGGTCCACTCTACTGGTGTGTGTGATTGTGACCCTGTGTTTGGGTCTGATTTGAGCTGAGGTGATTGGAGCAGAGTCTCCGGGCTGGGGGGTAGCACGTTCCTTGAGCCAGAACTTGATGTTACTTGTACTAAAATCTAATCTGTCTCTGGAAAGCTTCCCAACTTTTTTGTCAAGGATGTCCTTTTCATGATGTGTTACACGTGAAGTGATAAGACGGTCTAATTTCAAAAAAGCAATATGGTCCCTATATTTCACAATATTATTGTAGGCTGTTGTGATTTTAGCGCCAAAGACCTGGGCCAATGCTTCCCTTTTCACTTGGAGTCTTGACATCAAGCCTTTGGTGCATTCTAAAAGATAATCGTCCCAGTCCTGACTAAAGTCTTTATCGTCTTCAAATGAATGCTTGAAGCGAAGGCGCAGTCCTCTAGGAACCAGGCCTTCGGCGAGATATAGTTCTAGAAATTTGGCATCAAGTTGATATTGAATTTCATTGCACATATCTTTTTCAAGATCATAAAAGAGAGAGGACAGAACTTTTTCGTCTATAGTATTCCGACGAGGTGCCGGACCTTCAGTAGCATCGAAGGCCGCAAGCGGTGATGGTTGTGTGTACTGCTGGATCAGGCGTTCCCTCTGCTCGAGGCGATTTTGAACGTAATTCATCCTGTTGGATCCTATGGATGCTCCTGTTTGTTGCCGTGGAGGGCCGGGTGTGTGGATGTACGAACCGGAGTGGTAGGCAGAAATCGGCTATGGAAAACACAACAGGTGCACCATAGGGTAGTAACGTCAGGATGAAGAACTATCACAATGATCCAAAGAGGGGGCTTACCTTATTTGGTTGTGCACGAGAGCAGGCACAACACTACTGTAGGCTTACAGGACGTTCCTATGTGCTGCCGCAATAAACACGAAAGGACCGGTATACAAACTGGAGAGGCAACCCTGCCTCTCCAGGCAATAGAATGCAAAAACCCATAACTGGGGCTCCACAATCTTTTTGCATTTTATGTTTTCCAGGGAGCTTTGCACTTTGGATTGCTGTGTTTGAGACTCTTAAGTGAGGCTCCACGGTGTTTTTGTAGCTGGTCTCCCTAAGATCAGCTATTGCTTTCTCCAGGCAATAGGTCAGGGCAGGCGGCACAGGTACAGGTCAGGCAAACCGAGTCGGTAACAGGAGAGCCAAGGCAAGCAAGCAGGGATATCAGGAACCTTAGCAGGACACAAGAACCTTGACACTGAGGCATCTGGGAAGGGGTGTTGAGCCACTTATATATGTGCAGAAGGGCTTGGATTGGTTGGCGAGGTCACATGATCCAACCCATAAAACACAGGAAATACTGCAGGAAACAAGCAGCAAGCATGCTGAGGCCAGGGCTGAAAGGAAACACTGGCAGCAGATCACCGCTGAACACGGCACCTGGGACTGCGGCGGTAAGCAGGGCAATAGTGGCTCACAGCAGCCGCTGTTACATGATTGTATAGATATATTAACATTAAAGGGGTTATCCAAGAGTAAGACAGATATACCAGAGTGGCCGACCCGCAGTGGATATCATACTTACCTGGTTTCCACTGCTGGCTTCGGTGTCTAGCTCCTGGGCCTCTCTCTGCCCCACTGAGATCCATCGACAGGGAGGACATATGACCACAGCAGCCATTCGCATGCCACAGTGGTGACTTGTGATTGGATGCAGCAGTCCCCTGTCAATGGATGTTGATCTCAGCAAAGCAAGGAAGAGCTGACCTGGGAGCTTTAGACACCAAAACTAGCAGCGGGTATCAGGTAAGAATAATCTTCACCTCTGGTCAGCCACTCTGGGTGGTCTGTCTTACTCTTGGATAACCCCTTTAACTTATGTATTTCTGCTCTAATTCAATAATATAAGGTCTCCAGTTATCAACGAATTGTTGGAGTCATTTATCAAACTTGTGTAAAGTAGAAATGGCTTAGGTGCCCATAGCAACCAATCAGATTCCGCCTCTCATTTCTGACAGCTCCTTTGGAAAATGAAATGTGGAATCTGATTGGTTGCTATGGGCAACTAAGCCAGTTCTACTTTACAAAAGTTTGATAAATGACCCCATGTGTTTCTTTATGCAGTCCCTTCTCAATTCTCTCCTGACTCATTCACTTTTGAAGGTGAGTACCTAATTCAGAAGTTGTTGGTATTTCTGTTGATTACTCACATGAAGTGACATTACAAAAGTGGTGTTACCAAATATGTGGAGGCTATTTTTTTTTTTGCAATTTTCTATGATACATTGTACTGTTTATGCAGTACAGTGTATTATTCTGTCAGTGCTATACTTACAGACACCAGAGACCCGCAGCCTGATGGGCATACACTGAATGCAGGCCTTGGGCCTTTATTAGATGAGCTCCTTCTCTTTAAACCAGTTAGAAATAACAGTCACTATTGACTACGCCATCTAAGAAGTTAAATGGCCAGGATTTAAGAGCAGAAATCCAGCTTCCATACAGTGCCTAGCCTGGGCCACCATAAAAAAGCAACTGCCTAGCCTAAGGCCTCTTTCACACGGGCGTCATGTTTGACGCCCGCATAAGAGGCAGGTGCTTTGCGGGAATATGCGCAATTTTCCCGCGCGGGTGCAAATGTTTGTAATGCGTTTTGCACACGCGTGTGAAAAATCGCCATGTTTGGTACCCAGACCCGAAGCCGGACTTCATCACTGAAGTCCAGTTTCGGGAAGAGTATTCTGGAGAATTTATTATTTTCCCTTATAACATGGTTATAAGGGGAAATAATAGCATTCTTAATAAAGAATGCATAGTAAAATGAAGAGGAAGGGGTTAAAAATAATAAAAGTTAATTTACCTTAGCCACTTGATCGCGTAGTTGCGATCTGTCCTCTCTTTTCCAGCATCAGCTAACAACTAAAGGACCTGTGATGACGTCACATCACATGGTCCAATCACATGGTCCATCACCATGGTAAGATGGACCATGTGATTGGACCATGTGATGTGACGTCATCACAGGTCACTTTAGTTGTCAGCTGATGCTGGAAAAGAGAGGACAGATCGCAACTACGCGATCAAGTGGCTAAGGTAAGTTAACTTTTATTATTTTTAACCCCTTCCTCTTCATTTTACTATGCATTCTTTAAGAATGCTATTATTTCCCCTTATTACCATATTATAAGGGAAAATAATAAAGATCTGGTCCCGTTGCTAAGCAACCATGCGGGAAAATCGCACTGCATCCGCACTTGCTTGCGGATGTTTGCGATTTTCCCGCAGCCCCATTCACTTCTATGGGGCCTGCGTTGCGTGAAAAACGCACAATATAGAGCATGCTGCGATTTTCACGCAACGCAGCCCTTGGAATTAGTTCAGGCTGACAATGTGGCCCCTAACCAGAAAAGGTTGGGCACCCCTGCATTAGACTAAAACATTGCTAATTAGTGGCATAGTGGCAGCACTGGGATTCTGGGTTCAAATTCAACTGAGGACAGCATCTGCTTGGAGTTTGTGTGTACTTCTTATGTTTGCATGGATTTTCAATAGACTCTAAAAAGAAATAATAATATTGAAATTTAGAACCCCAATGAAGACAATAGGTGATGAGTTCTGTAAGTGCTTCTGCACAATATAAATGAACTTAAAGAAAATAAGTATAATTTAATTTTGATTTAATGTAAAAGAAATGTAAATGGTACTACAGGGTCCACACACTGTGTTCATTCTATAATAACTATATGGCATTTTCAAGTAGAAAAAAATTCAGCACTCACCAGATCCAAAGTTCTTTTCTCCTTCATTGCAAAACAATCAGAGTCTGCACAATGGCCGTTTCACAGAGACTTTGTCAAAGTGTTTCATATGAGATGCAAAATGGCCGTCGTGATCCTGAGATTAGGTGGCTATGGACCGAGGACCTGCTCCATGCTCCTGACGCTGATTGGGCCTGATATCCACCCGGATATTATAATTGTTTATGAACCACTTGCAGACGAGAAACTGTAACGTGGATGGGCCTGAGCCAGATACCCTGGATTTATTTGGTGACCAATGACTGTAACCAATCCAGCCTGTAAAGCCATGTAACCCCCTGCTATGAGTGTACTGAGGACTGTGTATGGTGGCCTTGCTAATATGTACTGTAAGCTAAACTGTAGCATGTGTCAAGAGACTGTCCTGTCACTCAAGTCGCCTGTTATGTCTGCTGTGAATAGTCCAAAAGACACCATCCTCTTGACAGAGATGCATAGCATTATAGAGACCATTTCATACTACTGGAAATGCCTGTGAAGTTTTGGGAAGTGTCTTATTACTGTTGGTAACCCTCTGTAAAGTTACTTTTAGTGTTGAGCGAATCAAAGCATCCGAAGTGGAATTCGATCCAAAGTTTAATTAAAAATTGATTTGTAACAAATCCGAATTTCCTTGAGCTTTGTGGTAAAGAATCATTTTTTTTTCCCCCTAGAATGACGGCAACACATGTTACAAAGTGAAAGTAAGAAGCCCTATAAAAGCCTCATCCCACGCGGTCTATGCCATTTCACTGTGAGCTGAGCTTAGGGAGAGACGTGACAAGTGCGAATGCGCTAGAGACAGTGTTGCTACAAACAGTTAAAAATAGAATATTGAAGTTGAACAGTGCAGGGAGAACATAGGGGGGGACTGAGTACCTGTGAACCTGCTGCACCATTCATACTTAATCTGTTCTAATATATATAGACTTACTGTGCGTCAGACTCAGTCACAACAGGCAGTCTAATATATGGTCACGTTTATCTTGTTCACCTGCTGCAGCATTCATACTTAATATGTTAATAAATATATAATTACTGTGCGTCAGACTCAGTCTTAATAGGCGGGCTAATTTATTGTCGCGTTTATCTAATTCACCTGCTGTGCCATTAAAATTTAATCTGTTTATATATATATATATATATATATATATATATATATATATAAGCAAGCAAGTAGTGCTGTGTTTGTGGGAGGGGAGGCTGATTACGAGGCTATCTACATGCACCTGTGGGCCTAGGCTGGCTGTTTGCTAGGCTATTTATAGGCTCCTGTGGGCCCAGGCTGACGCCGATTCAGCTGATTTCACTACCTCTGGGTCAGCTCTAGGATACAGCAGCATGGTGTACAGGCTCCTTACGGCTGGGCGACAGCAGAATGTCTCAGGAGGGCGCTGGTATTCATGGTAGGATCGGAGTGGTTTGCACGGGTTCCACGCTGTGGTCCGCGACATGTAGCGCAGCTGCATCGTGTGCAGGCTCAGTCACGCCTGGGTAGTGACAAAGTGCCAGGCGAGCGCTGGCATTCACTGTAGAATCACACTTGTTGGCACGCGACCCACACTGCGGTATGTGATTCGCAATACCCTGGGACGAAGCGAAGTAGGGCACTAATGGTCAAATGACTGTTGTTAGTATTTTGTCCGGCTAGAGGATTGTTTGGGGCTATTGCATATAGTTATTGGTGTTGCATGCGCCTAGAGTAGGTATGCTCGCATGTTTTCTGATATCTGTATCATACGGGACGCGTGTCTCCAAGCTACGCATGCTGCGTTTAAGTGATGGTTTTGTTTAGTTATCTCTCTGGAAGGGTCATGTATCAAGGGTCGTTATATATAAAAAAAAATGCATGTTTTCTGTCACCTGTTGTACATGTGGGGCGCACGTCCGCAGTTAGCGCCAGACATGCAAGGTGTTGGTGAATGTGTATCAGTGGCCCATATATGGGGTCAGCAGGTTGATAAAGGCGCCTGTATTTCAGTGCTGATGCTCTGGTAAGTGTGTTTAATCTATAAATTGTATGTTTAGGGCCCGCGTGTGTCAGCGGTTCTGTGCTATTGTGTTGATTAATTGGCGTTGCATCAGGGTTTATGTTCAACCACGTTTGTTTTCTTACAGGAACACGAGGTGGTGCTGTGGTGACCATCATTTTAGAGAAAAAAAAAAAAAAAAAAACTCCTGCAGCATTATGTGGAGGTTCATTCGCACCTGGGCAATGGCAGTAGGTGCCAGGCGAGTGCTGGCTTCACGGTGGGATCGGACTTGGTTACACGGTCTGCGACTTGTAGCCCTCTGGGGCGAAGGGGGTTGGGCACTAATGGTAGAATGTTCATGGCTAGGTTCGTTACCTGCAAAAGCTACGTCTGGGTGTCTGCATTTACATTTTGTCCTATACTCCATTCACTACCAGAGCTGCGTTCATGCATCTGTTGTATCACGTTAATACTCTGCTCACTTTAGGTTGCATTCACACGGCTGCTTTATATCTTGCTCTTCATGCTCACGCACAGAGCTGCGCCCATACCATGTGTTAGGCACTACTCACATCCCGAGCTGCTGGCACCCACCTGTACTTACACCATGTGTTTATACACTGCTTCCACTTATAGCTACATTTTCTTTTAATTTGACATCATGGTTAGCCAGTGTTTTCACTAGGGCAGTCAGCACACCTCTTCACACCTGTTCATTTTAGTAAAAAAAAAAAAAAGTTAATTAAAAAAAATAAATAAAATTTTTAAAGAAAAAAAAAATAATTAAAAATAAATAAATAAATAAATAAAAGAAAGAAAGAGGGCCCGATGATCGCTTCGGCCTCATGGCTCCGGGTGGCCCTTTGACCGTCCTTCTTGTTGTTCGTTAGGGGTACCATATGGTTGTAGGCTGTTTAGTGTTTAGGTTCCCTGTCGGAGGGGTTCATGGTTACGAGAGTTCCCAAATCATACTGGTGCTGCATAAGTGCTTTATTTAAAGGAAAGGAAAAAAAAAAACATATATAAAAAATAAATAATTAATGATCGGCCATAGTCTCGCATGTATGGCTCCGCCATTAGTCTCCCACGCATGACTTCTCCATTTATGTTTTACTCACATGACTCCGCCATTAGAGTCTCACGCATGACTTCTCAGATTTAGAGTTACACATATGACTCCGCCATTATAGTTTCTCAAGCAATGCTTCTCCGTTTAAGTGTCCGCCATTATAGTCTCTCACGCATGGCTTCTCTGATTTAGTGTCCGCCATTAGAGTCCCTCACGCATGGCTTCTCCGATTTAGTGTTTGACATATGACTTCGCCCTTAGAGTCTCTCACGCATGACACCGCCATTAGTCTCTCACGCATGATCTCTCCGTTTTATGTTTTACACACATGACTCCGCCATTTATAGTCTCTCAAGCAATGATTCTCCGATTAAGTGTTACACATATGACTCCGCCATCAGTCTCACGCATGGCTTCTCCAATTTAGTGTCCGCCATTAGAGTCTCTCACGCGTGGCACTGCCATTTGAGTCTCTCACGTATGGCTTCTCCAATTAAGTATCCGCCATTAGAGTCTCTCACGTGTGGCACTGCCATTTGAGTCTCTCACGTATGGCTTCTCCAATTTAGTGTCCGCCATTAGAGTCTCTCACGCGTGGCACTGCCATTTGAGTCTCTCACGTATGGCTTCTCCAATTAACTGTCCGCCATTAGAGTCTCTCACGCGTGGCACTGCCATTTGAGTCTCTCACGTATGGCTTCTCCAATTAAGTATCCGCCATTAGAGTCTCTCACGCGTGGCACTGCCATTAGAGTCTCTCACGTATGGCTTCTTCAATTAAGTATCCGCCATTAGAGTCTCTCACGCGTGGCACTGCCATTTGAGTCTCTCACGTATGGCTTCTCCAATTTAGCGTCCGCCATTTGAGGCTCTCACGTGTGGCACTGCCATTAGAGTCTATCACGTATGGCTTCTCCAATTAACTGTCCGCCATTAGAGTCTCTCACGCGTGGCACTGCCATTAGAGTCTCTCACGTATGGCTTCTCCAATTAACTTTCCGCCATTAGAGTCTCTCACGCATGGCACTGCCATTAGAGTCTCTCACGCATGGCTTCTCCAATTAAGTATCCGCCATTAGAGTCTCTCACGCGTGGCACTGCCATTAGAGTCTCTCACGCATGGCTTCTCCAATTAAGTGTCCGCCATTAGAGTCTCTCACGCATGGCTTCTCCAATTAGGTGTTACACATATGACTCTGCCATTTAGTCTCCCACGCATGGTTTCTCCGATTTAGTGTTATACATATGTCTCCGCCATTGGAGTCTCTCACGCATGGCACCACCATTAGTGTCTCTCGCGCATGGCTTCTCCGGTTAAGTGGTTCATATATGACTTCACCATTTGAGGTCGGCCACGCGGCCCACCACTAGTAGGTTCATGTCTTTTTCCGCCGCTCGGGCTGAGGGTGTTGGTGTCGGGCCAAAGTCCTGGGTATCAGTCCGTCTTCCAGTTAGAAGTACAGTAATAGGCGCAATTCACAATGTCTCATGTCTACAGACACGGCAAGCCAAATCAAGACTACAGGCAGCATACATAGTTATTACGACCTTAAGCTTATTTCCTGTCACTACTGCAGGTATGGTGTGTACGTTTTCTGTCCTCGGTACAGGCAACATTAGCTCGTTAATTGAAATAGCCATCTATTCGTGTTGATGGTTCCCCAGGCCTGGTGAGTTTATACATTCCACTTAATCTTCTAATAGAGAAAGACGGCATATGCCATGCTCTAACTTTTTGGCCCCTTATATATTAAAGGTGTGGCCTGGGGAATAAGTAGAGGTGTAGTAGTTAGCACCAGGAACAGTTGGTGCCCGATCAGGGTCCTCGGCGAATGCTTGGAATCCATTTAGGCCTCCCAACAGATTCACCATTTGTTTGTTTCAGTCTGCAGCTCTCAGGATTCAGACCTTCTCGTAATATGTTCACGTGTTAGTATACATAGGTGTAAATGGTTTCTGAGTACCGGCCACTCCTTCACTCGCAGCAGCCACCTCCGAGGACGATGTGCCGCTTCACATGACTAAGAGGTAAGGTAGATGGTAGTCACTGTGATCTGTACGATGTATTTCGCATCTTCATCGGCAAATGTCTTTTACGTTCAATATGGGTGTAGTAATGGTATGTATATATTTTGCTCTAACCTAAGGTCTGGCCTTTTTGGCCCCTTTAGGCTGCCCTACGGCAGCAGTTATGGCACAACTCTACTGCTTGTTGTAGATAGGGTTAGATAGGTTAGGTACACCTTTCTGATAGCCGAGCCGACCACAAATATATATATATATATATATATATATATATATAATTTGCTCTGTGTCAGACTCAGTTTTAACAGGCAGTGTAATGTATTGTCTCTTTTATCTTCACCTGCTGCATTCATACTTATTCTGTTACATTACTGATCCAGTTACTGTACACTATAGCCAACAGACAATTGCCTGGGCCCTCCAGCTGTAGCCGGCACAAGTAGCAGCAGAAGAACAGTTGGTTGAAGCAGCAGCCGTAACATCAGCAACAGGCCAGAGCTGCCACTGTCACCCAGCGGTCATGTTTTGACCAACAATCCAGCTGTACTGGAATGGTTGACTAGCTCTTCAACATCATCTCAGGTGACAATAGATACACACAGACAGGAATCAGTGGGTTTCTCTGATACTACGCTTAGTTGGCATGGCCCAGGAACTGCCTCTGTGTCCTCACTGGTCCTGAACCTGCCTCTTGCTTCTTCTGCTAGTAAGGTATGCCACCAGTTCTGCTCCGCTTTTCAGCGATGAGGAGCTTTATGAAGACATTAAGCATTTACAGGCCAGCACAGACTTAGATGAGAGGTCTGTTGTGGACTCCTCTAGGCATCCAACTAAGGCTACTTTCACACCAGCGTTTTTTGCTTGATTCATCATGGATCAGCAAAAAACGCTTCCGTTATGATAATACAACCGTCTGCAACCGTTATGAATGGATCTGGTTGTATTATTTTTAATTCGTCATGAACTCCATTGAAAGCCAATGGGGAACAGATCCGTTTTCTATTGTGTCAGAGGAAACGGATCGGTCTCCATTGACTTACATTGTGTGTCAGGACGGATCTGTCTTGCTCCACACCACGTCGCGGACAGAAAAACGCTGTTTGCAGCATTATTCTGTCCGTGATGGGGACGCAACCAAATGGAAGCGTTTTCCCCTGCTTTTGAGATCCTATTGTAGTGTACGGGAGTTGGGATGCCCGACACTACAGAAGGGTCACTTGGGTGCTGACGTTCCCCTCATTTGTGGGGAGATTGGTGAATGTCATTTTCAGTAAATGCTATGTAATGTAATGCCTATTTATATATCCTATCACCCTGTTACTGCTAGTATGTGCCATTGTGCAGGCCTGCTAGGGGTGTCATCTCAGCTATGTCCACTAGAGCCTATATAAACTAGGGGAACCCTAGTTTATATAGGCCCAGTCAGGGGAAGGAAGGCAGTCTAGTTCAGGCCTTGAGCCTGTTGAAGGCAGTCCAGTCCAGGCCATGAGTCTGTGAAGGTGTTCAGTGTTCAGGCCCTGAGCCTGTTGAAGTCAGCCCAGGCCCTATAGCCTGAGATGGTCCAGCCTAGGAAGAGTCATTCCCTGGGAGGAGCAGTCCAGACCCTAGGACTAGTGGAGAAGTGTTGCCTCCTTAGTCAAGCTGCAAAAAGGATAAGGATCCCTGCAGGAACATCACTGGTCACGAGCCTGAGTGAGCTGAGGGAAGGCAGAGCAAAGAATTCCAGAAAGCAAAAGGTACTACAAATATCAGAGGAGGTACTCAGTAATTGTTATCCCAAGGATATAAGCCGAGAGAGGGCATTGGGGCCTTGGAGAAGAATACATTCCTAGTCAGGATCAGTCAGAAGGTGAGGCACAGCCAGGGTGCTAATATTGACAAGACGGCCCTGAGTCAACTCATGGAACGTCATCATAAAAGTGCAGTGGGAAAAACGTACCACTCATTTAGTATTACAGCCTGATGCAGCAAATGCTGCATCTCCCACCGGCCCACACTCCCTCTTGCCAACATCAGCAGAAGGAAGCTTTTGTTACCTCCCATTGACTTTAACATCGTCTATAGTTCCTGATACTGCTACTACTACTCATCACTTGTTTCAATAGCAATTGATCACTTAGGGAATTGCAAAAAGACAACTGTGTGTGTTCACTCATCCAAGAAGCTGAACGTGCAGCTGGCCAAGTTGGCGGTATTACAGGCCTTCCCTTTCCATATAGTTGACTCTGCACATTTCAGAGAACTGATGGCTTGTGCCCACCCAAGAGTCTCAAGCCGACATTTTTGAAAAAGCTGTACCAGCCCTGCACACGTATGTTGAGCAGAAGGTGAGCCAGTCTTTGGGCCTCAAGGTGTCTGCTAAAGTTCATGTCAGCGCTGACGTATGGAGTTGCAACTATGATCAAAGACAATATATGTCGTTCCCAGTGATAAATTTACACTTTTCTTGACCTGTAATATCGACACACAGTAATTTGACAACTAACACATAGGATTAGCTCTAAATCTTTGTGCCCTGCCCAGTGATGTAGATGGCAATAACTTACAACTGCCTTTAATACTGATGGCACAATACCTACAGAACAGATTAAGTATGAATGTGGGTACACTAGAACCTAATGCACACAGCACTACACTCCCCTTGCATTCTGCATGCAGTCTTCCTGCACTCTCACTGCAGTTTAAGTTCCAGGCCTTTCACCTTGAGATTGGGCCACCAAGTGGGAAGAATATGATTAGGGATTCTGGGTATACCAGATTTATTATGATTTGTGACAAAAAAATCTGGTATACCCAAATGAATAGAAACAAAACGAATTGAAACAAATTTCTTGACAAAGTTCGGTGAATCTTCTGAGTTGAATTTGTTTAAAAATGTGTTCATCTCTAGTTTCTTTGCTAACTGCATATAGATAATAACAACAACATTTATTTATATAGCGCCACCCTATTCTGCAGCGCTTTACAAATTTATAGGGTTCACGTACAAAACAAAAGTAACAGGCTAATATACAAATAAAACAATAGGAGTCAGGCACTGCTCGCAAGAGCTTACAATCTATGAGGAATGGGGGGTGACACATAAGATAGTTGATTGAGATAAGTAGGATTCGAGCCATTATAGAACTGACAGGAGTGGTGCTGGTCGATCTGCTTCTGGTTTGGGACTACTAGAGGATCGAGTTTAGGCCGGAGGAGTTAGTGGGGGAGAGGTTTAGTCCTAGAAAAGTCATTTTAGGAGGCATAAAAAGCCTGCCTGAAAAAATGTGTTTTTAAGGCACGTTTGAAGGTGGAGATACTGTTATGTTACTATTGTTAACTATCAATTTCTGTGCTTTACATTTCTGTGCTCTTTGCAGCAATATTGTGTGTAACTATCAAGTTTGTGACCCTGTGAGAGACTCTCACAGTATGCTTGATGTTTCAATGTCAGTAAATTGTTCAAGTTAAACCTTGCCTTGTCCTTAGACCATCTTTGAGTGAGATACTGTGTAGTGATGCACTGGGGTCCTAGGTTCGAATCCTACCATAGACAACATCTGCATGGAGATTATATGTTCACTCCAACTTTGCCTTGGTTTCCTCTCACACTCTAATGACATTCTGATAGGATTTAGATTGTGAGCTCCACCGGGGACAAAAAATGATCATAATGTCTCTAAAGCACTGCAGAATATGTTGATGCAATATGAGCAATTAAAATAAATTGTTGTTTCTGATCCTCTTACACCTAAAAATCCACCAGTAACTGTTAACCATGAAATGTATTAACTCAGTCCTAACATGCAGTCTAATACAGCAGGAAGTTGTGATTAATTGCTCCCTTATTTACCAGGTTCCATATATACTGTGCAGCATCACAGGTTGCAGATTTGGAACAGTATTCAGTAGTGATGAGCGGCAGGGACGATATTCGAATTTGCGATATTTCACAAATATTTGGGTGAATATTCGTCATAATTTTTTTTTCTTGATTGCGAAAATCAGCAATGTAATATGTGCGTATTGCGCGTGTAACACAGGCGTGGGTCACTATTGCTACATTTTTTAAGCTGCTAGAAGTCTCCTGAGACTGGAGAAAATGGTTGGCACGGCAGAACATTACAGCTTTATTTGCAGATGGAGTGCTCCGATATATTGGCGATTAATTATGCGCATATTTTTCCGCAATACATGCAACGTCACATTTTAGCAAGTCTGACTACATATTAGAGATTAGTGCACTAAGTATTGTTGTGAACTTGCCTGTAGCATGTATGTATGGACAGCAGAACCAATCACACTTGCTACACTATATCACAATCTAACCCACACTGACTATCTCCCACTAACTATCTGTAGTATATATATAAGCTAACTAACTAACTAACTAACTAACTATCTAATGTAATGTGACACAGCAAAGTACAGAGCACAGCAATGAAACTGCTGTCTCTCTCAGAACTGGAAAAAAGCTGCACAAAATGGCTGCTGGGGAGGTTCTTATGTAGGGGTAGACAACTTTCCTATTGGTTGCTAGGGATGTTTCTAAGCTCAGACAAAGACATTTTTTTTTACAACACCAGATTGTCCTTGCCTTCTAGGAATATAAAGATATTTCATGTATGGCTGCCAATATCTGTTGCTCCTGGACTTGGTTGCCTGCTGTTTATGCACAAAACACATGAATTACTGGATGCAAACTCTCTAGTCTGTACTTCTGTAGTCAATCACTCAAGTGTTTAATTATTAATGTATTTGTCACATTCCAAACCAGATGGTCTTTCATATAGTTTAAATATGCAGGCAACAATGGAAATAAGATTATTTTCTTCCATTTTTTAAAATACAGCCTTCCTAGTATCCTGTAGTTTTCGGGTCCAGACTAAGCCAATATTATCACTGAATGCTGAAATTAGGATCTTAAAGATATAACCAAATACTTGAATACTTCTTTAATAAATGGCCAGATCAAACTTTTTAACAAAGAGTGACCCAACACCCTAGAACAGAGACTCTTAGTTATATGTCAATATACCCCCTACATGTTTAACTGGTAGAATCATCAGAGACAGATGGGGCATCTTGATCAGCTATGGTTGCAAATTTAGAAAGTAAAAAAGTCACATGCCATGTTGCCATTTGAACTAAAAGAATGTGCAACCTGTTGGAAATATAGCCAAATATACAGTAATAGAATGAACTAATGCAAATAAAGGATTCTTATTCTATTGTTGAAACTTATGTAAAATACTGCATATTTTGTCAACTAGAGACTGCACACAAATATGCTGAAACACTCCAATACTAAGAAAAATCTGGATATGTCACTCCATATTTATTTATTTATGGCACTTGACAAAAAAGCCCACATTTTTAATGTTTTCTAATAATATGAGATACTTAGAACATACTTTGATTTAAATTGTGTTCACCCATCTACCACCATAGAATAATCTCTTCCAGATGGCTCTTTATACTAATGCTATTTCTGTGTAAGAGAAGACTTAGGGGGAAATGTATCGAGTTTTCACTCTACAACTGTATAAAATACCTAGTGTATACCAAATGGGAGAATTCAATTCAATTCAAATGACACATCTTGGACCGGTGTACTTGTATTGTAGCATCATTGTTTTTCATTTGTGATGAACTTAACTGGTTATTACCACGTAAATTATTAGTAAGTAAGCAAATGAGCCAGGTGAAACAATTTGCAGGTGCATCTATTCTTATACATGAGAAACAATTTTAGGAAAAATGTAAGAGACATGCACAGAAATCTAACCATATTCACACTGGAACGTTTATATTTTGCAATGATATACCTTCTGTGAGTCAGGCCTGATCAATAAAAAGATGCCTAAACTCACTAATATTCTTGTGGTTAAATAGCTGTGAATTAAGGATGAGCGAACAAGTTCTGACTGCAGAAAAACCCAAATCTTTCCGGACGATTCCACTAAAACGTTTCATATCGCCCTAGAAGAACTAGCAAAATACCATACTGTGCTGGTGTCATGGGTAGGTGGGGATGTTAGAAAGCAGACTAGGCCTCAAAGCTAGGGAAGAGGGGATGGTAACCTCCTAACAATCCCTGAGCCTCTCCTTGACTGCTGACAGTATGAGCAAGTCCTGAAGGTAAACAAGCTCATATGCTGGAACCTAAGCCCTGCTGACACTGTCGCAAACCCTAATTTGGCGAGCAGCGATTCAGCCAACCAGTTCCTTCCACCGTGAAGGAACCAGTGTCTCCCTGAGACCTAGTAACAACACACACACACAAAGGAGAAAACTAGGGAACTTAGCTTGAGATGAAAGGTAAGCAGAAGATCCACAAACAACCAGCACAAAACTCCAGCAGGAAATATCAACTGCATGGTCAGCAGTTAGAGGCAGACTTAAATAGAGCCTCCTCACTGATAACAAGCAGAACCTGTGGAGAGGTGGGATCCTGCCAACAATATCAAACAAAAAGGAAAAACAGAGAGACCTGTCAGATAGATTCACGTGCCGCAAGTCTATCCGATCTTCTCAGATTTCTCACAGGGAAGGCAGTGACAGTACCCCCCCTTCTACGGGTGACCTCCGGGCACCTAGGACTGACCTTATCAGGGTGCACCCTGTGAAAGGCCTCCAGAAGGCAACTGGCTCTTACATGGGTCGCCGGAACCCACATTCTTTCTTCTGGACTGTAACCCTTCCAGTGTACGAGGTACCGAAGGGATCCACGAATAACATGCGAGTTAATTATTCTGGAGATCTGAAACTCAAAATTACTATCCACCATGACAGGTGGAGGTGGCAAGGGAGATGGTTCAGCAGGTTCCACATACTTTTTCAACAATGACTTGTGAAACACATTATGAATCTTCTAAGCTAGCGGAAGATCGAGACAAAAAGCAAGTGGATTAAAAATGGCAGAGATCTTGTATGGACCAATAAATATTGCGCCCAACTTCCAAGAGGGTACCTTCAACTTAATATTCTTAGTGGACAAACAACCTCCCTGGAGGACAGAAATCAGGTGCCTCTCCTTGGGACTCCAACACATCCGCCTCAAGTTCGGGATAAAGGGAGGTTACAACCACTCAATCAGCCAAAATCGGACCAGGATCCTGCGTATCTTCCAGCCCCCCCCCCACCCCAGGAAAGCTATGCGACAAAGCGTCCGCCTTGACATTCTTGACCCCAGGGCGATAAGTGACCACAAAATTTAATTAAATCTGGTAAAAAAACAATGACCATCTGGCCTGCCTTGGGTTCAGATGTTTAGCCGATTCCAGGTAAGCCAGATTCTTATTATCAGTAATTACTGTAATGGGGTGAATCGCTCCTTCTAACCAATGACGCTATTCTTCAAAGGCCAACTTAATGGTCAGCAACTCTCTATTACCAACATCATAATTTCTTTCAGCAGATGAGAGTCTTTTCGGAAAAAAAAGCACAAGGGCGCCATTTGCCAGGAGAAGGACCCTGCGACAAAAGTGCTCCAAATCCCACTTATGAAGCGTCAACCTCCACAATGAATGGTTGAGACACATCGGGTTGCACCAGAATGGGAGCAGAAGCAAAACATTTCTTTATTGCTGAAAAAGCATTTAATGCCTCTTCAGACCAGACTGAGAAATCCACACCTTTCTTAGTCATATCAGTCAAAGGCTTGACAATAGTAGAATAATTCAGTATAATTTTTCTGTAGTAATTGGTAAACCCCAAAAAACGCATCAGCACTTTCTGATTCTCAGGTCGGTCCCAGTCCAATACTGCACGAACCTTTTCGGAATCCATACGAAAACTTGAGGAACAAAGCAGGTAACCCAGGAAATGCACCTCCTGAACAGCAAATACACATTTTTCCAACTTAGCATACAACTTATTCTCCTGGAGGATCAGTAATACTTGTCTCAAATGATCCTAAAGAGTCTCCATATCGGGTGAGTAAAATAGTATGTCATCGAGGTATACAACAACAAAACTCCCCACGAAATGATGAAAAATGTCACTGATAAAGTGCTGAAAGACCACCGGAGCATTAGTCAACCCAAAAGGCATGACCAAGTTCTCAAAGTGGCCCTCAGGGGTATTAAAGGCCGTCTTCCATTCATCCAGTTTATAAGCTCCTCTTAAATCCAATTTAGAAAACACTTTGGATCCGACAATCTAATTGAATAAATCTGGGATCAAGGGAAGGGGATAAGGATCATGGACAGTGATATCATTCAGCTCCCGGAAGTCTAAACATGGTCTAAGGGTCCCATCCTTCTTTTTAACAAAAAAGAAGCCGGCAGCCACAGGTGACTTGGATGGTCTAATATGTCCCTTTGCCAAACTCTCGTTAATATACTTTCGCATAGATACACTTTCGGGTTCAGAAAGATTATACAACCAAGTCATTGGCAATTTAGCTCTGGGAAAAAGGTTGACCAGACAATCATACTCTCGGTGAGGGGGTAACTCCTGATCCCCACTCTCAGAGAACACGTCATAAAAATCAGAAAGAAACGGGGGTAGGATTATGTCTGGTCAACCATGATAACCCTAGCACTATACGAGCAGGCAGACCCTTCAATACAAAACAAGAAATGGATTCAACATGGGAATCACCCACCCTCAAATGAGTATCCTGCACCATATGAGTCAGACACTTTTGAGAGAGAGGGTCGGAATCGATTGCAAACACGGATTTCCCTTTGTTTAATGCGCTTGTTTTAAAACCATGACTCTGGACGAACTGATAATCCACAAGGTTAACCCCTGTCCCACTGTCAATAGGTACTTCCAATTCAATATTTTAGTAATCTAACGCCACCCTGGCAGGCAGTACAAATCGGGTACTACCATAAAAGACAAAAATACATTATCTGACTCTCCGCCCATACTGCCAAGAGTAAGAGAACTGGACTCATAAGTTATAACCTTTTGTTTTGTTTTTTCACCATGAGTTTTAATATAAGGACATACGTTAATAAAATGTCCTTCTTTACCACAGAAGAAACAAAGTCTTCTCTGAACCCTAAAGTACCTGGGCCTGAAGACACCTGCCCCAATTGCATTGGCTCATCACCAGACACGAACATCAGAAAAGACAGCTTCTGCAAATGGTAGTACGTCTCGGGTGAGGGGAACCTTGCACCTCTCTCTCAGGCGTCTATCAATCCGTACGGCCAGGGACATGGCCGCCTCCGAGTCAGGGTTTTCGTGGAATGCCAGGGCGTCTTTTAGTTTCTCCGACAGCCCTTGACAGAATTTACTACAGAGTGCCAGTTCATTCCACTCCGAATCAGTCGTCCACCTCCTAAATTCAGAGCAATATGACTCTGCATAACATTCTCCCTGACGCAAGCTGCACAACTTAGATTCGGCCAGGGAAACCCGGTCTGGGTCATCATAAATAAGCCCCAGAGCTCTAAAAAATCTATCCACCGATCTGAGGGATTGGGAACCGATCGGCATAGAAAAGGCCCAGGACTGAGAGTCACCTTTCAGCAGAGAAATAATAATTCCCACTCTTTGATTCTCGTCCCCAGAGGAGAGCGGGCGTAGTCGAAAATGCAGTTTACAAGATTCTCTGAACCGAGCAAAGTTATCACTCCCCCCAGAAAACCTATCCGGGAGGGCGATCTTAGGTTCAAGGCAGACCTGGTTCCCACTGGTGGAACCAGATGCCTGAGGACTTTAAAACTGTGCAACAGTATTATGGAGGTAGGTGACCTGCGATCAACCAGTGCAGTACCAGCATCCATATCTGCACAGTAGCAAGTGAAATAATAAAAGTTACGTGCGGTTGATAATGTCAAGGGTAGGTGGGGATGTGAGGAACACCAAATATACAAACAGCGACAGGGAAGAG